>JANRMT010062861.1:40355452-40386152 GCA_026402145.1 Polypterus bichir lapradei
AACCAAAAAAAAAAAACAAAAAGGAAGGAAACATTTAAGAGATTAAAGAGGACAGGAGAATAAAAGATGTTAGGATCTAATATGTGATGCCTGTATGATGGCTACTGCCAACCATTAACCTCACTATTTCTAATTCTAGAATATGCTGATCTCTGCTACAGTGGTGATGGAAAATTTGTGAACACTTTTCTCTCTTTTCTTGTGACAATTTTCTCTCTCTCTCTTTCTCTCTCTCTCTCTCTCTCTCTGTGTATTTAGTGACCTAAATGTGATCAGATTTTTTTTTCAAGTCCTAATACTAGATAATGAGAACCCAATTAAACAAATGACACAAAAACATTATACTTGTTAATTTATTTATGGAAGAAAATAATCCTGTGTTGCATGTTTGTGTGTGAAAATGTAATGTAAATCTAGAGGATTATCAGTTTCACAATCAGGTTTGAGTGTGGGAGGCCCCGTCTTATTTAAATAACATAAATCTGGGTCTTCACTATTAAAGTCTGATCTTCACTACATGCCTCAATCAAAGGAGATTTATGAGAACTTGCTGATACTCACTAGGCTTGAAAATGTTACAACCATCTCTAATGAGTTTGGATTCCACCAGTCCACTGTCAAGCAGAGTGTGCACAAATACAGGAAATTCAACATCACTTTAAACCTCTAAGAGAAAGTTCTGTAATATTCCAGGAGGCAACAAAGAACCCCAGGGGAATGTCTAAGCACCTAAAGACTCCTGTTGTACTGTCTAATATTACTGTTCATGAGTCAACCATCAGGATAACAATGAACAACAATGGCATGCATGACAGGGTTGCAAGAAGAACATTGGTGCCCATCTAAAGTTTGCTAAAGATCATGTGTTTAAGACAAAAGGCTGTTGGAAGAATGTTCTGTGGAGAGATGAGACCAAACTAGAACTTTCTGGCTTGAATGATAAGTGTTACGTTAGGTGAAAAGCAAGCACTGTATTCCAGCATAAGAACCTTATACCATCTGTGAAACATGGTAGTTGGTGGCAGTATCATGGTTTGGTTCAGCTTTGCTTAGACCAGGACAGCTTGACATAATTGATGGTAATATGAATTCTTAATTATAACAAATGTTAAGGTATTCATCTGTGAACCAAAGCTCAAAAGAAAGGAAATCAATTTTCAAGACAACAATATAACTTAGAAGTCATTCTACCAAAGAATGGTAAGAAATTTCATGTTTTGGATTGACCAGGACCTTAATCCTACAGAAATATTGTGAAAGGACCTAAACTAGCAGTTTATGCAAGGAAACCCACCAACACAGAACTATTGGCTAAAATTCCTCCGAGCCAGTATGAAGGGCTGATCAACATTTACTGAAAAGTTTTGTTGAAGTTATTGCTGAACAAGAGGGTCACATGACATACTGAAAGCAAAGATTAACACTTTTTCACACACAAATGTAACACTGGATTATTTTCCTCAATAAATAAATGAGCAAATATATTGTGATTCTCTTTATCTAGTTTATTATTTATATAAATATATGATCACATTTTAGGCTGTATTTATACAAAAATAGACAACATTCTAAAGGGTTTACACATTTTCGAGTTTCACTATATACATAATGTAGGGAAAATTTCATATATAACACAAATATCAAAGAAAATTAGCAAAACTGTAATATATCTTTAGTAAACCAAACATGAAAATCATATGATCTCTGGTGACAGAGATGCACAGTTACCTGGAGTATCTACTGAATATACATTTATGATCAAATTAAATGGTTGTATGAATGCATCTTATTCTTTTGTTTTGTTTTAATCTGAAATAATACTGAAGTGACTGTAAACTTGCACTGCTGAAATTAATTTACTAAGGTACAAAATTGTTTCTTCATGTTGATCACTTTACTCAATAAAATTTTATACTGTGAAAAAATGAATTTCAATCATTGTATGCTAGTAGGAAAACAGAAAAGACATGAAATTGAAATCTTTGGATTTTCATGCTGATTCTTCCAGCAATGTCTTTCCACTTGTACTCTTGATAAAATGATTCTGGAAAAATATGTGATTTTATTTTTAAACTGAATTGATACAAAACATAAAAGAAACTATGAAAAGATTGCGAATAAATCTCAAAGAAAGAGTTGAACTTAGAGCACTATACAAATTGTCCATCATTTTAATACTATTTGTGCTACTTAGTAAAATCCCTAACATGAATGTGACAGAAGAACCTGCCTGGAAAGGTTTTGCGTAGATGTCTGCTGCATGGAGACCTAAACCCAGTGTCCGCCTCGAGTTTCGGCCTCTGAAAGGCTAAACACTCGCCGCCGTCCTTTCCTGCCAGACCTGACTAGAGGAGAACAGAGGGACAGATCACAGGACAGGCTAGACAAATGAGTTACAAGGACATGGCAATGAGGTCTGACAAGAAACAGAAATGAACATTAGGACATTTCAAACATGAAAAAGCCATATTTGTTGTATTAGATCCAAACTGCCAGCAGTTTAAGAATACTATTTATTTTTGTAAATGAAAATACTTTTATACAAGTTTCCTTAGATTCTATTAAATACATATTTTATGTAAGACTTTATGAATAACTGTCAATGTTATACGTCCCAAAATAACAGACATTTTGAAATAGGTTTAGAAAACACTCTCTGGTGCCTGAATATAAAATGCTCTTAATTTTAAAATCATTTAAATACAAAATAGCCAGCAGTTAAGAAATACGGACAAATATAACAAAACCACAAGGGTGAAAAAATAAGACCTCAGTTCAAGATAAAGTCTGAGGTTTGTGACCTGTTTAAGTGTGATCAACAATTTAAAAAAATTAAAACACAAAATAAAATAAAAACAAAAGCACACTTAATGCAGGAGACCACTTTTTCCTTGGATTAATTGATTAGAACAAAGTATTTAGACAGTGATATAACAATACCTTCTTGGATGACAACCCAAGGCACAGGCACAGAACATGTGTAAAATCATTGCAAAATATTTGATGATTCATCATTTACACATGGTTTTTACTTTTATTCACTTCTAATTGGAACCTTCAAAGAATTATATTCATTTTATTTCACAATACAAAGAATTGTCCAGTAAATACATGTCACTTAATTTATATGGATGTTCAAAACACATTTACAATTACATATTATCATTTCTTGGAAGTGACTTATGAGCTTTGAATTTCATTAAGAAAACAAAGTTGAGGCTAGCTGTTACTTTGAAATGTTTACTTCAGCGAGTTCATTCAAGTACAGCTTGGAGTTAAATATGTGTAAATACAAATGCAGAACAATATTTATTCGCAAAAACAGTACAAATATAGAAAGTCTGTATGTTCTCCTTCTTTACAAAGTTGGACATGTTGGGATACCTTCTGAATTTGGACTGAGTGTATGAGTGAGAGTGATTGCGTTCTGTATAGGACTGATGGCACTTCCAGCGTGGGTTCTTGCTTGGATACTGATGCTGCTGAAATGGGCTTTGGTTGCTTGAAATAATGTATTGCAATGGGCAATCTTGGAAACAGAATGAATTAATAAAATAACATTTGCTACCGGATTATGCACATTATATTAATATTTTTTACATGGTTAAATTAAAGTTACATGGCAGCCTGGTCACTAACTACCATCAATTAAAACCCTAAGACAATCTTATGTGTTCAGATGGATATACTTACAGTAATTTAAAATGTTGTGTGTAGAATATTATGTCCAGAAATTGTATTTTCTTAAAATAAATCTGTTCTAATCCATGTAAAAGGTAGTTTCTAAGGCGTATATTTAAAAATTAATATAAAAATGGTGGTATTTTTATACACTGCCATTTTTAACTGAATGCAGACTTGGCTGCTGCATGGTACCTGTCTCTACTGGAGATGTTACATGTTTGAAATAACCTTCACGAATTTACAATGTTTATAATAAAAATATGCATCTATTAATTTAAAATTTAGATTTGTAAATACACAATTTCTTTGTGTGCCATATAAGTCGGTTGGTAAAACAAACACATCTGAAGCAAACACACAAGGGTTTCTAAAATGGTATATAATGAATAACAAGGCAAAAATCTTTTTCACAAACAGTTAATTTTCTTGGAAATTAAACAATTAACTCAAATGATTTTTAATTTGTTTATTTTGCTTTAACAACTTTTAATTAAACAAAACAGCACTTTTAATTTGTTATATCAATCTGACCAAAAAAACTTACCTTGCTAAGCTGAAATTAATGTAACTTGAGGGAAAAGTTCTTATTTATTTTGCTGAAACAAATGTTATTTCAACATAACAGGAGATACACTTCTTTTTCTACATTGGGGGCTGGGTGGTCTTTTGGCCTAGAAGCCCCTGCACATTTTGATTTTTTTTTCCTCTAGATACTGGAGTTTTTTTTTTGTCCTCCTGGCCATCTGACCTTATCACTAATCTTTAGATAGTTACAATATGATATTGCATATAAATACCTTACAGTCCTACTAATTATGTATCTATATTTCATAAGACTGCATAGATTTATTAATTTTTTCTTTGTTACTTATTCATTAATATTCTTACATAATTGTGTTTTTTCCTTTTCTTGTAACTTTCATTTTGGAATCATGTAAAGCACTTTAAGCTACATTATTTGTATGAACATGTGCTACATAAATAAATATTGTTGTTGTTATAGCCATTTAATAACTTCATGAGAAAGTCCTAAAACATGGTGCAAAAAATATTAATTGGAGATGGAAAAATCAAATGAGAAAAAACCATTGTTATTAATTCAATCCATTATGTTTCCACTGCCTGCTTATTTCAGCATATATTTACGTACTTCAAAAAATAATTGAATGTCTGATCTATATCCACCACTGCTTATTATGTATGCTGCTCGTTTCTGTATAGGCAATTTTACTTTTTTAAATATTAAAATTTAAGAAATTAATTAAAAAAAAAAATCTACATAATGTACAGTAAAGCTGCTAAAGTCCATTTACCGCTAAGCTTTCCATATCATTTCATTCTAAACTACCCTTAACTATTCAACAATCTTATCTAGCTTATTTAAAAAGTGTATTGCCTACTATTTATATCAAAAGGCTGATTAAATGAGGAGAGGTAACCAACTAAAAAAAAAAAAAAAAAAAAAAAACAATGAGTGCTCAATATCTGCTACAGCATAATGGTAATTTAAATATCCATCAGCAAAATATATGATCTAGCAGGTATGTCTGAGGTGTCAGTGATTATAAAGCTGTGAATATAGTGCAATTCACCCCACTGCCATCTGATGTAATCCGACACATTAAAGTGCTAAATTATTACTTGGAAGAAGGAAAAAAAAGCAAGCCAATACTTGTTTTGCTTTCCTCTAAATACTTGCTCAGAATCTTACATGCTGTGCCCAAAACCATTTTTAGTGCTGTACATAGAAATTTTCTGTTTCTAGTGAAACACATACATTTCATATTAGAAATATAAGATGCTGCTTATTTTCTTTGTTTTTTGCATAATGATTATTTTTTGGTGCTAGTTGCATATGTGATTCAGTTGCTTTTTGATGTTTCAGAAAAATTATCTGTACAATGGGGTTATGCAGGGAACATAAGTGAGCAACTGTTAGAACCGTTCTATAATGCATAAAAAATTACATCAAGGTGTGACAAGTGAGCAAAAGGAAAGGCTAACCTGCATAGTCCTAGACCAAAATAATAGTGATTCATAAAAGAACACTTTTGGGGAAATGGTGGGGTGGTATGGACATTAGGTAACATGACTGAGAGTGTCTAATATAATAGACTGGTATTTTGTCCTACAGGGACTTGTGACCTGCATCCAATACAGCAGAACTTAACCCCAGTTCTCAATTAATAAGAAATAGTACATGTTATAATCATATTTAATTAATCTTTTAAATCTTTTCCCACATATCAGTACTACACACTAATTTTTTTTTGTTTGATTCAGGTAAAACAATCATGTAAAACTGTAGACAAATCGATATATCTACATTGGGAAAGCACAATTATCAAAGATAAGTAGACATAATAAAAACACGTGCTGCTTTCTACAGAGAAGCAGTAGCAGGCAGATCCATTATTTTATTTTTCTTCCAACAATGGCAAATACAGTAAGTGCTTATAAGGGGCAAACCATCCTACGGTTAAAAAGCCAACTTAATCAAAAAGGAACCTCTCAGGCAGAAATTTACATGGAAATATTTTTCTGTTTCTGTTTTATTAGGAAGAAGTAATCACAAAAATACTCATTTTAGGAAAGGCTGGACAGTAATTAGCAGCCTTTTACAGCAAACCATCAAAAATTGTAAAGTTCAAGAAAGTCGTTTCAAAATCTAACCCACCCACCCTTTCTCCTTATGATATATGTTTTACATCTATGTAGGAGGTGGGTGTTTTTCTTTGCCAGTAGTATTAATTCTTTTAAATATATACACCACCCACTGAAAAACAAACAACAACCTTCCCAAGACACACCTACAGCAAGCAGCAGTCCAAAGCAGAACTGCTTAGCAGGCAGCCAGTTTTGAACATAAGTAAATAACCTTTTTATCTTTGAAAATAATGGAATTACTGATTGTCATAAACAATGAATAAAATGTAGGTATTCAGCTGTGTTGTTTATTAAGTTTTGTAGATTAAATACGACAATTCAACCTGTATATTTGCAATCAAGAATATTCTCAAGCCAACTGATGAACATTTGAGTTTAAGCTACAATGCAATCAAAGATACTAAGAAACGAATTAGGTTTAGGAGATATTGTGTAATTGGTACTTCATCTTATGATAAAGAAACAACAACATGAACAGTTAACCTGGCTATAAAGTTTTATCAAGAGGACAGCTCCCTTGAGTCAAACAAGTTATATTAGAAAGGCTATGTTGCTGCTACTATAAAACATGTTTTGTTTCAGCACTTACATGTATAAGAAGACTTAAAAGAATTACCTGAAGGGCTCTGAGCAGCTGAGGGAGTGGAAATTGTGCTACCAGCAACTGAGTCACAATGGCCTGTACTGCCACTAGTACTAGCGCTGGATGGGGGAGAGGGTGAAGACGCAGGAGAAGAGTTGTGCTGGCTTATACACTGAGCCACAGCAAAGCCTAAAGGTAGAGATAAAAATAGTTGGGACAGTTTGATTTTTTTAGTTTCTGCTTATTAGTACTACTCTTTACAAATTCATATGTCTGAAAAATAAAAGAAATGTATTAAATCGGGGGGAAAAAGAAAAAGCAACTAACTCTAACTGCAAAACAAATCACACCATTTTTGCAAAATGCAGCAGTATCGAATAAAATGTTTGTAAAGAAGGGCTAAATAAAACAGGCTATAAAAAGTTCAAAGCATGAAATGATCTGCTGTGACACAGTATCAAAGTGGATAAGAAACCAGGTTTAAAAACAGCAACATGTTTTAGTGATCAGTAGTCTTAGTATATTTAATTTCTGTTGTGATTATCCACCTGCAATGTAAATAAGTTTAGCTAAAAGTTATTTATTTTTAAAATGTATTTGAATAAAAGGTTGATTGTAATGGAAAACTGCTGTTTTGGATGCTATTTAGAATACATACTAAATTTAAAGATGTCAGATATTTAACGATGATTTATGTCTGACTAATATACTTGAATGCAGTCTTGATCCTTACTTATACTTTTCTCTAACACTTCATGTCAAGGTGAAAGTATAGTAACTTGATTTTATAAGTTATACATGAAACAAAATGGCAAAGACCATCATTTAACAGAGGTCTTGTGCCGTAACAGTAAAATACATTATGTTTTAAAAAATGCTTGGCTGCATAACTGACTTTTTGCACCAAATAAACAAAAAAGAGTCACTGCTACTTTGTAACTATGATCTCTGTAGATAGCAAGCCAGCCTATAATTTTGTGTTTATTATTCTATAGAGTTTTTGCCTGTTTATAAAAGAAGGCTGATGAATCCCCTCCTCTCTTTTGCATTCTTTAAATGTTCTAGTCACATCAACATGGAACTGTCTCTTCTGTATATTGATGTTCTACAAATAATTTCTCTATTAATAAAGTGCATTTTTCTTATATGTTTTATAGTTTATGTTATAACTACTCATGGTATAAAAAAAATGTTTCTTGTCTCTGTTTATTCTAAACTTTTAATTTTATTTAATGGAAAGATTTTACCAATCTGTTTTGTAATCTTCTTCATCTTGTAAAATAATTAATAATGATGCATGATGTTAATATCACAATAGAAAATAAGCATTGACTGACTACTCAATTTGAAGCATTATCATTTTGTTCAAAATCTAAAAATTGTGATGTGTAGGATATAAGTCAGAAATCACAAGATAATGTACCAGTAGGAATTAGTTACAAAATGACTAGAATTAATAAATACTTGGAAGTATGATGCTTCACAGAGTAATTAAGAATCCTCTCTGAACATGATCATTATGCAACAATGCCTGTTTTTCCAGTGGAATAACCTATATGTGTTTTTTGAATTACTGCTACTAATCTTTCTAATGAAAGACATTTCCAAATGAAATGCAGAGAATCAAAGCAAAGGCTCTTGCATGGAAACATCTAATCTGACTTCTAAGAAGTCTTGTATTCCTCTACCTTAACTATATAAAAAATGAAATCCCCAAAGACAAGTGAAAGCAAAGAACTATTCACAGAATTCCTCATTTAATACGGCTAATGTTGAAATTCTCTGAAACATAACTTTACATAAAGAAAAATGGAAAGCATCCCAATTTAATTCTCACTTCTTAATGGTGATGCCTGATATATTCTTTGGTTATGTTTAGAGAGCTGAATACAGTATACTATAAGAGCAGTTACAAAGCATAAAAATGAGCACTCACTCATCAAATTCAGGTCAGTTTTACCATTGACCTTTAACTTTCTAGAAATTGAAAATAAACTTCTAAATATATAAAAGTGTGTCTAACATTTGTTTACAATAATATGTATTATATAACATAGGAAAAAGGAAACACTTGTGTAAAAGATTCCAGGATTCAAATGAGTCAAATAAGAAATCTCAAAATAAGAATCAGTGGTACCTCTAAGAAACAATAGACCACATTGATGTTTAATCTGCAAACAAATTCTGCAAAAATATGCATTGTATACAGGATGGCTTTCTAAAACTATGCAATGTTGCTTGCTGTCATAGATACTAAAAATTTTAAGTATACATAATTCAGAAGAAGAAAATATATTGTTTTGCAAAGTGAGTACACTGACTTTTCTCAAGTTACTATATTTGCTGCAATTTTCTTTCAAAATCTCTGCCAACACTGATAGCAATCTCCTAACTTTTATATACAAGAAACATATGAAAACTCCATATTGAAAGTCACCCATGACAAGGGCTTAAGGAAAACTTTTGGCTTTGGATATCGGCCTGAAAAGGACAAAATTGCCGACTACTGATTAACTCAAATGTTCTTGCTGTCAAGCTGAAATACTTCTGGAAACCAGTAATATGGAATCCAAACAGCTGTAGTTGCAATTAAGAGCATTGTGGGCAAAGAAAGTCAAAGCAATTCACATAAGTCCTAAAATATGCTGTCCATAAAAAGTATTTTTTTACTTTTTACTGGAAGGACATATTTAATATATAACAAAGTATTTCTTGAAATGTCGAAATGTCACTATTTTGGGGAATACCCACGCATACACTATGATGACATGCAAACTCAACACAATTGGTGGTTGTGCCAAGATTAGAGCCCAGTCTCCTGGAGCTTTCAGCAGTAATACTAATCACTGCATTACCATGCTACCCAATACCATTTTGTTTTTTGATTTTGCATTGAATGTCCAGGGCTACATAATGCCTTTACTTTTGTGAAACTGATGTTGGACTCATCTTTCACCAACACCCTTTTTAATTGTTCAGAATTAATGTAAAATTATATTAAATCAAACTCTTTTCATAGTGAGCTCAAATAC
Organism: Polypterus bichir lapradei; assembly: GCA_026402145.1. NCBI lineage: Eukaryota > Metazoa > Chordata > Cladistia > Polypteriformes > Polypteridae > Polypterus > Polypterus bichir. Next base: position 40,365,419 of record JANRMT010062861.1, read on the forward strand.
AAGATACCGTATAAAGCAAACATAAGAATAACTCAACAGAAGATAAGATATTACATTCAAAGAATAAAATTGATAAATATCTTAAGGGATGCATTGTAGTTTATTATTTTTATAAGCACTTTTATGCATTGATTGAGAATCAAGAGCCTAAAGTTCTCAAAGCCAAAGTTCAGGTAGGCTGAAGTGCTCATATCATCTACAACAATAACTCTTAAATATAGCCTTATTTATTACACTTCACATATTTCTTAATGGGCAATGATATTTAGTCATCCTTTTCAAACAGGAATAGTAAACTACTTTCCATTTGCTTATTTTGCAAAAATGTGTGCAAAAAACAAAATTTTAAGGTTCTTTATGTGTTTCAGTATTGGCATTATGACAGTTATTAACATTTAAAGCTTCTAAATCCCACATCTTTGTTGACTGTTTCTGTCTTATATTTACCAGTTTTTTTAGTCTTTAAATACTGTTGTTGTACAGCCTAATGTTACAGTGAAGAAAAGATAGAATAAATGTAACTACTACTTGTTAAGTTTAATGACTCATGACCTGGCACGATGCCCCAATTTCTAATCATAACCTATATTACACAAAAGCATTATTTTCTGTTTATGGATGCACAGAATATTTATGCATGTTTTTTTTGGTCTGTCAAAGCTGAAATTAAACATAATTTGCTTCAGCTTTCATTATTTTGATTTCAGCTTCTAAAAAATAATTATTAATAACATACATTTCTTAGAACAGCTTTGCTATTCATTAATAATTTGTTTTCCTTATTCCTAGCCATTATAATATCATATCTTTTTGGCAAGACAGAACATGATCCAGAGTGCAGTCTGACTGGCTAAATCAGTGGTTCTCAAATCCGCTCCTGGTTCACCCTATGTGGTTGCAGGCTTTTGTTCCAACCAATTTCATAATCATTTTACCTCTCATTGATCCCATTTAATTAGCTGGACTTTTTGTTCCTTTATTTCTGTGTTCAGAAAAGCACAGCAGTGTCATTTTTACATTTGAATTAGTATTTTTTGCTATAGCTTTAAATGCTTAACTTTCTTTTGTTGTTTTCCTTTTAATTTGCCACTTTTCCCTGATCGGAACCTAAAAATGACAATTAACAACAAGAAGAGCAGACACCCAGGTAAACGAACTTGAATGTTGAAAGGCGGCAGTTGCTTCAGTATCAGACCCAGTAATGTGCTCCTTAATAAATAATGGATTAAATCCCAAGAGCAGCAGAATAAAAATCATGGTGGTATAAATCTTAAAAAAAGTAAGTTAAACAAGCACTAAATTATCTACATGTAACATATACATTCTTGGTACATTCTAATAAAACTTTACCATGTTTAGTTTTGTTTCTACATTGTGTCCAAAACATACACTGTAGAAACTGGAAAATGGCACATTCTTATGTTTCAAGTCCAATTAAAAGCATAAATAGGTTGAAACAGAAACCTGCAGTCACATGGGGTCATCAAGATTCGGTTTAAGAAGCTCTGGTCTGAATAGACTTGACTGTCTTTTTATTTAAACACTTCATGCCTGTTGCATATTTCAGGTCATTCAGTTGACTAATAATATGTGGTTATTTAGAAATGTTCTGGAAGTCAATTGAAATCTAGGAATGCATTTTATTTTGCATGATTTACATAAAGTCACAGAATGTGAAATATATTTTATTTAATTAAATTATCTCTTGATCCATTTCCTGAACATGAATTTCACAGTACAGGAACATCGGATTTTTCTAATTTTGGTTCTGTACATTGCCACAATGAATTTTAAATGAAACAACTCTGATGCAGTTGAAGTGCAGACTTTCAGCTTTAATTCAGTGGGGTGAACAAAACGATTGCATAAAAATGTGATGCAACTAATGCATTTTTTAACACAATCCCTTCATTTCAGGGGCTCAAAAGTAATTGGACAATTGACTCAAAGGCTATTTCATGGGCAGGTGTGGGCAAGTCCATCATTATGTCATTATCAATTAAGCAGATAAAAGGCCTGGAGTTGATTTGAGGTGTGGTGCTTGCATGTGGAAGATTTTGCTGTGAACAGACAACATGCGGTCAAAGGAGCTCTCCATGCAGGTGAAAGAAGCCATCCTTAAGCTGCGAAAACAGAAAAAACCCATCTGAGAAGTTGCTACAATATTATGAGTGGCAAAATCTACAGTTTGGTACATCCTGAGAAAGAAAGCAAGCACTGGTGAACTCGGCAACACAAAAAGACCTGGACATCCACGGAAAACAACAGTGGTGGATGATCACAGAATCATTTCCATGGTAAAGAGAAACCACTTCACAACAGCGAACCAAGTGAACAACACTCTCCAGGACGTAGGCAAATCGATATCCAAGTCTACCATAAAGAGAAGACTGCATGAAAGTAAATACAGAGGGTGCACTGCAAGGTGCAAGCCACTCATAAGCCTCAAGAATAGAAAGGCTAGATTGGACTTTGCTAAAGAACATCTCAAAAAGCTAGCACAGTTCTGGAAAAACATTCTTTGGACAGATGAAACCAAGATCAACCTCTACCAGAATGATGGCAAGAAAAAAGTATGGAGAAGGTGTGGAACAGCTCATTATTCAAAGCATACCACATCATCTGTAAAACACGGTGGAGGCAGTGTGATGGCTTGGGTGTGCATAGCTGCCAGTGGCACTGGGACAGTAGTGTTTATTGATGATGTGACACAGGACAGAAGCAGCCAAATGAATTCTGAGGTGTTCAGAGACATACTGTCTGCTCAAATCCAGCTAAATGCAGTCAAATTGATTGGGCGGCGTTTCATGATACAGATGGACAATGACCCAAAACATACAGCCAAAGCAACCCATGAGTTTATTAAAGCAAAGAAGTGGAAAATTCTTGAATGGCCAAGTGAGTCACCTGATCTTAACCCAATTGAGCATGCATTTCACTTGTTGAAGACTAAACTTCAAACAGAAAGGTCCACAAACAACAGCAACTGAAAGTCGCTGCAGTAAAGGCCTGGCAGAGCATTAAAAAGGAGGAAACCCAGCATTTGGTGATGTCCATGAGTTCAAGACTTCAGGCTGTCATTGCCAGCAAAGGGTTTTCAACCAAGTATTAGAAATGAACATTTTATTTCCAGTTATTTAATTTGTCCAATTACTTTTGAGTCCCTGAAATGAAGGGATTGTGTTAAAAAAAGGCATTAGTTGCCTCACATTTTATGCAATCGTTTTGTTCACCCCACTGAATTAAAGCTGAAAGTCTGCACTTCAACTGCATCTGAGTTGTTTCATTTAAAATTCATTATGGTAACGTACAGAACCAAAATTAGAAAAAAGTTGTCTCTGTCCAAATATTTATGCACATAACTGTATAAACTTTATGAAAGACTGCAGTATGATATACCCTAGATATGTGTCTTAAAAATCTATAATACAGTTAATTAATTAAGATACACTGGCCTGTGCATCATGTGATTGTGTGCATGTGTGTTTTCAGTGGTGAACTAGCACTTCCTCAACTGACTGATTCTTGCCTTGTGTTCAATGATGCCAAGGTAGACTCTCACTCCCTATAATCCTTAACTGGGTAAAACAGTTAAGATAATGGATGGACGGAAAATATCAGATTTGCAATTTGTGCAGTATAATACAAATGACTACAAACTTTTACTGTTCTCTGATCAGAAATTCTATAGCTAATATATTTTCTCTAAGACCTGAAAGAAGTTTTTTGAGAGAGAGAGAGAAAGAGATGATTTTTGTCTGGTGAAGGGAATATTAAATGATATAGTACAAAACAATGACTTTTATGATGTCTAATTTTTGTGTAATCTTTCATGAGTAAAACAAGGTTATGGTAACTACATGGAAAAATTAGTTTATTAAAAAAATGCAAAAAACTGCCAAAAAAAAAAACTGCAAGAAAAAAAAGATAATATTGACTGCCCACTCCAATACCATAACTTCTATTGTTTTATTAGTATTATGAAAATTATATTTATATTCTAACTAGTATTTTCTACTGTACTTTTCAGGTTTCCACAGAAACAATCACATGATACACTGATCGGCAATGCTACAGTACTACGTAATTAGGAAGTGTTAGTAGTGGAAAAGTCCCTCTTGCACACAATGCTAACAAAAAAAGAAACTGTACTTAGAGAGAAAAACTAATATCTCCTTGTGTATGAAATGTAAGGCTAAATGACCATAAAATAAGGTGATGTGATCTATCCCAGTTTTCTTCTTGTTTAGTCTTCTCCATTGCTACTAGGTCAATGTTCAGAAGATTGAAACCCACCTAAGTCTAGTCTTTATTGGTGCTTCTCACAGCAAATGCACAGAAGCACATCTGAAAAAAAACTAGATTAATATAGAGCAAATCAGATGACAAGCCACCTCTTAGTGAGGAGATTTGGATTTGGCTTGAAAGTATGAGGGATAGAGGTCTAATTTTAGGAATCTGTTAAAGAAATCCAATGCAGACAGCAATTTCAATATTCAACTTTTTAATAATATTAAAAAAGCAAGTTTTAAGGGGGATATTATAGTCATGGTGGTATTTAACTAGCCAAATATTAAGTGGAGTAATCCCTTAAAGAGCATATAAGGTCAGTGACTGTTTTTAACATAGTATGTTACACACCAGCATGGAGGAAAGCCTATCTAGATTGAGTATTTTGGCATAACCAGGTCAGAATTCAGGGTGTAGAGGTGATTGAAGCACTAAGGCTAACTTAACTCTTTTAGGGCTATTTTTTTTTTCTTTTCTCCCAGGGCTGAATATTTTTCCAAAAACTAATTTTTATTTAAAAAAGAACACAAAGCAATTGTTTAACATCAAATCAGCAAAAATATTTACTTTTGACAAATGTTACTGTCTTGCATGTTGTATGAGCCTGCATACTATACAGTATGATTTCACATACATTTCCCATACATGTTACATAGAAAAGTCCTGCAAAGTCCGATATCGCTGAAAGCAGCCAATTGCATGCATTGCCACATTGCACTGCTTACAATATGTGTTGCACTGGTGTTTCCTTTTCAATTGTCTGTTGCTGCACTTTCTCACATATATTGTTAGTGTGTACTGTAGAGAGTCACCCATTTGACATTGTGCCATGCCACTGACAGCAAGTTTTCTGCCCGCATGAAAACCGGATTGTCACCTCTTTTCATCTTCAGCCTGTCTGGCTTCAACTGTGCAGGCCTGTGTCTCCTGTTCACCCTCACTGTGCCACAAGCTCCAATTCCCCTGCTCTGTAGCTCCATGAACAATTCTGGGTATTTATACTAAAAAAACTCATATATCCGGGCCCACCTTAAATCCCATCGCACATCTCCGTCAGCGTCTTTTGTCCTGTACATGTGCCGATAAAGACAAGCAGCCTGCTATTCCATCCCCCCACCGCTGCAGAATGTGCACAAAGTTCTCGCAACTCATGCCTTCATTATCTGGGAGTGAAGTGCTGGAGTTTTAGAGTGGAAGTAATAGATCATTATTTGGAACACATGCATCTCATGTCTGTTCTGTTTCTACAATACTCTGTGTAAACACATTGTTAAAAGAGAAACGTTTTTCATATTTTAGTAGTAAATGACAAAATGTTGGTATAAACTATATAATGTGTGAAGCCTGAACATCTTGCGGTTGTAATCAGTGACTGCGTGTTTTTTTCCCGATCCTGCCAGTCTCCACGTTGCTGTATGGTGGTGTTTCTTTAGTACTCCAGGACATGCAGAGGAAAGAATAGTACAGAGAGGTCAGTTCAGCGCTATATGCAATCATCAAATTCAAATGTTAACAGTTCACACACACACACACACACACAAGGACCATCCTTCCTACATTTACGACATGTCTACCTGTTGCAATGTATACACTTTTCTCTGTGCTGTGGTTTCTATTACACACCTGAAAGAGAGAGACAATATATGTGACATTTTGATGAAATAATTTTATGACGTGAATAGTACCAATCAGAAAACATCATTGCACTAATGCAATATTATTTAAAAATGAACAGCGTCAGATCGGGTGTGAATTTATGCTGTTACTTAGAGTCAGATCAGGAGGGGTGGGGGTGGGGTACAGCGTGATTGTGATTGAGAGAATAAAACTGAAAAAAGCTAACTTTTACAAGTACAATAAATTTATACCCAATGTCCCATATATTTGACTCTTTCTTTTTTTCTCTGTGCTGCGTTGACATCGTGTAGCAGAAGGCGTGAGCTTATTCAGTAAGAGGAGGAACACGCGGGTGGCCAGTTACTTGCGCTACAACACGCTTGACCTGGCGGCGATCAATGCACATGTACTGTGCAAGGCATGCACGGAGGCCACTGAGAAAAGAAGAGTCATGGCTTATCTTGCAGAGGAACTTCGTTGTCGCATCTTACTAGAAAAGGCGATGGAAGAAGAAAAGGAGGATGCAACATCGACAAGCTTCTGTTCCAAGACAGCCACTTTCTCCAGGAAACTAAACTGAGCCAGTGTCAAGTGCCCTTTCAATGTAATAGGAACCAAAACATAGAGAGAAGTGTATACATTGCAGCATGTACACATGTCGTAAATGTAGGAAGGACGGTCCTTGCGTGTGTGTGAACTGTTAACATTTGAATCTGATGATTGCATATAGCGCTGAACTGACCTCTCTGTACTATACTTTCCTCTGGAGTACAAAAGAAACACCACTATACAGCAACATTTGGGGACTGGCAAGATCGGGGGAAAAAAATAAACACACTGTCTCTGATTACAACTGCAAGATGTTATGCAAATGAATAATGTTGCATCCGAGCCACAATGTTTTCCAAAATATACTATACAGGTCATAAAATGAATAATTCCAAATATCATATATACCTAGGTCTCTGTTTTTTTATCAGTGCGGCTTTGACATCATGGACCATAGGATGCATACTAATTCAGCGTAATCAGAAACACTCAATAAAACTGAATAAAAAAAAAAATCAAATGACAGTTACATACGAGTAAGACAGATTCACCAGCACTTGTGTGTCAGCTTTTATCCATCCAGACCAGAGAATGTCCAGTTTTATTGTCTCAAAACACCACTCACATCTACAGTTATTCCTAGTTTCAAATAAAAACTAACAGCGTTAGATCCCTAGGCGGTAGTATGTATCGTGACTGAGAGAATAAAAGTGAAAAAAACAAAAAAAAAAACGGTAACTTCTACAAGTACTATAAATGTACAACGTCTGTTACAGACGCAAACCAAATGTATATGTGTACTGTATAATATTAACAATAAGAGCAGCTCACTTCTGAAAACGGCAAATATAGGAGGCAGTCGGGATCGAACTGGGGACTCTTGATTACAAGTCAGCAAATCTTACCGCTACGCCACGGAAGCTGTTGTCTTATCCTTGAACCTTTTGTGAAAGTGTTTATTTCATCTTTGGACTTCAGGCCTCACACATTATATAGTTTATGCCAACATTTTGACCTTTACTACTAAAATATGAAAAACATTTCTGTTTTAACAATGTGTTTACATAGATTATTGTACAAGTGGAACACACATGAAATGCATGTGTTCCAAATAACGATCTATTATTTCCACTCCAAAACTCCAGCACTTCACTCCCAGATAATCAAGGTATGAGCTGGGAGAACTTTGTGCACGTTCTGTGGCGGTTGGGGGGATGGAATAACAGGCTGCTTGTCTTTATCAGCACATTTACAGGACAAAAGTTGCTGACAGAGAGGTGCGATGGGATTTAAGGTGGGCCGGATCTACAAGTTTTTTCGTAGGCTCTGGTAATTCTAGTGTTAATGAAGTGGATGGCTGTAGAATCCAGCTGAGCTCACAAGAATACAGGGAGAGACACAATAGAGTAGAGACAACATGACAGAGTTAGTTTTACAAATGTTGTTTTGTACAAGATGTGCTCCACTGCTGTGGACTGCTTATAACTGATCCTAAATAAACATAGAGCTGATGAACACTAATCTCAGCCCATCATTGCTTTGATTGCTAATCCTGGTAAAATATCACTTACTTATAAATTTGTAAACAGTTACTAGTTATTTGAAAAAAATCATAAACATAGTATGTGCTTGTGGAGAAACTACAATCTTTGTGTTATATCCAAAATAAATAAATATACCTATAGACTTAGTGTTGTAGTGGAGCCCTGCCAGCTTTTATCACAAAAGTAGCAAAAAAGAAATTGCTTGGCTTAAAGATGTTATATTTGCTAAATATAAAAACACATGTAAAGCAGCTATGGTGGAGAATCTAGTGCTTTAGAAAGCATAAGTCAATTAATGTTCTCAAAAGATCCAAGCCGCTTCCCATTTTGTTTCTTTCTTCTGGTAATTAATGACCCTTTCCCCCCATCTGCTATACTCCATAGCACATTTTCTTGTCTGGCTTGCCCACATTTTCTAAGAGACAATTAAACTTTAGCAATCCTCACAATAAAATAATTGTTCTCGGACCACAGTTGCAAAAATGATTTTACGAGATCACAAGTTTTCTCGTAGGCTTCAGGGATTCTAGTGTTAATGTTCCATCAAGAATATGGCCTGTTTAACTCTGTTCAGGGCTATAGCCTTTCCCATCAATACTAGACACATGGTAGCAGTGTTACTGGTGTATACTACCCTTCATATATACTGTATGAGATTTTTTTTTTTAATGAGATGTAAGCAGGCAAATGAATTTCTTTGTTCCGTGTTACATGCTAAAGCAGTGATGTAAATCTCAACAGGTACTGTTCTGCTAATACAGTAAAAAAAAAAAAAAAAAACACCATTAACTAAATCAACAACACGGTTAAGTCCGTGATGCACAGGATAACAAGTTTAAAAAGTCAACTGTCTTTTTAGCAGGAAAAATAAACAGAGGAAGTTGTAAATTCCACTTAAAATTTGAAAAGTCTGAACAGACATCTACACCTGTGTAATCAGTTGAAATAAACCAATGAAAACATAGGCAGTAAGGTTCCTGACAGTCACAGCACCTCTGGGAAGAATTCAGGGAAATGTACTTTGCTTAATTTGAGTTCTTTCTCTGGAATGCAATTTAGGAAGCAAGAAAGTTTAAAATGTTTAGTGAAAATTTAAATGAAACTGAATGTGCACTATTTCATACTAACAGCTTATATCAACTATTTTAAACAATGGAAATAAAAAATAAGCAGTAAGACGACAGAAGTAAGGGGTAGAAGGGTATGCTAAGATGAAACAAAAAAAGTCTTGTTTTTTTATCAGTAACATTAATATAAACATTATTTCCAGAATATATTAAGATACAATAATCATTTTCAGGTATGTGATGTTTACCAGGACTTCAAACAACCATCTAATTAATTATAAAGAAAGTAAATTGTGTGGGAAGTAGAAAAGTTAAATCATGTGGCATATCACACCTCATCTGCGTACCAAGGCCTTTAGGAATTCACCCCATGACTTTGCTTAGACTTAGTCCTCATAGTGAAACTATTTAATTAGGTCCAGTTCTTTGTTCTCAGTTCCTTTTATTCAGTGCTAGTTCTTGTTATGTCTTCTCACTGGGTAAACACAAACACACATATATACTACATCTGTTCCTTTCTGTGGAACCTTCCAAAGACTCATAACTGATGACAGGTAAGTGGGTGGGGGACAGTTAAAGTTGATAGTATGTGACTTGCAACTTAATCAATACCATCCTTTAAGCAGTCAACATTACATATAATCCCATAAAGAAATGCCAAAAAAGACAAAAACATTTCTAAATTAATTTTAAAATGACAAACTGGACATTCCTAGTGATGATTCAAAAACAGCAAGACATCAGAGTATAAAAAAAACACCTCCACTTTAGACCTACAAGCACTATACTACAATTCTCAGATTTAAAAACTGGCTGTTTTTCTTGTCATTTATGTTACTATAGAAATACATGCCACTTCACCTAAAAAAGAAAAAAAAGAAAAAAAAAACAACAACAGTGTAGTAAGTCACTAAAACTTCTATCCCCATCTCCATTTTTTTTTTGGTTACATGGCGAACTATACAGACACATTTTAACAATAACAAGCACTGCAATATCCATGCATCAATTTGTCATTCCCACTTTTCCCCTATCTTTGGCTAGCCCAAGTCTCTATTTTCACCTTATTTGAGCGATTGATTTTGAAACTGAAAGCTTAAACAACCTATTAATATATCAAATTTATGAGTACCTGTCATAACACATATTATTATATATTACCCATTCAGACACTCTTAACTGCTGGTGACCTAATGAAGAGTGGTTCACCAAGTACTTCTATTAATAAAAGATCTTTCAGTTGTGGAAGGTTACAGAATGCTGTATCTTTTATTTTTTATTATGCTGCAGCAGCAACTGTCAATATAGCATATATTATTTCAGTCTGTCTCAGTGTTTAACTTTTCCAATGATCAGAGACTTTTTAAAAAGAAGATACTTTTTATAGCATGTGCAGTAATCTTCTCCAGCATCAATTATCTGCTGTTTGGAATTTGATTATCTAGCTTTCAAATCCATACGTTACTACTAAAAATAAACTTTATTTTTTTTTTTTTAAAACTATTCAGTCTTTTTGTTGTTGTTTCCATACCAGAACAGTTGAGCCCCGGGTTAACAACAACCGCCACCAGTACTGTTAGGGTGCTGGCGGAAATTGGGCTACTGTTGGCTGAAGATGAAGAAGGAGAAGAAGAGGGGGGAGACGTGTTCGGATGCAGCAGGAGAGGAGGAAGGTAAAGAGAGTGGAACTGAGGGTAGGAACTTTGAATGTTGGCAGTATGACTGGTAAGGGGAGAAAGTTAGCCGATATGATGAAGAGAAGGAAGGTTGATATATTGTGCATGCAAGAGACTAAATGGAAGGGGAGTAAGGCCAGGTGGATCAGAGGTGGATTGAAATTGTCCTATCATGGTGTGGATGGGAGGAGAAATGGAGTAGGGGTTATTCTGAAGGAACAGTAAGTCAAGAGTGTTTTGGAGGTGAAAAGAGTGTCAGGCAGAGTAATGATTATGAAGCTGGAAATTGGAGGTGTGATGATGAATGTTGTTAGTGCATATGCACCACAAGTTGGGTGTGCAATGGATGAGAAAAACCATTTTTGGAGTGAGTTGGATGAAGTGATGAACAGTGTACCCAAGGGACAGAAAGTGGTGATTGGAGCAGATTTCAATAGGCATGTTGGTGAAGGGAACAGTGGAGATATGGAGGTGATGGGTAGGTATGGTGTCAAGGAGAGGAATGAAGAAGGTCAGAGGATAGTGGATTTTGCCAAAAGGATGGACATGGCTGTGGTGAATACATATTTTAAGAAGAGGGAGGAACATAGGGGTGACGTACAAGAGTGGAGGAAGATGCACACAGGTAGATTACATCCTATGCAGAAGAATCAATCTGAAGGAGATTGAAGACTGCTAAGTGGTGGCAGGGGAAAGTGTAGTTAAGCAGCATAGGATGGTGGTCTGTAGGATGATGTTGGAGATCAAAGAGAGGAAGAGAGTGAGGGCAGAGCCAAGGATCAAATGGTGGAATTTGAAAAAGGAAGACTGCAAGGTTGAGTTTAGGGAGAAGGTGAAACAGGCACTGGGTGGTAATGAAGAATTACCAGACAGTTGGGAAACTACAGCAGATGTAGTAAGGGTGACAACAAGAAGGGTGCTTGGTGTGACATCTGGACAGAGGAAAGAGGAAAAGGAAATCTGGTGGTGGAATGGGAAAGTACAGGAGAGTATACAGAGGAAGAGGATGGCAAAAAAAGAAGTAGGATAGTCAGAGAGATGCAGAAAGTACACAAGAGTACAAGGAGATAAAGCGCAAGGTGAAGAGAGAGGTGGCAAAGGCTAAAGAAAAGGTGTATGATGAGTTGTATGAGAAGTTGGACACTAAGGAGGGAGAAAAGGACCTGTACCAATTGGCTAGACAGAGGGACCGAGCTGGGAAAGATGTGCAGCAGGTTACGGTAATAAAGGATAAAGATGGAAACATACTCACAAGCAAGGAGAGTGTGTTGAGCAGATGGAAAGAGTACTTTGAGAGGCTTATGAATAAAGAGAACCAGAGAGAAAAGAGGTTGGAAGATGTGGAGATAGTGAATCAGGATGTGCAACAGATTACCAAGGAGGAAGTAAGGACAGCTATGAAGAGGATGAAGAATGGAAAAGCCGTTGTTCCAGATGACATACCTGTGAAAGCATGGAGGTGTTTAGGAGAGATGGCAGTGGAGTTTTTAACCAGATTGTTTAATGGAATCTTGGAAAGTGAGAGGATGCCTGAGGAGTGGAGAAGAAGTGTACTGGTGCAGATATTTAAGAATAAGAGGGATTTGCAGGGCTGTAGTAACTACAGGGGGATAAAATTGATGAGCCACAACATGAAGTTATGGGAAAGAATAGTGGAAGTTAGGTTAAGAAGTGAGGTGATGATTAGTGAGCAGCAGTATGGTTTCATGCCAAGAAAGAGCACCACAGATGTGATGTTTGCTCTGAGGGTGTTGATGCACATTTACATAGCGCTTTTCTATAGAGAAGGCCAGAAGGAGTTGCATTGCGTCTTTGTGGACCTGGAGAAAGCATATGACAGGGTGCCTCAAGAGGAGTTTTGTGGTATTGTATAAGGAAGTCGGGAGTGGCAGAGAAGTATGAAAGAATTGTACAGGATATGTATGAGGGAAGTGTGACTGTGGCGTGGTCTGCGGTAGGAGTGATGGATGCATTTAAGTTGGAGGTGGGATTACATCAGGGATTGGCTCTGAGCCCTTTCTTATTTGCAATGGTGATGGACAGATTGACAGACGAGATCAGACAGGAGTCCCCGTGGACTATGATGTTTGCTGATGACATTGTGATCTGTAGCAATAGTAGGGAGCAGGTTGAGGAGACCCTGGAGAGGTGGAGATATGCTCTAGAGAGGAGAGGAATGAAGGTCAGTAGGAACAAGACAGAATACATGTGTGTAAATGAGAGGGAGGTCAGTGGAATGGTGAGGATGCAAGGAGTACAGTTGGCGAAGGTGGATGAGTTTAAATATTTGGGATCAACAGTACAGAGTAATGGGGATTGTGGAAAAGAGTTGAAAAAGAGTGCAGGCAGAGTGGAATGGGTGGAGAAGAGTGTCAAGAGTGATTTGTGACAGATGGATATCAGCAAGAGTGAAAGAGAAGGTCTACAGGACGGTAGTGAGACCAGCTATGTTATATGGGTTGGAGATGGTGGCACTGACCAGAAAGCAGGAGGCATTATATATTTTATTATATTATAAACCACTAAACAATAAAATACTTAATACGTTCCTTCCTTAATGTGAGTCTGTCTGCTACTAAAATGAAATCGAATTGTGGGGCAAAAGAAGAAATCCTGTATGTTGTATTTGAATCTCCCACAAAATATTAAGGGACTGGAAAAATCCTTTCAATACTAAACTGACTCAAGACATGCACAAGAAACTTTCATAAAAAATAACTGTGTTTGCTACCTGCAAAAATGGACTGACAGAGCCTGACAAACCAAAAACAAATTTTTGATATTCCTTATGCATGTAAATAGTGAATCCCAATAAGACTCGACTATATAACTTGTTTACAATGTACATTACAAAAATAGACTCAACTTAAAATACTTGTTGGTACAAAAAAGGGTTTGATTTTTTTATTACCTGCTATTAAGGACACACTCTGTATACAAGCAAAAAATTACATACAAAGGGAGTATCATGACCATCAAACCTTAAAATTAGGAGACAAATAAGTATAAGAACATCTGATCTTTACAATAAACAGTTGGGACTAAAACATCTTCTCCAGTAAGATACAAAATAATTACTTTTTAAATCACACCATTAAAACTATCAATATGGGTAGAAAGCAACTAAGATCTTGGTACCTGAGCATCCTAAAAAGAAAATCCATAAAGAAAAAGACCACCAGACTCAAGACAGCAAATATTAAAAGTAATAATAAGATACTGAAAAAAACTAATAGGATGCTGAATCTCTGAATTTAATACTAATTATGAAACACTGCCATTCAACTTATTTTGATTATTATTATCTGACTGTAGAACTGAGAGACCAAACATAGCTAACTCTCTTCACATTGTCTATTTCTTTTCAATTTTCTTTAACATCAAATTATGCACACAGGCCTGAACTGCAATCCTAGACATACTGAGAATAGGTTTAGTAATACGATTTTACATTGACAGAGCTATTAAATGAAACAACAATGCATATGCTTTTTATAAATAGACAGGAATAGGCATTTCATGTTTAAAAAAATGAAAAAAGCAAATACTTTAAAACATACCAGAAAAGTGGAAAACAGCATAAGAGAGTTTAAGTAGTTTAACAGAAAATTAAGTTACCTGTACTACAAAATAGTTATCTATGCAAGTAATTTCATTGATAATAAACCATTTAATGGGTAAATACATCCTGCAGCAAAATGTGTGTTTAAAAAGAATAAAAATAATATTTTTCAAATGTATAGATTTCCTTTGTAAGTTTATCATTGTCCAGATATTAATTAAAACTTAGCATGTAATAATATAATATGTATGCTTTGGTATTTCCCAGTTTCAGAAAGTTCTTACAGAAATTAGATTAGATAAACTTTAATAAAGTTTTTTCTATTGAAACAAAACTGCCAAAAAATAGACATTACTTTTTTCACCACACAAATAAAAAAAATTCCAACAATAAAAAAAAAATCAAAGTTGATTTTAAATAAATCAGCTTTATTGATATATGATTTGTATGCTAGCTTTCATAAAGCACATTATTGAGATAAAATGTGATTGGAAGTAAAACACACATAGACAGAGCTGCAGTGATTTTGAGAATCCTTAACTGTTTTGAAGAATATTAGTATTATGGAAAATGAAAAATAATAGTATGTGAATTTCCCCTTGGGATTAATAATCAATCAATTAATCTATTTATCTAAAACCTACCAGTCAAACAATAATAAAAAAAAACAGACAGATGTTTACCTGAAGGACTTATTCAAAATATCTAAATAATTTGTATTAAGAAACAGCCAATCAAACAAACAAAATCCTCTGCTATAAGTGCATCCTCAAATGTGTCACATAAAGTAAGATCATTCAGTGTTAATTTTGCATAGCAACATTCAAAGATTGATAAAGTATGTAAATCGTGTTTGTGTCTTTTAGAATCAGTTTGCAGAATATATACCAATACTCTGGAAACTGCAAAACAAACACCACCATGCAATTATAAGATTACCTTCTAATTTATCAAAACATGTTATATTTGTTTTATAAAAACTAACCAGAAACCACAAGATGCTGTGTTCAAGTAAACATACATTATCATATACATTATATTATTCATCATTACCTAAACCTGCTTTTTACCACTTATCAAGGAGGCAGGTAAGGGAATTGGCTTCCACAACTCAATAATTAACAGCCTCATCCTTGTGTGTATGATCTTTAATAGTGAAACCGATCTTATGAATTTAAAGATTAATAATGTAACTGCTGAGGTTATGGGGGAATCACTCTCTCTTTGGCTTATCTGGTCCTTTCTTCTTAAAAATGGTTAAGCCCCTGCCTAAGCTTTAATCATGACTTTTGGACTAGGAGATACATGAAAAAATTCTCCCATGGGAGTTTAGTTAATTACACATTTTATCATTTAGGTAAGATTTAAGAAAGAATTTCAATAGTATGAATTTGTATTTTATTTTTAACTAAAACTGACCTAAATCTACTTATAGAAAAAATAATCATAATTATTAAAAGGAAGTGAATTTAGGGTAAAACCTTTCTAACTCTTTAGGTTGAATGCAAAAGTGATCCTGAAATATTTTACCTGGCACCTTATCTGCAGAGGTAAACACAGAGCGCTGCACACTGGGATCACTGAGGCCACGCCGTGACTGGTCATAGAATCTAAATGGAAGGTGCTGGGAAGAAGTAGCAGAGTTTTGTCCAAAACCTAGAACAGTAGCTGAAGGCTGAATGGGTAGATCCAAAAGCGCTACAAAAGATAACAGAGAACCATTTTAACAAGATACTGTTCTGCATATATTATCCATTTAAATCAACAAGGAAAACCTTTTACAATGTAAGAGACGTGGTGATTATTCATAAAACATCCTTGCTTATTTATGTTTTGCTAAGAATCACTTTTTTCTGTTTCTTTGATAACTTTCTTTTTAAATCAAATGGTTCAACTGTACAAAGCCCAGATGTGTTGGACAGACAAACTTTATTCAGTCAAAAGAAAAAAAAAAAGTTTACTTAGGGCAAACTTAAACTTATGAGCTCTCAAAGAATCCTCTTATTTATGCTGGCATTGCACTACATGACTCTTCTAAAGATTTTCAGCCATAGTTCTCATTTATATAATCTTAGCAATCTTCCATGACTGCCACTTATTAAGTGTGACACCCCACAAGACTTGCTACAACAAAATCAAATTAGTTTGTTTTTATTGCACAGTTGCCAGTTGAACAATGGACTCTTGTGAGAGTTAACAAACAATGAGTACTCAAGCAGAAATGAAATGCATATAATGCCCACAGGCGGCAAAAAACAAGAGATTAGATCAGATAAGATTCAACTTTATTATCATTGAACAAGTACAACAAAATGTAGTTTACCATCTAACTAGAAAGTGCAAATAGTAGAGTAATATACAGATTACAGGTAGTAGTATATACAAGGAAGAGTATATAGATATGAATACTGATCAGTAAGTACAGATACATGATTTGAATAAAAGATATATGAAATATTTGTTATGTACAGAATAAATATGTGTAAACAGGTGAAAATATAAAATACAGGTGAAAATATACTACTACAGTCAGAAGTTCTTGATATTTAGAAAGGTCAGCTATTGATCGGTAAGGGTTGAGAGTTCTGAATGATGATGGTGTTATGAAAGAAATTGTTTCAGAGCTTGCTATTGCAGGACCGAAGGATCCTGTAGCACCTCCCTGATGGAAAGGGGGTAAATAGTTCATGATATGGATGTGAGGCATTCTTGATGATGCTGCAGGTCATTGATAGTCAAGAGCGGAATGCCAATGATGTGCCAAAGAGTTTTCACCATCCATTGAAGGACCTTCTTGTTCTCTATGAAGCAGTTGCCATACCACACCGTAATGCATTTTAGTCAATATGTTCTTGATGGTTCAGCAGTAAAAGTTCAATAGCTTATGAAGAGACAGGCAGGCTTTCTTTAGCCTCCACAGAAAGTAAAGTCGCTGCTGCACGTTTTTAATCAGACTAGATTTGGTTATTATGTAAGGAGGGTCCTCAGAAGATGTGGATATCCAGGAATTTTAAGTTGCAAATATGCTCTTCCTCAGCCCTCATCATATGACCTTTTGAGTTATAGCTGCCAATTTCTAGTAAAACAACACCCAATTAAATGTTGCTGTGTACTTATGGGATTGCATTTGATGACAGCAGCCAATCATGTTCCTAGAAATTTTTTATATAGCAGATGTGAATGTCACTACTCACAATGTGTGTTAAACCTTTCATGGACCAAGACATTCCCAGATTAACACATGCACAATACTGGCTTGGATATGTCACAGAACACAGGTAGGCACCTACAGTGTACAGCACCAACCATGGCTGCTTATACTGTTATTATTTAAGCTTGTACCAAATACTAATGCCTTTCAAATTGAGCCTTGTTCTTTATACATAAATAACTTCTTAGCACTCACTTTGTAATAATTTTGTAATAATTTCGTACTCGTAAGTTACCTGTTCGATACAATGGTTGCATGTAGGGAATCCATTCCCGGGCTCCCGATTACAGGGAGACATTCCCGGACATTTTTAATTCCTGCATATATAGCGTGTAAATGTTTAGAAATCAATTAAGAAATAACAGAGTTATAGTTGAAAATAATTAAGTGGCACGTTTTTTTAGCCCACGATGAAATGTGTTGCCTATTAATTCAGTCAACAACAGACCAGCAGCAATCAGTCTCCTGGCTACCACTAAGACTGAGCACAGTGGACTGGGAAGAGTCTGCGCTCTGCAGCTCACAAAGGCCGGGACGGGGCAGTCTTCATTGACGTCTGTCAGACAACAGCTTTGAACAGCAACTTGAAACTGTAATGCATCAGTCTGTTGCATCTGCATTATCTGTGCCAAGAAACTTGCCATCACAGAATGATGACAAGAAACTGGATGCATCAGTAAAAGCTGAAATGGCGGTGTTTCAGAGCAATGGCAAGCGTGGGCATTGTTTAGAACAAGTGTATCAGTATCTGATGACTGTGCCACCTACTTCAGTGGAGGCTGAGCGTGCTTTCTCAGCGGCTGGCTTACCCCGCACGAATGTACGCTCTCGCCTGGATGCCCGCACGCTGGACACGTTGTGCTTTCTACGCTCTTATTACCGCAACTAACTAGATACATGTACTTATATTACAGCATGAACTGCTTGTAGTTAAGGTTAATCTTTAATTGGTTTCAACATATTGCAGTAGTTTTATTAAAAATAAGTGTCGGTCGTTCTAAAACCGTTCACATGTGAGATGCCCGTGCACTGTGTCATCCCCGGGTGCCCAGGATTCCTGGGAATGACATGTGGGATTCCCAAATTCCTGGGAATGGATAAACCCGTCCGGGAATGAATTCCCTAGTTGCATGCCCTTGGACATTTGTATTTTATTTTTGGTAATAAAGTTTAGTAACTTAATATGTACTCTATATTACTTCAATAAATACTGAGTTTCTTTTTAATTGCATTAATTAGCAGTCTATATTCAGTCCACTGGAATGACAATCACTACAGCAGTACCCTCTTTCTGTATTTAATATCTAAAAGAGTTGTAAGGAATTCTTCCATAAAAACTGAAATAAACATTACCAGTTTAAGGAAGAGTATAGCACATATGTCAGCCAAATATCTAATTAAGTCTTAAACAGAGTTGGTCAAAGGATGTCTCATAATTTATAAATCTCATTTTAATCAAAATTATTTACCTGCTATTCTTTGCATTTTCATTCGTCGTGCTTGAATGCGGCCCTTTGCAAGTCGTTGTTTTGCTATGATACAACGAATATGGTCAGCAAAGATAAAGTTAGCTTGGAGAATAGGAATTGGCTTGGCATGTGGATTAGATGTTGGTTTATGAATAATAATATTCAAAGCACGACTGTCATCTTCAACTCCAGTAACTTGCATGTCCTATTCAAAACATAAATAGAGTGTAATTGAATTAAAGGGGTTGTCAAGATTCACAATGAAGAAAGAACACATTTTTACACATCAGTTTCTCAGTAGTTATCTGCGTTACCCCAAAAATTAAGAAATTGTACTCTGAGGAAAAAGATACATTATAAGGTTAATACGACAACATTAAAGGAAAAGTTAATTTTTTTCACAATCATGGTGCACATTAATTTACAACAGGAAATTTAGTTAGTCTTAAGGCTTTTGGTTTATGTTTGGAGTTCATTTTAAACTACAAACACAGATAACATTTTTTTTTTAATTTATAAAAAATACTTTACTTTAGAACACAATTCACTGAACCCATCCTATAAGTATGCCTGATAAAAGTAAGAATGCAAAATGGACTTAAAGTGTTTATTGCCTGCCAGAAAGTATCAATGCCTGATTGATCTTTGGCATTTAGCAAAGTTGAACTAATCTTTAGCATTTAGGCTATTTCATGTAATAAACTGAAACATTTCCAGAAAAAGACAATCAATTTTAAGTATCAATGAAAAGCAAATTATGATAGTATACTTACACACAAAATTTTATTAGAAAGAAAAGTCTCTCACAGAAAAAGACATTGTAAGTATCAGATCATTTTGATTTTCAAATCTGCATGCATGAAGTCATTATACATTTCTAAAAATGCACATATACAAGGCTGTATTGTCCTATTTAATAATGTTTCATAAAGGCAATTAGATCATAGCCTAAATCACTTCCAGGGGTAAGGAGAAATTCTACCTATCGTGGATGCATAAACTATGCTTGAAATATTATTCTGCTGAAAACTGCGACAAATACTTTCAAGAGTTTAAAACTCCCAGTGCAAAGAAGACAGTACAATTGAAATAAACTGATTTACCTGCAAGAGACCAGCAAATTTTACTACTCCCCAGCCAAGTCGTTTAGTTTCAGGTTCAACAAGGCTCATTTGGTAAACATCCACTGCAAGAAAACGATGTGCCTGAGTGCCATCCTTAGTGACCACCATACAAGCAATTAAATCACTGTTATCTGTAAAATAGTGAGAAAAACTGGCTAACTGAGCATCAGAGAAATTAACAATAAAAAGTACATAAATACATTATGCACAAAATAGTTTAGGCTGTTTCATACTATTGCACACTGCGTCTGGAGCCCACTTTGTTACTACTATTGTACAGTTAGAGATTAGTTGGCAGGACAGTATAGTATGTTTAGTATGGACATAAGGTCATCCCATCTGGTTAGGAATGGAATGAGTAAGTTAGTTAACTTATGGGCAACAAAGACATATTTGTTTTCTGTTTATTTGTAGTTTGTTTTGCTATCTGTATTGCTTCTTACTTTCTGTTCTGGGTGATGGTAGCATATACAGATACATTTGGTGAATATAATAATATCTGCAGACTGTCCCATTAAAAGCACACCTACATGAACAAATCCATGCACATATCTAAATCACATTGTGAGAACACACATACATACATACATACATACATACATACATACATACATATACTGTGTAT
>JANRMT010062861.1:40389562-40397062 GCA_026402145.1 Polypterus bichir lapradei
ACATATACACATACACACACATATATATACACATATATACATACATATATACATACACACACATATATACACATACACAGTGCATCCGGAAAGTATTCACAGCGCATCACTTTTTCCACATTTTGTTATGTTACATCCTTATTCCAAAATGGATTAAATTCATTTTTTTCCTTAGAATTCTACACACAACACCCCATAATGACAACGTGAAAAAAGTTTACTTGAGGTTTTTGCAAATTTATTAAAAATAAAAAAACTGAGAAATCACATGTACATAATAAGTATTCACAGCCTTTGCTCAATACTTTGTCGATGCACCTTAGGCAGCAATTACAGCCTCAAGTCTTTTTGAATATGATGCCACAAGCTTGGCACACCTATCCTTGGCCAGTTTCGCCCATTCCTCTTTGCAGCACCTCTCAAGCTCCGTCAGGTTGGATGGGAAGCGTCGGTGCACAGCCATTTAAAGATCTCTCCAGAGATGTTTAATCGGATTCAAGTCTGGGCTCTGACTGGGCCACTCAAGGACATTCACAGAGTTGTCCTGAAGCCAGCCCTTTGATATCTTGGCTGTGTGCTTAGGATCATTGTCCTGCTCAAAGATGAACCGTCGCCCCAGTCTGAGGTTAAGAGCGCTCTGGAGCAGGTCTTCATCCAGGATGTCTCTGTAAATTGCTGCAGTCATCTTTCCCTTTATCCTGACTAGTCTCCCAGTTCCTGCCACTGAAAAACATCCTCACAGTATGATGCTGCCACCACCAGGCTTCACTGTAGGGATGGTATTGGTCTGGTGATGAGCGGTGCCTGGTTTCCTCCAAACGTGACGCCTGGCATTCACACCAAAGAGTTCAATCTTTGTCTCATCAGACCAGAGAATTTTGTTTCTCATGGTCTGAGAGTCCTTCAGGTGCCTTTTGGCAAACTCCAGGAGGGCTGCCATGTGCCTTTTACTAAGGAGTGGCTTCCATCTGGCCACTCTACCATACAGGCCCGATTGGTGGAATGCTGCAGAGATGGTTGTCCTTCTGGAAGGTTCTCCTCTCTCCACAGAGGACCTCTGACAGTGACCATCAGGTTCTTGGTCACCTCCCTGACTACGGCCCTTCTCCTCTGATCGCTCAGTTTAGATGGCCGGCCAGCTCTAGGAAGAGTCCTGGTGGTTTTGAACTTCTTCCACTTACGGATGATGGAGGCCACTGTGCTCATTGGGACCTTCAAAGCAGCAGAAATTTTTCTGTAACCTTCCCCAGATTTGTGCCTTGAGACAATCCTGTCTCGGAGGTCTACAGACAATTCCATTGACGTCATGCTTGGTTTGTGCTCTGACATGAACTGTCAACTGTGGGACCTTATATAGACAGGTGTGTGCCTTTCCAAATCATGTCCAATCAACTGAATTTACCACAGGTGGACTCCAATTAAGCTGCAGAAACATCTCAAGGATGATCAAAGGAAACAGGATGCAACTGAGCTCAATTTTGAGCTTCATGGCAAAGGCTCTGAATAGTTATGTACATGTGCTTTCTGAATTTTTTTATTTTTAATAAATTTGCAAAAATCTCAAGTAAACTTTTTTCATGTTGACATTATGGGGTGTTGTGTGTAGAATTCTGAGGAAAAAATTAATTTAATCCATTTTGGAATAAGGCTGTAACATAACAAAATGTGGGAAAAGTGATGCGCTGTGAATACTTTCCGGATGCACTGTATATACACATATATACATACATACACATACATACTGTGGTGGACGGCCGGGGTCCATGCCCAGCCGGGACACCCCTTTGCTATATTTTCAGGAGGAGCAGCCATGGACTGTGTAATACCTCCTCCTGGATGCTAGATGGTCGCCCCCTTGGGTTGGAGCGGTGCCTCGGTTTCTCGCAGGGCTAAATGGGAATATATATATATGCACACAATCATATATACATACACATACACTCTTCTGTACATATTATATGCATATATATGCAGAGCATGCTTTGTTCTCTTTTCAGAAGGAGACCTGTAGTGTGTTGCACAACACATACTTTAGAATCAAGGGTTTAAACAAAAGTTTGAGAGCTCAGAAAAATGTGAGATAGCCATTCTTAAATAAAAAAGGAAACTCGTTATTAGTGGCTGCTTTAGTCACCACCAAAAGGACCAACAATTCACGCTAAGATCAGACACTGATAACCAGGAACAGAGAATAAGAACACCATTATGTCAGGCTTTAAAATCTTATTTCATACATGTCAATTTTGATTTTCTAAGGCCCTCTTAAAAATCACCTTATTCATATTACAAAATAAATTTATGATTTTGCTCATATTTAAAAATGTGCATGTAAGGTTTAATGCTGAGTCTTAATATAAGTGTAAGTTTATTCTAATCTCCTACACCTAATGCTAATGAAATAAAAGTCATCATGTAAAAGTTAGGCCCACAGTTACTGGAATCCCTGGTTTACATAACAAATCACCTCATAATAATCCTAAAACAAATATGTAAAAAGTTAGTGTTACTTAGTACTTCACATTACTGAGCACTTGTTCTAGCTTGCTGTAAGAAAATGCTGGAGCATTAAAATATTTGCAAGAGAATTTTACAAGTACACAGAAAGGTAACTTTAAGCCAATCAGATACCATTATCTTATTGATGGAAACTACCTGCCTTCCCTTTTGTCTTGAACAGACCTGTTGAACATAATTTTTATCTTAATGGAAACCACCGTTCTTGCCATTCTTGATAAAAAGTACAAGGTACACACTACAATCAAAGCACCTAGTCAATAGTTACATAGAAAAGACTCAATTTTACACTTGCAGAGAAAAGGTTTTAAAATAATGGGGTCTTGAATGCCTTTCATTAATATTCGTAACCCAGTTAAGTTACTTAGGACTTTATTTACTTTATGAATACTTTAATTGAGGTATTTAAAACAATGCAACAACTTATTACATTAATCATACTTCTTAGTATGACTGATGTCTTTAAACTGCAGTAAATAATTTCATGTTGTAGATCACACTCCTGATTAGTAAAACACAGTAATAACATGTGAATTCTTGTTGGTAAGAAGAACTCAAACATTGGATCTACAAGCAAGGTCTATGCAAAGTTTTAATTTTATCTCTTGGAGAAGTGTATGTTTGAACACAAAGCATCAAAAAAGTACCAAATAATCTAATAGAAACACTGTTGGCTTAGATCACTTCAGCAAAGATCAAAGATGAAATTCAAAATTAGAAGAGTGTTTGAAACGATCCAGTCATTGACAAATCACTAATAATGTCAAAGCAGGGTCCATGAGCCCTGTTAGTTTTTAACTAGGAAGTTCGTATTTATGGCAAAAAGAACACAAAGTGTTTCAGTACCAGTATTTTGCATACTGGTTATGCACAGTAAATTTACTACAGAAATTTAACAAATCAAACACACAACATTCCACATTCTAAGAATAATTGTCCTCTCATCTATTTCACAAGTCTGATTTTCTTTCCAAAAAGCATCTGTTGAGAGCCAGACAGAGAACCAGCTCCAACAGCATCACTGAATATAATGGACTAACACACTTCCCAAGAGGTCAAATGAATGGTGAGGCAAATCATGAATCTCTGACATGGGAAGAAAAAAAATATGACCAGAGGAAAACTTTGCTTGTGGTTTGAAGATAAAAACAAATGTATTATTTTAAACCAAAACGAAGTAGAACATCATATTACCTTTGCTAAAATTATACATGACATCCTACACAATACATGAAGTCATATCAGCAAACAAAAAATGCCATTACAACCAATAGCCTAACCTGCATTTTATTTTTGAGCAAAAAGTCACTTCGTTTTCAGTCAGAATTTAAAGATGGAAAAAAAAAAATCAGATTAGAAATTGTAAAAACAAGATAACCCAGTGAATGATCTCTAAAATAAATATTAAAATGTAAAGATTTAATTGTAATGGGGTACTTATTGGTTTTTGAACAAGGGAGATAAAAAAAACTGTTGAAGATTTAGTCTGAGTTTGTACATGAGGGCAGATGGCATTTCATGGATGAATGAGGGCTGTGAATTTCAGAATGGGAGGCACCACGCAAAGTTTAATGTGAAGTCTCCACGAGTTGCATAATGAGACATTGTGAAAAAGTGAAAGCCAGAAGATCTCAGCTATTTTCAAATTTAATGTCAAGTGAACATCACACACTATACATTCATTAAATTAATAATTCAGAGTCTAACGATTATTCAGAAGCTGAGAATCAGTGATGCAGGTGTATAGATAGACTGCTATGAAGTCCGGTTTGTGAATAGGTCTTTTAAATGACGGTAAGATATAGAGGTAAAATAATCAGGCAGATCCAAATGTTTATTGAGAACTAGTCAAATTTACAAAAAAAAAAAAAAAATACACATTTTTCTAGCATTTATCCAAGCAATGGTATCACAACTTGTCAGTGGGTTATAGTGTTTAAAGCTGATGTTAATTTAGAGTTCATTAGGCAATATTCAGTACATAATGTGTCATGCTGATGAATCTATGGTCTCTGCCCAGGTATTGAAAAGGAAGGTGTCCCTGAACAAAGCCTTTGCATAATCCAGGTGGTAATATGTTGGATTCAACAGTAACTATGTACAGTATAACCATGGTCACTGAAATGCTGGGTAGTTGACTTACTGTTTTCATCAAAGATCGAAAAGACAGAAATACAGTATAATTAATCTGAATTTTTATCTCAAGATGACTTTTCATTCAGATCAATATTAAGCATTTTTTCCAACTTGACTGAACTTTGGTGCACCATAAGGCTAATAATCAAGCTTTTCAAAAACAAAACTGATAAAGTTTCATTCAGGTTGATAAGGCTTTTACTAATTGATAGATATAATTTTTTAACTGCAAAGTTAAAGAAATTAGGTAGTGCTATGACTGTTTCCGATCAGGCCAGAGTCTGCATTTTCAACTCTTTTTTTTTAAACAAGATGTGCATATTGTCTTTTTTGGGGAATTTTCCAAATTATGACACAGTGACTCAATACATTTGGTAGTTCTGCAGCTGGAATTTTTTGTGCTAAGTTAGCAACAGTGAAGTAGTAAGAATAAGCAAGCTCAAATTTACTGAGTACTGTACACAATACTGGAGTTACCAGGGAAAAAAAAATCTTATACTGTGTAAACTTTTTTTAAATAATGCTCTTCTCAACAGATGATTTAAGATCACTGCATTTTTTGTCAAATCAAATTAAATATAAACACAACAAACTAAGACACCTATAATAAAACACAATAATAATTACACCGCATATGCAGGTCTTGTTATAGTTTTGTAAATGATAATAACGCAAACTATATAGATACAATCACATTGTGCCACTTACTCAAATAAAATGGGGAGGGAGTACAGGAGAATTCCCTTTTAAGGAATGTGAGATGCTTTAGAACTCATTTTGTTTCCTTTGTGAAGAGGATTAAGATTTTACTTACACCAGACAGGTCATTGAAGGCCAGCAGAAAGCCTGCAGAGTCAAATGACACTCATGAAGTTACATGGATGACTTTCAGAAAGGGTCGGCTGTTTACCAATGGTCACAAAACATAAAAAAACTCTCCGAAATGAACTATGGAACTTTCTTTTCTTTTTAAGGAATAGCTTCCTATTTTCTTAAATGGAAAATGATCCAGTCTTTTTATTTTCAAACTTTGATGCTTTGGTGACATTATAGACAAAAAGAAAAGGAAATTAGAAATCTGTGTGTGTATGTGGTTTTTTCCCCCCCGATAATAATACTGCAGCGAGTAGGCTAGGCTAATACACCATACACATTGTTGGTGCGTCTCTTCTACGGGGTCTGTCTGGAAAGTAACAGTGCCAGGCGGCTGTTTGGGGATTGCCAGTTTATGCAAATGAAGGCCATCATCAGAAGTAATGGGCAGAGTACACGAAGAGCGGCACTCTGTGAATGGATGATTGAACAGGGGAGGTCTCATGGAACAGAAAATGAGATGGGATTACATTTAGTACAGTTGGCTTGCTAAAGTTGTGTGATACATACCTATAGAGTGCTGCAAGGTTACATTTGCAGTCTGTAGACTTTTTTAACTGACTTTCCATAGCTCTTCATTTTGTAAATTAGTAGTTTATTTCAGTTATTTTTGTTTACAATTTATTTTTCCTTTTTCACCACTTTTTCTGATGTAAACTGTGCTTCCACACATTAGGTCTATTTTGATTTATTAACTGTTACTTTGTAACGATGCAAGATTACAGATCAAAATATTACATTAAAATCTGATTGAAGCTACCATTTTTACAGGATGTGCTACATCAAAAATTATATTTACTGTATACCCAAAACACCTATTATTCCTTCCCATAACCCTTTTCAAATCAAAAGAATAGTCGCTTATAAAATTGAGTTTTGTAATGACCATCAGCAAAATCCAAGGTCAATCACTAGGAAAAGCATGAACTGATATATGGTGGGAATGTTTTACTGATGGGGCAACTGTATGTGGCATGTTCAAGAATAAGCACCTTCAGTGACCTAATACTATTTGCCCCGGGTAAAAAAAAAAAAAAATAAATAAAATACATATATTGCATACTGAGAAGTACTTGCACAGTATTTCTGATACATGAAATTAATCAATGATACTATAACTGAAGATCACTGTCTTTGGAAATCTCTTGGGTGAAGCGAGGTAACACAGCTAGTTACAAATAAATTTGAAAGAATGAAATCAAACTAGTTTAAATAAATCCACTCCAAAGTTTGTGCTGTCTTTAGCATATATCTAATGTTTACTAACTAAACTTTCACAATATGAATGACCAAATTATAAAAATATTACTATGTTAAAAGGGTTACATAAAAAGTTTATTCATATGTATCACTTTCAATCCTCCAAAATACTTGATAGTTCAATAAAATGATTATGTTTCCTGTAAAAGCACAATGTATATATTTTCTTTCTAGCTATAATGATAGTTTTAAATATTTGGTTTGTTATTTTGTTAACCATTTTGCTAACTGATTAGGATTTGACAAACACTGGCAAATGTGCAAGGCTTTTTTTTTTGTTACACTTTTGCCAAGAATGACATCTGCATGGAGTTTACTCATAAATACTTAATTTACTCAATTTATTCTGAAATCTAGTCTGTATGGAACTTCTATTTAATGTGAATCACTACATGAACAGACTCAACGTTACAAGCTTGTGCTCCAAATTTTGGGGCCCTTATAAACTTATGCCCTGGAAGTTTAATGCAAAGTTGAAAAAAGGCTAGGCCCTTGTGATTCCTTGTGATTAGCACACCATAGACTTCCATAATTTATCCATAATTTGACTTGATGCACTAGTGGCAAAGTCATTTACTTCCAATGTTAGTAATCTTGTGGAATTCTGCCATTAGGACATATTTTGACGAGTCAGGACTACACACATTCCAATCTTTGAAGTCCGAATTATTTATTCCATATTCCTCCTTTTCTCTTTTACCTCCAAAAAGATCTGTT
>JANRMT010062861.1:40402062-40432442 GCA_026402145.1 Polypterus bichir lapradei
TACTGCCCTTTCTTAAATCTCACAACAAAGGCATTTTCTTCTCTGAACGTGCTCCTCTTATTTTGGTACTTAAATCACCAATGTTCATACCGACAACTGACAGCTCAATCCATTAGTACCAGATAATGAAGATTTTAGAAAATTAATTTCTGCATATTTCGGTATTTTGGAGGAGACCAATGTAGCATGTATTATTTTCAGAGATATCTGTGTGCTAATACTTTGGGAAACACCTAACGTATACCTGAATGGGCAAACCATTTTGGACATTTCTATGATAAGAATACATTACAAATTATAACTAATATTGAGACTTCTAAAATGTAAAACATACAAATTCACCCAATGCTGCGCTTTAAAAAATTATGCCAGTTCAAACAGAATTACATTTTTTGATCAAAAGGGAAACAGATATATTAATTCTTCAGTTATGCCATTCTCATTACTTATACAGAGAAAAGCCAATGAGATATTAGCTTAACAAATACATAAGACTTTAACTGCAGAGATTAACACTGCAATTACAACAAAAGCTAGTGAACATAAAGACATAACTAACATATATAGAAATATCCTATGTCTTTAATCAAAGTAAGGCTCATGCCACTGATTTTACCAATAAATTTAACCTGCAGCATCTAGACACATTACATAAAGAGGCTGGACAAGCCACTGAGGCTCTCCAAAACCCAAGAAGCTAAGCTATAGGTCCAGAACTTTTTGAACAAATATCTGTTAAATTCATTCTGCTCATGCTAACTGTGTTTAATTAAGTTAGACAAGATAACATACAAACAATACCTTGTCATACTCTATACCAGGGGTCCTCAATCACAGTCCTGGAGGGCCGCAGTGGCTGCAGGTTTTTGTTCTAACCTGGTTGCTTAATTAGAAAGCAATTCTTGCCAATACTTTAATTTCATGGCTTGTTAGTGCTTTAACTCTGCTATGTCAGGTAATTCTCATATCCTAGATTTTCTTCCCCTTTTTAAGGATATCATCTAAACGATTTAAAGGCTAAAATGGAGGAGTAATTTTCAGTCTTAACTACCTTCCAAGTATTTAATTAAACCCAATAGTGTGCGATAAATACACACAGGTGTAAATGGAAACAAGCTAAATGGAGAAATGCTGGTCTCTTTTGTCATTTGCATGTTATTGCTAATTAGGAGCAATTAAAAACCAGGAATACAGCTGTTTAAGACTAAAATAAGCAATAAGGGTTCAAAATCTTAACAAGCGAGACAACTAAAGTGAAGCAGAAGTGTTACTTGAGCAATAAGTGCTTCTTATTAAACAATTCGGTTGGAGCAAAAACCTGCAGCCACTGCGGCTCTCCAGGACCGTGATTGAGGACCCCTGCTCTATACAACTACACACACATGGGGGGAGAGAGCCACAAAAAGACAGCAAAGAATACAGTATATCTAAAGGACAAACTCCATTTTTAATGATAAAACACAAAATGAAGAAAAAATGAAGACAAATAAACTAAAAAGGTGGTGCTCTATTCCAGTTAAATAAATTATATTTCATACAATAAAGAAAAAGATGAATGAACAACAAGTTTACTGCTCAAAAAGACTCCAAAAATCAAAACCATTACTTTGTTCAGTTTATTATGAATTCTCCTTGACCCTTTTAACCAGTGAAGAAGCTTCATTTATGTTAATAACTCTGTCCTAGGCAGTTATGTGGACAAGTTGCAGTACCACAATTCAACTGGCAGGAAAATGAAGAGAGGCTGTGATATAACCAATATGGGACATAAAAACAAGCCACATGCAGTTTAAGAGGATGCAGGGCACAGAAGATTAGTTTGAAACAGCAAGACTCCAAATTCAGAACAATGAATAACACACTATATATATATGCGCATACACACTAGGGGTTCCCGGGCTGAGCTATGCGCCAGTCACTTTGCGTCTCTGCTGTTCATGTTGTAAAATTTAAAACTTAACTGCTTATATTTAATGTTATTTTACTCAACTGGTGGAATTAGCGACAGTAGCATGTTTATTTTACATAAAAACATAACAGATCATACTTTCTCCATAAATTGGTGCAAATGCATTAATGTTGTTCTAAAATAAATAAGCTGTGCTTCTGTTAGAAATTTGGATATCCTGGAATATTGATGTAATAAGGAACAAAAGTGTTTTTTGAAATAGTATTGAGTGAACTCTTGTTAGTTCTCTGACACATAAACTGAACAGTTAAGTCCAAGTCTGGCTTGGGGTGATGTGTAAAGATCCACTTTACAGTGTTAAGCCCAAAAAACTCCCAGGACACTATTCTCCTGCCATCTAGTGGATATATTAACTGATTAAGTGATAACTATGATTTTTTTGCAATTTCAAGTAGAATAGAACTTCGGTTGTCCACTGACTTAAGAGTGGTGAGGTGGGATTCTTCCAGTTGAGCAAGATAAGCCTACGTGCTAATAGTGTAGTAAAGGAAATTACAGTTTGTTTGTTCTTCTCTAAAGTGGAGAAACACCTAATTTTCTATTGCCAATAGTCAAGGACAACTGTGCAAAACGTACCTGCAGAAAAAGCTTAAGCAAATCTTTAAAGGGAGCTACAAATTATAATGCACCACATGGCTGCTCAGTGTGAATTCCGATGTAATGAAAAAATATTTCTATTTCATAAATTTCCAAAAGGTGGCACTGTGGTGCAGGAGACCGGGGTACAATTCCTGGGGGCTCCCTACGCTGAATTTGTATGTTCACCCTGTGTCCTTGTGGGTTTTCTCCCATAGTTCAAAGACACACAGTTTAGGTGGATTGGCAATGTTTAACTGGCCCATGATACACTCACCTAAAGGATTATTAGGAACACCATACTACTACGGTGTTTGACCCCCTTTCGCCTTCAGAACTGCCATAATTCTACGTGGCATTGATTCAACAAGGTGCTGAAAGCATTCTTTAGAAATGTTGGCCCATATTGATAGGATAGCATCTTGCAGTTGATGGAGATTTGTGGGATGCACATCCAGGGCACGAAGCTCCCGTTCCACCACATCCCAAAGATGCTCTATTGGGTTGAGATCTGGTGACCGTTGCGACCATTTTAGTACAGTGAACTCATTGTCATGTTCAAGAAACCAATTTGAAATGATTCGAGCTTTGTGACATGGTGCATTATCCTGCTGGAAGTAGCCATCAGAGGATGGGTACATGGTGGTCATGAAGGGATGGACATGGTCAGAAACAATGCTCAGGTAGCCCGTGGCATTTAAACGATGCCCAATTGGCACTAAGGGGCCTAAAGTGTGCCAAGAAAACATCCCCCACACCATTATACCACCACCACTAGCCTGCACAGTGGTAACAAGGCATGATGGATCCATGTTCTCATTCTGTTTACGCCAAATTCTGACTCTACCATTTGAATGTCAAAACAGAAATCGAGACTCATCAGACCAGGCAACATTTTTCCAGTCTTCAACTGTCCAATTTTGGTGAGCTTGTGCAAATTGTAGCCTCTTTTTCCTATTTGTAGTGGAGATTAGTGGTACCCGGTGGGGTCTTCTGCTGTTGTAGCCCATCCGCCTCAAGGTTGTGCG
The DNA here is from genome assembly GCA_026402145.1 of Polypterus bichir lapradei. NCBI lineage: Eukaryota > Metazoa > Chordata > Cladistia > Polypteriformes > Polypteridae > Polypterus > Polypterus bichir. The sequence continues at coordinate 40,405,636 of JANRMT010062861.1, forward strand.
TGTTGTGGCGGAACAAATGCTTTGCTGTATACCTCGGTTGTAACGAGTAGTTATTTCAGTCAAAGTTGCTCTTCTATCAGCTTGAATCAGTCGGCCCATTCTCCTCTGACCTCTAGCATCAACAAGGCATTTTCGCCCACAGTATGTTTTTCCCTTTTCACACCATTCTTTGTAAACCCTAGAAATGGTTGTGCGTGAAAATCCCTGTAACTGAGCAGATTGTGAAATACTCAGAGCGGCCCATCTGGCACCAACAACCATGCCACGCTCAAAATTGCTTAAATCACCTTTCTTTCCCATTCTGACACTCAGTTTGGAGTTCAGGAGATTGTCTTGACCAGGACCACACCCCTAAATGCATTGAAGCAACTGCCATGTGATTGGTTGATTAGATAATTGCATTAATGAGAAATTGAACAGGTGTTCCTAATAATCCTTTAGGTGAGTGTATATGTGTCTGTTGGTGAGGAAAAGTGAAATGTTTTTGCTTTGTTTAATTATATTTATTTTATAAATCTTGTCATAATCTACACAATGCTTTAAAGTTTTAAACATGATATAATTACATGCTTCTTCTGACTGAACAAATATACTAATACATCTTAGATTTGAAAAAAGAAATAAAAAAAAAGCTAGCAATTCTAATCTTAACATAAATCAACAGAGGAAAAGATAAATATAGCAGAAGGTTCTAAATACAAATTAATTGTTTTTTCCTTCTCATGGCTCCAATGAAAATTCAGATTTTCATTTTTTACATCATCAGATACTAGCAGAAAACAAAATATCAGGATATGCTTAAGGAATGTAAACTTTCCTGACCCATACTCTTTGAATTGGAAATTTGCCAAAACAAAATAAAAGAATACATTATCCTTAGGCATTCAACCATAGAGTTGGCACAATAACAGTCATCTTGTTAAAATCTGCCAAAACTTTACATATTCAGTACATCATGTAAACCTATTAAGTGCTTCCCCATCTCCGCCACCCAAATATAGCAAAACAAGGTGAAATACAGTGGGGTGAAATAATTATTTGATCCCCTGCTGAATTAGTAAGTTTGCTCGCTTACAAAGAAACGAACAGTCTGTAATTTTTATGGTAGTTTCATTTTAATGGAAGGAGACAGAATATCAACCAAAAATCCAGAAAAAACACATTGCATAAAAGTTATAAATTGATTTGCATGTCATTGAGTAAAATAAGTATTTGAACACTTACAACATGGCCAGAATTCTGGCTCCCACAGACTGGCTGTGTGCCCATGTGGCACACAGATTACAATCAATCAATTAATTACAGATTCTCATTGCATAAAGCACACATGTCCACAGAATTAATTTCTTCCACTCCAACCTCTCCACCACCATGGGCAAGACCAAAGAGCTATCAAAGGATGTCAGTACTAAAGTATAAAGGATAGTAAAAATATAATGTATTGTTAATATACTTAACAGCAAATTCAAAATTTTAATTTTATTAACAGCTAAAAAAAGGTCCCACCATATTAGGACCACCAGTCTGGAAATAAACTTGTTACAAAGTCTCTGTCTGACATATCTACCCACAGACAGAGTTATGATTTGTGGTTAAAGTCAAGTTGATTGCATGAGTAATAACAGCAAACTCTGTGTTATGACTTTTCCACAATGAGTAACCAAACCATTCATAATATTTTCCTTATGATACACTCTTTTGCATTTTGAGGAGAGGGGAGACTTTAGACCTATGTCATCAATATCTGTCTGCACATCATGAACTGCATTACTCTGGGTTAACATGCCTCATTAAAAATTTTAGCAGAAGTCCCAGTTTTATGTTACAAGTATTAGCGGGAATTACAAGGCAGTAGCTGAGGAAACTGGACAGTACAAGCAGTCACCTTGACAATTCCATTCAATTGTCACCTTAGGTGTGAACACTAAATGAACCTCACACATGTTGATTACCCTCTACATTGGATGTCTTTTTTTATTTACAGTACATATTTTTTTTTATAACATTATACCCAGCAAAGGCATAAAACCAGTAAAGGAATGTTGCATATTTGAGCATATGGAGAGTAATTGTGAAGAATCATGGAGCTGAATGAAATGACACTAAGAAATGAATTATTTCTAGATTCATAATGAGTGAAGCAATGATGTCTCACTCTATAGTTCTATCATGCAGATTTTCGTACTGATTGGACAAGGAATACTAAAGAATCCAACAGGTGTTCCAACATAGTAGGACATATAGTAAGAAAATAAAAGATGGGATAATAGAAGCAAAAGCATAAATGAGAAAGATTGAAGCACACCATATAAACAATATAATCTCAAAATTTTAAACTCATTTTTTTATGCTAGTAGACCACTTATTGAATTTGCTTTTTTTAAACAGCACAGAGCTAGGGGAAGCAAACAAATATCTGCAAAAGGTTTGTGTAATATGTACAATATACTAAAATGTCATACATGATATGAATGAAATTCTGAGCTTTTTTAGGACAATGCAAAGGTTTCTGCCATTGCAGAAAACAGAACGTGTGACACAGAAAATGCTGCTGAAATGAATGAAATAAAAATGAAAAGCAATTTTGTATTTTTTTGCTACAAGGTCTAGGACATATACTGTATCTTAGCTTCAAATCAGACACCTACAAGAACCACCCACTGAACGTCACTTATCCAGAACACAACCAACCTAAATTTGTGATGAATATGTAGGCGATACTGGATAGCATTACTGTAAAAAACATCCTTTGTACTGGAACAGCTTGAGAATATTTAGATCAATTGGCACTGCTCACCTTTGTCCTTCCCCCAGGAACTCCTGACTCATTAGCAAGCAAGTAAAAACCACCCACTTCATTGTTAAGAACTGCATTCAAAAAGTAAAACTGAATTTACAGTTTACTTCCTCATTATGAAGATTAAATAAAACTTACGTTGTAAAAGTGTTTTAAGATTTTAGATATTCTGAATCAAGAAATCCAAGTTTACCTGTCTCAGTTGTGTTATCAATAAACTGTATGTCATTGTACATTTCAAAAAGGCTGAATTTGATTAATGGATTTATGAATATGGATGGATTAATGGGACTGGACACATTTCAAAGCTCACTCACATGCATAAACTAGATCAAACATACAGTAATAGTAAAAAGGAAGAAATCAGACACCAGAATCAAATTAATCATAATAGTGAAGAGGAACCACTACAGCACTTGGGTAATAAAGGGACTATCATGACAAATTGGGAGATCCTGGGATAACTATGTGTTTAAAAAAAACAACAGTGAAACATTTACAAAACATAATTGTTCAAGAAGCAGTCAAACTACATAGGCAGCACTCGGTGAAAATAAGTGCTCTATAGAAAAAAATATTTTAGTATTAGATGTTTATTTACCAGTCAAAAAACAACACATTAATTCTGCAATTTAAGCAGGGACAATACTAGTCAAAAATACTGAAAGTACTTTTGTAAGGCCAAGACTCAAGTACTAAAAAGACATATGACAAATGTATTTAGTAACTCCAAGTTGTGCTGTGTAGTCATGGGTACTTCTAAGTTCTACTTTACAGAAAGATTAAATGACTGGCTTGGAAAACACGCTTTAACAAGTGTGACATAGATATTAGTGTTATCTTTATTTTTAATTGTATAAGTAATACATGTTCATGGATTATATCCTAAAATTAACAGTATTATCCAATGACCAAGGCACCGAGCCATTCCAAAATGATCAAAAGTGTTTCTATGCTCATCATCAAGTAAGTATTTCTCCTGTTAAGACTTGGCTTTAGCTCTCTGCAACCTAGATTACTCTCTTAGGTTGGTCATGTTAAAATTAAACAATAGTAGGCAAAGCAGTTGTCTAAAAGTCTGCATATTTTAACAATATTGGTAACTAGAGAATGCTGTTAAAAATGTTGATTTTTGACTAAGCATTACTACAGACAGCATTAGTAACAGACTGAATACCTAGCAAGCAGAAGGTAGAGAGATGTATATAAGGGGACTGCTTCTAAAAAAGCATTGCCCTGTTTTTTTTTTTTTCTCTAAAGAGAAAAAAGTCAGTTACAGTAAAGTTCACCACAACCACATCAATGGGCATTACTGAAAGCGTGATAGAGCAGACAGATGTCAGCGGAATAAACCAATAATAGACAATCATTTTTAAACTTATAAATGATGAAAATTTCATTTTTAATAGTCTATGTCACACACTTAAAATATTTAGCTCTCTTGCCATTTAATGATTTGCTAACTTTATATTAATGATTTGCAATTATCATTAAAGTATCTAACCTCTACCATTATTGATAAACGTTTTATAAATACCACAAACTGTTAAAAGTATGAAACTTTTAAATTAAGTAAAATGCATTAAAACTGCAGTCACCAAGGATATGAATAATTTACCTACAGAATTATCCCCTTTATGCAACAAATGTAATAGCTTTGTGCTCATTACATTTATCTTGCAAACGTATTCTGTTTCTTAGCCAGAAATGAAAAAATATCAAAGGCTACATCTCAGTATGGCAGATTAAGAGATTTCCCTTATTTTTACTTGGTACACAGTAACTCTAAGGGAAATACATAAAGTAATCAAGAAGACACTGATCCATTTTTTAAAAGTATCTGCCTGAAAAGTGTATCCAATAAAAAAATTAATTAATTAATTAAAAAAAATAAAGGATGTGTATTGCCAGGGTCAACAGCCCCTCCCTGAATGTGCAATTTCATGCCAGGGTAAGTTAGAGTCACCAGCTAAACCGACAGAATGCTGCTGGGCTTAAAGAGGCAAATAGATTCCTCAGGCAAAAGTCACACAAATACAGGTAGGAAATGCAAACCTTGCATAAAAGATAGCTGGGAGTTGAAACTCGGTCTAAGGGCAGTGAGGTAATAACTCAGCTTGCTGACCTCATGCTGCTCTAGGTCTGACAATATATGAAGAACGAATGTTGATAGCATAAGGATAATATGATTAAAAATACCTTGTCAGTTTTGAAATGTAAGTTTTATAATGACACCAAAATTCACTTAAAAAGTTGTACAAACATCTGCAACTCACAAAAATGTAAAGAACATATTCTATAAGTACTACAAATAAAATCTTGCCATATGTTAAGCAAGTTTAGAAAATGGTTGACATGCTAGATGATTACAATCGATCAATCTCCATTTTGTTTGCTTTAGTTTGTTTTGATTTCAGTTAAAAAAAGTTTAATAATTAGGCACAAATTAAAGCCTCAATAAAATTATTTTTAAAATCTTTTTCTTCTTAATTTGTGGCTCCAAATTACCTAACAGTATGTACATTTATTGTCTAAAAAACACATTTTGTTAAAAATTTGCACTTGGAAATGAACTAGTTCTCATTAACTACTTTGTTAAAATTTTGATCTTTAAAATAATTCAATTCAATATCAATAAAACTGAAAGGTGCTTGTAAATGTATACGTTTAAAAATGTGCATAACTGTTTCACCACCTAAACATGGTGGTTTAATTCTCTCAATTTCATGATGGCTCACCTCTTCAGCTGTTTACTTTCTGCCTGTTGCTTCACAGGCCATATCTTCTCACTATATGGTCTCTACAATTTTACAATTCCGTCATCTCTCTTCATCAGTGTAAATATAAAAACTCACTACCACATAATGTTTTAGTTCTCTTTGCTTTATATCCATCCATCCATCCATCCTCTTCCGCTTATCCGAGGTCGGGTCGCGGGGGTAGCAGCTTAAGGAGAGAAGCCCAGACTTCCCTCTCCCCGGCCACTTCTTCCAGCTCTTCCGGGAGAATCCCAAGGCGTTCCCAGGCCAGCCGGGAGACATAGTCCCTCCAGCGTGTCCTGGGTCTTCCCCGGGGCCTCCTCCCGGTTGGACATGCCCAGAACACCTCACCAGGGAGGCGTCCAGGAGGCATCCTGATCAGGTGCCCGAGCCACCTCATCTGACTCCTCTCGATGCAGAGGAGCAGCGGCTCTACTCTGAGCCCCTCCCGGATGACTGAGCTCCTCACCCTATCTTTAAGGGAAAGCCCAGACACCCTGCGGAGGAAACTCATTTCAGCCGCTTGTATTCGCGGTCTCGTTCTTTCGGTCACTACCCATAGCTCATGACCATAGGTGAGGGTAGGAACGTAGATCGACTGGTAAATTGAGAGCTTTGCCTTACGGCTCAGCTCTTTTTTCACCACGACAGACCGATGCAGAGCCCGCATCACTGCGGATGCCGCACCGATCTGCCTGTCGATCTCACGATCCATTCTTCCCTCACTCGTGAACAAGACCCCGAGATACTTAAACTCCTCCACTTGGGGCAGGATCTCGCCCCCAACCCTGAGAGGGCACTCCACCCTTTTCCGGCTGAGGACCATGGTCTCGGATTTGGAGGTGCTGATTCTCATCCCAGACGCTTCACACTCAGCTGCGAACCGCTCCAGAGAGAGCTGAAGATCACGGCCCGATGAAGCAAACAGGACAACATCATCTGCAAAAAGCAGTGACCCAATCCTGAGTCCACCAAACCGGACCCCTTCAACACCCTGGCTGCGCCTAGAAATTCTGTCCATAAAAGTTATTCAGAGCTGTTCAGAGAAGCTGTTCAGTCCCTGTACAACCGGTGTCAGAGCTTGGTCCGCATTGCGGGCAGTAAGTCGAGCCCGTTTCCAGTGGGAGTTGGACTCCGCCAGGGCTGCCCTTTGTCACCGATTCTGTTCTTTGCTTTATATACCCCATTTATTATCCATGGTTCAATGTCATATTGTACCTCATAAAGTCTCCCAGGTGATAGGTTTTTCTTCAAACTCAGAGAGGCTCTTTCAGGAGTAAGAATGGGGAATGCCCTCTATAACTTTTCACATGTATACCTCACAATTTCTAGCACTGCCACTCTCATGCAAATGTTAATGTGCTTCATAAATACAAACAGTTCCTACATCTGAAAGAACTTTATTGCTGGTATTTAAGTATAACCCTAGGTACCAGAAACTGATATGTTGTCTCAGAAAGCTAAAACAATTCAACCACCACTCATACCTTTTAGGAAACACATTTCCTACCAAAATATTTACTAAGTGGACCTCCTACCTATTTGTCTTTAGCTATGAGTTATTGATTTGTCATTTTTGAATTCACCTTCAGGCATTGTTCATTTTAATATTTTTTTTCTTAATTAATTCTACTCTTTTAATGTTAGTACAAAAAACTTACACAAGACTGCTTACAGGTCAATTCATAATGTACCTTGCTGAACTTACAAGTCTACCCTGCACATCACGAAAAGTATGTCACATTGTTCTAAAGTGAAGTAGGCATTGCAAGTCTGAAAACATTTTGTGGCATGTGCCATTTAGTAAATGGCAGTTATATAATTAAATATCTTGTTGCATTGATTTCAGGAAGGTGTATACAGACATAGCAGTTGATTGTGATTTTTAGTTTATTTTTAATCCAAAAGCTCTAGGATCTTAAGATGCCTTCATCATTTAAAAAGCCATTTTAATTTGTACTCTTTCAATAATGCATTCTCTCTCCCCCCCCACAAACCCCCGTTAAAAACTGAAGACCACTTTAAGAAAATAAATACTTCTTTTCATTACTTTAACAACATGCAATATATTTTGAGATGCTCCTTGCCCTCAAGCTAACATTAAAATGTTTCTTTGGTATTATTCAAGCAATCCATATCAACAATAACCTTCCTTTCTATTTTAATCTTCTTTCCTCCTTTACTCTGCAACTTGCTTGAAAATTCTCTTCTCTTGACGTTTTACACTTTCATAAAATGCTTTCTTCTTTTAACTTTGCTTATTCACAGTTCAACTTGCCACCTTCCACTTTTGTTTGCAGTTTAACAGCATATCTCTGAAGCAACTTATAACATCTCCAATGCTGACTTCTGGAATGAGTACTTGTGTAGCTAGAGTGTGTGACTCCTTTACAAACTATATTCTTAATTTAACAGCTCACCTCTCTGTGTTTAGGTGGACCAACCTATTTAACATTCTTAGAACAAAGGGCTTCTTTCCATTTTAATTTTTTTAATGTAGTTGCTCTTAATTTTTCATAAATGGACTTGTGTTATGCTATGGAAACGAATGTAATGAACATTTTCCCTCAAAATGCTAGCATTTACTGTACATTTTAAGGCACTATTTCTTTAATACTTTCAAATGCAGGTATTAGAGCACTTGTTGCAGTACATTCCACTTGAATTACATTCCACTTCTTTAATAAAATTAGTGTCCTTCGTAATTTCTGGGTTTAATTGAATGTTGATCCCTCCATCTTTGACTGTTTTGATGATGTATTCATGTTCATCACTAATTCCTCATGAAAGCTCAATGCAAAATGTCCTTATACAAGCAAAGCATGAAGAACATGATATTTGCACCCACATGTTATCATCAGAATACATCTTTATTTTAGAGGTTTCATAGAAATATTTAAAAAAAAAAAAACTTCTGTGACATTAAATTCTAAATAAAGTAAAATATTTAATAGCAGTAGCAAGTCATATAAGTAAACCAGTGGCAAAGTTTGCACATACAGTAAGAAATTCCAGACACAGTTATTTTACATTTGCTGACATACAGAGTACTATTTTAAGTGTTCCTTTTCTCTCTAAATCACTACATTTTATTATAAAGCTATACTCTGCTACACTTCACTAAGGAAGTAGAATATGTAATATTCTTTAAGTGGATAGTTGATGACTGTTGAAAAGAATATGGTTTTGGAAAGCACAATAATTTGTGTGATTTAAAATCCAAAGATGACAAATGTATACAAAAGTCAGTTAACATCACTGGTCATGGGTATACCTTAGGCATAAACTAATTATAGTTATACTGCCATTAGCAGATAAAGAAGGTGGATGATGGCTACACAGTTTCAGAAGGATGTGTGGCAATCATTAATGATATTAAGTGACTGTGGTTTACTTCTTCAAAACATAAAGGTAAGCAGAGTGAGGAATATGATTCAGCAAGAGGTATGCTGTACACAGATTTATGACTGTTGAATGAAATACAAAAATGAAGCAAGGTTCATAATACACAAATAATGCACATTAATAAGCAGAGTAAATGCATGAAACTAAAGCATAACTTCCACCTATCACTGACAAAAATACTACTATTTTAAAATCCACTTTTACGAGGAATTCCAGAATAGTTAATGAGAAAAAAGGAAAGAATAATATATAAGCCTTGTATCTGTGTTCTAAATGTACAGTTAGTTCATTCAGCTATAATTTCTAACTAAGACATGATGGATATACTAACAATATTTTAATATATTTAACTTGCCAAAGCTTACAACAGACTGCATTATTTTGGCTTCCGATTCAAGACCAGGACTGCATCTTATAGTGAGCTTTCAGAAGAATCTTTTACGAAATATGGCCTCAACCTAACCTACAGGGGATTTTTATCACAAAATATGAGAGCAAAACTACCTGACTATTTTGCTATTCAACTGTAAATTTAATCTTTTATGTTAACCCAAGTTTACTTCTATACTTTATTATACCCATAACCAATTGATAAAAGCATCTTGGACATTATATTTTATTATAGATTTTTTATTACAGATTCAAAATAAGATAAAAATAAAATGTAACCAACATATACAGAACATAATCTGACTTAGAATTACAGTCAGTTTAATGATAATATAAACCTGACTCCTTCACTTCAATGCATCACAAAATGTTCATTAAACATCCATGTGTGAGAAATAGAGTATTTTATCTTTAAATACATTATTTTAAGCTTAAATTCTAATTTCTATTTATCTAGTTATTTATAGTAGATTATGCATACTGTATTCACACATTTCTTTTAATTGAGACTTAACTGAAACTAGCTAATTATTTTACCTGTTTCTGTAAATCCTACATTAGAGGTTGAGGTTGACTTAGAGTAAGTTTTATGTGTGAAACATTAATTTCTCCAAAAGATAAAGGTCATATGAAGTTGTTTAAGGTTCTAATATTAGACATTAAACCTGACTCATGTATTCTGCAATTATACTATCAACTGACAGACTATCTGGTGCTTATTCCACATACCTTACTTCCTAAATACCACTAACACATGAACATTCCCACCCTGAGAAGAACACACTGGATCATGTTTACAGTAACATATGTGGTGCATACAGGGCTGCATCATTCCAAAACCAACTTCGGACAATCAGATCATGTCACTCTCTTCTTGTACCCAGCCTACAGACAAAGGCTGAAACAAACAAACAAACCATATCATTAAGCAAGTTAAACTTTGGACCCCAGAGACTGAGAGCACCTTGCAGGACTGTTTTGCTCAGACAGACTGGAATGTGTTTAGGGTTGCAGCCACTCTAGAGGACTCTTCTATCAGCATACAGGACTATGTTGAGTACTTGACTGGGTACATTATCACCTGCATTGACAAAATCGTGCCCACAATACCAGTCAGGAAGTTTCCCAACCAGAAGCCCTGGATAAACAGTCAGGTATGCCACCGGCTGCATGCCTGCTCTCTTGCATTTAGATCAGGCACTGAGACGGAGTACAAAGCTGTGAAGTACAGACTAAGAAAAGCCATCACAGCAGCCAAGAGGCAGTACAGAGAGAGGCTGGAGGGCTTCTATTCTACTGCTGACTCTGGACATATATGGCAGGGCCTACAGCACATCACAGACTACAGGACCACCACCAGCACAATCAACTCCACAGACAGTCTGCCGGATGATCTCAACACTTGTACACCTGCTTTGAGACATTTAGCAACAGCACAGAGTGGAGGCACACACACACCTGGACCACACAAACCCCCTACCCTCCCCCAATAGTCTCTTCAGGTCAGGTACACGAAGCACTAAGGAAGATAAACCTCCATAAAGCAGCGGGACCAGACAACATCCCTGGGCGGGCTCTCAGAGTATGTGCCAACGAACTGGCTGATGTTCTCTGTTCAATCTTCAACCTTTCCCTCAGTCAGCGCATCGTTCCGTCCTGCTTTAAGACTATGATCATCATCCCCCTTGCTAAAAAAAAGCCCACCCACCTGCCTGAATGATTATAGGCCGGTAGCACTCACTCCAATCATCATGAAGTGTTTTGAGAGAGTGGTGCTGGCCCACATTCAGAGCAGCATACCGGACACTCTGGACCCCCTGCAGTATGCCTACCGGCCCAACAGGTCCACCTCAGATGCCATCGCAGCTGCACTACATTATTCCCTCTCCCATCTGAAGAACTAAGACTCCTACATGAGGATGTTCTTTGTTGACTACAGCTCCGCCTTTAACACAGTTATCCCCCATAAACTCACCCATAAACTGCCTGCACTTGGCCTGTGCCCCACCCTCTGTGACTGGCTCCTAGACTTTCTGACTGGCAGGCCCCAGTCTGTCAGGATTGGTAATAGAATTTCAGCCACCATTATCACAAACACAGGCACCCCACAGGGATGCGCCCTCAGCCCCATCCTCTACATCCTGTTCACCCACGACTGCGTCGCCTCCCACAAAGATAACATCATCCTAAAGGTCGCTGACGCATCACTGGTGGGGATGAGGTGGCCTACAGGAGGGAGGTGGACAGTCTGGTGTCATGGTGTGAGGACAACAACCTCACCCTCAACACAGACAAGACGAAGGAGATGATGGTGGACATGAGGAAGGAGAGGAGACCTCACCAGCCACTGTTCATCCGAGGGCAGGAAGTGGAGAGGGTGAGCAGCATTAAATACCTGGGCGTCTACATCAGTTAGGAACTCGCTTGGACACTTAACACCACACAGCTGGTCAAGAGGGCTCAACAGCGGCTGTACTTTTTGAGGAGGCTGAGGAAGTTTGGTATGTCGACTGAGATTCTCGGCAACTTTTACAGCTGCATTGTTGAGAGCATCTTGACCAGCTGCATCACAGTGAGGTATGGCAACACTACTGCTATGGACCGCAAACGCCTGCAGAGAGTGGTAAAGAATGCTAAGAAGGTCACCAGGACCCCATTGCCCTTTCTGCAGAGCATCTACATCTGCAGAATCCGCAGGAGAACTGCCTCGATCCTCAGGGACCCCACCCACCCCCAACACAAACTGTTCACACTTCTACCCTCAGGCAGGAGGTATAGAAGTATGAAATGCAGGAATTTATAACCATGGTTCGCCTCATTCTATCTACCTCACAGAACTGTATTTGACTTGTCCATCACACACCTACCTGCACAATTGCACTTTATACTTTTATTCTGTTTTTATACTTTATGCTGCCTCTGCTACTTATTATCTATTTGCTACTTATTTATGTTTATCTTTATACGTTGGCTTTGTCATTTGGTGTGGACAGCAAAGAATTTCATTTCATTGTACAGGGAAACATGTTTCCTTACTGTGCACATGACAATAAACTTTGAACTTATTTTGTTTAGAAACTTTTTTATGTGAATCTTGTTCATATCCTCACAGTAATAGACAACCTCAGCAAAAGTTTTTTTTTTTTTTTTAAATCCCTGAATGATTCTGTGAGGTTACTCCACTGGCAAAGGTCCTACAGACTATCTTGATAATTATCTTCCCAAAATCATTCGAGATTATTACTGGCTTTCTTTTTATACTTTCATTCCTTTGAGAATAAATACTCAGTTATGAATCAAACCTTAGGAACCCTAGGAAACCAAATAATACCAGTATTTCAAGATTAACATTCTAATTATTTTAAACCTAGCTTGAAGAATAATTTAAATCACCTGACAGTTAAATGCAACTTGTTTGTGAAACTGGTTTTAAATAAAGTAGCTCCACTCAAAACAAAAGTAACTGAAGTTAAACTCAATTCACCGTTGTTTAAGGATACCATACATTCCTTTCAATGCTCAAAATTAAAGTGCAAATTGAGAACAGACCAAAAAAATTTACATTTACATTTCTTCACTTAGCAGACACACTCAAGAGACTGTTTTGAAACAAGTGCTACAGGACAAGGTTACAAAATTGATCATCATAAGTAAAGAGTTTCAAACAGAAAAAAAAAAAACAGCCAAAGAATAGTTCATCTCTCCTTGGTTATAAGAACCTATTAAAGCCATTATCAGTTACGTAGATATTTACAGTATATGAGAGTCTTTACACAGCGAGAGAGTCTCCAGGTTGGATGGAAGTTTATAGCTCGTTCCACCAGCTAGGAGCTACATATGACAAGAGTAAGGATTGAGATTTGTTGCCACACACAGGTAGCCATCACCAGATGCTATTCACTAGGAGACCTGAGCAGGCAAGAAGCAGCACAGGACCTCACAAGTGCCTCTATATGGAGAATACATTATGTTACAGGGAGTCAATGTAGGGAACTAAAGAGGAGTTACATGCACTTGTCTCCCCTGTTATATAAAAGACATGATATTGCATTTCGATTTATCTGCAGTGGCTTGTTAGCACATGCAGGTACTCCTACCAGTAGAGAGTTACAGTGGTCAAGGTGTGAGAAGACCAATGCTTAAACCAGAAATTGTGCTGCATACACCATTAGGTATGGTCTGACCTTGCAGATGTTATACACAGTGAATCTGCATGAATGAGAGATATTTGCAGTGTGGTCAGTTAAAGATAGATGGCCATAGATCACCATCCCAAGGTTGCATACTGACTCTTTGGGTGTTAGTGATAATAGGCCGAACTGAAAAAAGATGGGGTATTGACAAGATGGAACGCCTGGGATAATAGTAATGCTCAGGTAGAGATATCAGGAAGACATGAAGAGATTCTATCAGATATTGATTGGTCATCTAGGGTGAATGACAGGTACTACTGCGTATCACTGAAATAGCAGTAATATGAAAATCCATGATACTCAATGTTAGGACCTAGTGAGGAGGTGCACAGAAAGGAGAAGAAAGAATACACCTCTGATTCATGGGGTCTACCACGTGCTTGCCTGAGGCACCCTTAACATCTCTCTTCTCCAGGGGCCTCATGTACAACGCCATGTGTAGAATTCGCACTAAAACATGGCGTACGGACAAAAGTGGAAATGTGTGTATGCACAAAAAAAGTTCAAATAAACTGTGCACATGGCTGAGAGGAATCATGCAGATGCTGGTGGCTTTACTGAGGCACTGTGTGCTATAAATGTCCTCTGGAGCAGGAAGCTGTATCCCAATAATCCCTTATACTTTTGACACAATCCACTGTAGAGCTTTCCAATTAGATGCTGTAGAGATGTGATTCCAAACTCAGATACAGTGTGTTAAAAACTCTGAGTGGTGCACTGACAGTAACAACGCCAAAGCAGCTACGGTATTTGGAATAGCTTGGCCATTCCATGCACCATTATATTGTGACAGGTTGATTACAATCAGGTGCCTTAAATTTATAAATGATATGTGGTTAATTTCAGTGTATTTGATAAAGCCGGCATCATGGATGTAAATGCTAAACTTGACAAATTTAAAAATATTAATTATCTGAAGGAATTTCACTTCATATTTGATGTATTAACTTTTATGAATGTCTTAATTAATAAATGGATAACAAAATTTACAGACAGAATCAGTCTTCAGATTAAGTAGCACTAGATCAGAAAATGTTATCCCTTTTACTTAGTATCATAGTAAATTTAAATTAATGAATAGAACATGAAACTTTACTTTTCACTTTTGAAATCAAACTTATAGCCTGTCCATAAAATTCATGTCAAAATATTTTATTGTTAAATTGATTTACATTAGATGTACAACCAATACAGGACAGAATAATAAATCTTTTCAAATAGCACTTGTGTGTTAACTCTGTTTTTGTTAAATTGGCTATTAAGGAATATATGGGAAATGATATTTACTGTTCTTCTTATGTTATATGCTTGTTCCAGTGTTTTACTGATCTTTACAGAAAACACAATCTGACTTTTGCCCTGTCACATCACAGAAACAGTTTTAATTCATATTGTGTTTTACATCATATTCTAATCTCTGGAGATTAAGAAAATGACACAATCAGTAAGCTTTGAAATTTAAGAGAACCACTGATAAAATATTTTTCCACATGGGCACATTCTTATTTGACTTATACTTGGCAAACTGCTTTCAATATATGTAAAATTCTGATGACAATACTCCTTTCTGTCTGCAGTTAGATGTCTTTCAGGTTTTGGTACTGGTCAGACTCTTTTTGTCACTTTATATGTTAGTATTAGAATTTAACTCAGAAACAGAATATTAATGTTTATTAATAAAATAATATAGTCAACTGTATTTGTAAGTTAAATTGTATATTAATTATTTTTGGTTAATTTTTTTTATTCTTCATTGAGGTGAAACAGTAGCTAAGTAAAAAAGTAGGTTCTTCTATCGTGTAACATTTCTTCAAATAGTCAGGAAATACTGATGCTTCTTAATTCAAACAGGTTGAAACACAGTTGGGCTGAATCCACCTGCACGTGTGATTTTATCTCTAGCACTGATTTAACTCTTGATTTAACATCACATTCACACAATTCCCACAACCTGCTTTCTTCAGTTTACAGTCTATCGTAAGGATCAAAAATAGTTAAATTACAGATTTGCTTCTAGTTAAATTTGGAACTTACTGTATTTTAAATCCCGCCATTTACCATATAAAGTGAATCTTTTTCATTTATCTAACTTACTAATGCATATACAACACTGCATCCATAGTGATCTCATGACACACATCAGCTAAAATTTCAAAAAACAAACAAAAATATTGTAGGGGGCACACAAATCTCTAAAAAGTTCTTTCTACCAGTAATAAAGAGGGCCCAGGGCTGAGGACAAGGTGACTTGTTAGTTCTGCTACTGGTCTTACTGGTTAATAGTCGGAACTACCATACTGATTAATCATTAACAAGCGTTTCCCATTCTAATTAATCTCTCAGAATTCTGCAGTAGCATTAGGTTTACTTGAAGTGGATTTCCAACCACGTATCCCATGTTTGTTGCGTGCATTTTGTTTGTTTTTATTTTATCTCTACTGTACTTTATGTATTATTGTGGACCATCTAGAATATTTACTTTTTGGAGAACACTACCTTGTGTTTTGCAGGTACTTAATAACATTTTGGGGAAAGCATTTACATTTCAGCAATAACTTCCAGTGTGTAAAATATTTTACTATGCTAATTTTACACGTCAGTTGTTGGGGACTATGGTAGCTTAATAAGGAATTGTATGTTTCTTAGTATAGCAGAAAAATGCTTTAATAAGAATACCATGAAACAATCCATTGCACTCACATTTAATAAACTAGAGCACATTGTAAAAGTATTCACACCTTTGTAAATTTATCTAAACTTGCTGAACAAGAAGAACTACACTGAAATTTTGCTTTCTGAAATACTTTACTTCAATGTAATAAAACTCAAAAGATATTTTTTTTCCATACCTTTCTCTTTGAGTAATGCTAGCTTTTATGGTGCTCCCCAACACAGGTTACAGTTATGGAAAACTTTTAGAACTATCTTGAACTACTTAAATAATTGAACTAGAGGTTGTTTCTAACACTGATTTAAAAAAAAAAAAAAAAAGAACTATGGACAAAAATTAAACATATGTGGCATCAACACTTAATTGTTAAGGGCATTTCTAAACTGGGATTACTGTAACCAAAAATGAAAAAACAGAAAAAAAAAAATCAGAGTAAGAGTAAGCCAGAAACAAAATCAGGAAGTCAATAATAAAACAAAGCCACCAAAACCAAAGGGGCAAAATAAGCTAACATTAGGAATGTGTTGTAAGGGATATCTACCAAAAAATACTGAAATGCTGGTGTGCGGTCATAGTTACAGTATATAGGAAGTACCAGAAATATCACAGATCAAAATCTTAAGATAAGGAATTTGATGATGTTAGATCAAAATGGCATCATTTTCATATTAAAAGTAAAGATAGAAGCCAAAATTAACGCTTTTAAAATCTAAACTAAAGTGAAAACTAAGGTCAGAAAGAAAATCTCCGCACAAAAAAAATACATGTAAAACAGGATAAGAAAATGAACATCTCTCAATTTCTGACATTTTCTTACTAACATTCAGACATTTTCTTATAAAAAACAAGGGCAACATACCCAATCTACTAGGTTTACACACTATTTCAGTACTCCAATTAAATCTGTGCTTGGCAGATGAGAGTTCAGAATTTCAAGGATTTAATGTTTGTGGTTAACCCCACACTCATTGGTGATATGATCAGGATGTCATTGATCTAAGATAAACTATTTTGTTATAATATTTTTTTCTTGAAAATCTACATTTTTAGAATTAGCACTGTTTTAAATCAGGTATGTTATATTATTTCACAGTACATTTTTTATTTACCAGATGGTGGCATAAGTTACAGATTACTGTAAATTTAACCTTCAATTTACATAACTTTGCTGTGTAGTACTCACTCAGGTCTAAAACATCATCTGTTTTAATTAGGTCTTCTTCCCTAGTTAATGGAAGCTGGGTTTCAGGTTCATTCTGGAGATGGAGTGACAGGGACCGGAGCATAAAGAACACCCGGATTGCCTGTCAAACAAATGAAGAATAAAAACGTTATTTTGAAATGTACCAAAAACTTAGGCTGGTATCTTTGTTTTCTTTCAGAGGATAGCTACAGATGCCAAGGAGAGAGAGAGAGAGAGCCAGACAGAGAGAAAGAGAGAGACATAAATAACATATTGTTATTTGAAAATTGCTTATTATGAAAGTAACTGTTGGGAATATAAGTGGGTTTAAATGATTGATTATACATTTAAACATCTGAAAAGAAATCAGTTGTGAAGGTTTATAAAGATACCTACACGCTGGAGCAAAGAAAACGGGCCAAGCTAAAAACTGCAAGACATGTAGTTTATAAATGCTATTATTATTATTGTAGTTTTATCAACAAGTTAATTGTCAGAAATGACAGCAAAAATAAAACAGACATATAAAATAACTTTACCATTTAGTATACGCTGGTGATATGGTATTTTACATATCAGTCCCTGAAACTTCCGTACCAACAGTCGTCAATGCACTAGCAGAATTTCAAAAGATAAATGGACTTAAGATTAATTTGAATAAAAGTGTTCTTCTTCCAGTGAACTCTCTCTAACACACAATACTAGACTTTACACCTTCCAATTTATCTTAGCAGATCAGTTTAAATATCTTGGGGTAAATATCACAAGTAAATATAAAACTCTTTTTAACAAAATTGCATGGAAAAAAATAAATAAGATGTGAGTAGATGGTCCATCATCCATCTTACATTAACAGGTAGAATCCACAATTTTAAGATGAACATCTTTCCCAAGCTTCAATTTCAAACCATCCCCATATCCATCCATTATCCAACCCACTATATCCTAACTACCGGGTCATAGGGGTCTGCTGGAGCCAATCCCAGCCAACACAGAGCGCAAGGCATTAAACAAACCCCGGGCAGGGTGCCAGCCCACTGCAGGGCACGCACACACACACACTAGGGACAATTTAGGATCGCCAATGCACCTAACCTGCATGTCTATGGACTGTGGGAGAAAACCGGGGCACCCGGAGGAAACCCACGCAGACACGGGGAGAACATGCAAACACCACACAGGGAGGACCCCATCCCCATACATATTAACAAATCTTTTTTAAGAAATTACATTCAATCATACCCTCATTTATATGGAATTCTAAACATCCACACATGTACAGGGTGACTCTACAAAGACCTAAAGTAGAAGGGGGCATGGCACTATCTAACTTTCAATTTTATTACTGGGCGACAAATATGCAGGCCATAAAACCTCTGCAAATACAAATTATTGTCAATACACCATCATTCAATCAGAATATTAAACCAATGTAGGAAGCACTTTAAGACAGAGAAGCTCTTATATGTTGCACCCATACATGACAACCACTCTTTTCCACCCTGTCAAACAATGGAAAATGTCTGGGATTTAAATCATTTAGAGATCCGTACATTGATAATGTTTTTGCATCCTACAAGCAATTAAGCTTCAAATTGAACTTCTCATCAACACAATTTTTCCAACAATTTCAAGCTACAAACTTTGCTAAAATGAACCTGCCCAATTTTCTTCACCGTCTGCCTATTTCTGTTCCAGAAAAAACACTGACCAGTCTTGAAGACTCAGAATGCATATACACACTGTCGCAATCTAGCTCCATCCCCCTGGGCCACATGCTTTGAGTGTGCACCAAAGTAACTTTGTCTTGGACAAAAATCTTTGAATACCAATCAGGTAGCCTTGGAGTCACAATCACTTCTAACCCATTAACAGCTGTGTATGGTGTATTCCCAGATGGGCTTAAAGTGGAGAAGGACAAACAAATTGCAATGGCCTTTACCTCACTATAAGCACAAAGACTTATCTTGCTCAACTGGAAGAATCTCAGCCCACCACCTTTAAGTCTTTGGGTAACTGATGTCCTACACTACCAGAAATTAAAAAAAAAAAAATCAGAGGATCTGATTTTTTTTTTTTTTTAAATATGGCAGATCTAAACAATAATCCCTTCCTTGATGCTTCAAAGATTTGCTTTGTTGTCTGGCTCGCCTCTCTTTCTTTTGGGTGGGAGTTGAATTTTGGTTTTGTTATGTTTGATTTGATTGTGTGGATTGTTATTTGCTTTTAATTAAAATTAATAAAAATACAAAAAAAATAAAACAACTTTTATTTTATAAATTTCCTTAAACACAGAATCCTTGTAGTAAAGCCTGCAGACAACCTTTACAGAAAGAAGAGTCAATATTGTTCTACTCAGTTTTAAGGGGTTTAAATAGTTGATTAATAGAGTAAAAATGTTTTCTGGAGTGTCTGTATTTATTATGAGGCCAAATATTTTCTATAGGGTTTTAATCTGGACTCTGACCATGCCAAAACCTGAGATTGTAGTACTTATTCTGAAGCCAGATCTTTGTAGTGTTTATAACATGGCCAAGAGCAAAGTTTTGTTTAAAATAACTTCTGGCGATTTCTTCACTGAAAAAACCTTCTCAACTGTGGGAAGCAAGTATTCCTGACATATTCTTCTGTAGTCAGCAACATTGACCAACTTTTCAGCAGCAGCAGAAAATGTTTTTGAAACCATGATAACTCTTCTACTATCCTGCTTAAATGTGGTTGATGTGCATTTACTATATCTCCAAAGATATCTCTCTCAAGCATATCTGTACATCTCTTCTCAACCACTCCATATCAAAATTCCAATACTCAGCCAAAAACTGTATTCTGTCCTTGATGTTTTCCTCAGACAGCAGTGGCTTTCAGACACATCTTCTACATAGTTAAACAGAAACGGACAACATTCTTGTAATTATTCTTCTAAGAAGTGTCTTCTTGTCTGAAGTCTTGAATTCATCTGATGCTTTCTGCATTTTTTTGTGTCTTTCAGCATCTTACTATTCAGAATGGTGAGCATCCCTGCATGAGGTGACGTTGGTCCATTTAAAATCCTTAACTCTAAGCAACTTTATCTGGTGTTTCAAAGTGTTAACCTATTCTCTTAAAAGCTAATAGAGAAATAGGGGTGTTCTCTGACTTTAGGGGCTTATACTGACAGTAGCCCCTACATAAATACTTTTTTTTTTTTTCTCAAACAGTTTTTCCTCAGATCTGCTCATTGGAACACACAGCACTGTATGCTGTGGGTCTCTTCCTGCTCTACCACGCATAAATAAATTAATGAGCTCATTAACAAGCCTTTCATGTGCTACGTCAGGTGAGGTTAAATCACTAAAAAAGATTTTTTTTATTTTTAGACAAAACAAATCTCAGATAAGTTATTTTATGATATGTTTGCACAACCAGACTTGTCAGTGTGAACTGAACATTAAATATTTTAACCATTATCATGATTTTATATTTGTGCACAACAGGATTATACAACTGAATTTTCCTATTTCTGGCTTTTTTCAAAACAATTTACTAAAGCAAATGTTTAATAGCAAATGATGACAGAGTCTCTCAAGAATGTATAATTGATGTTTAAATGTGCAATATACTCTAATATTACGAAATCCAAAAAGGTCAAAAGTAAACTTATGGAAAAGCTCCTTGGCCCTTTTTTATTCAAAGAGTGTTGAGTCTACAAGTTTGTTGCAAGATAAATGATGTGAGAACACGCCACATAAACCATGTTCCAAACCTCTAGGAAAAATTTTAGAATTTTATGGGTTATGGGCATGTTCGGCAAATTAAAAGCATTATGTATACCAAATATTTCTTTCACCTATTTAATTTAGCAGGAACAAACTGGAGGAAAAAATTAAACATCACACTAAACTCTGAACTATTTAGTTTATTCTTTACTTTTTACAGGAAGGCAACAACCATTAGAATCAAAGACCTATATATGTTGAGGAAAACTGTATGAATCTGACACAATGTTACTAAAATCTATTTTTAGGTGGTCTATGTTGACTAGATGCTAGGTAAGTGCAATAAGAAAACACTTCATTTAGATTTTTCCATCTTAATAACAAAACGTAGCATTCTCAAATTATGACAATCTAAACTCAGTTCTTGGGACTGGAGTCTATCCTCACAGCATCAGCCTAAAAGCAGTAACACATCCTGGACAGTGGGCCATCACAAGGCCCACTGTCACACAAATCCACATTCATAATTACACAGTAAAATAACCTAAGACATGTCTTTGGGAAGATGGAAGAAAAACTGAAGTTCCAGGCAAAAATAGACAGGACATGCAAACTCCATAAAGATGATGACTAGACAAAGGATTCAAACCTAAAATGATTGAGCTCTAAAATCTTATTTTCCAGGTTTATCTTAAGAACTCAGATAATTAATTTTTACATCCTCAAATTCAAGGTTACTTCAGAGGTTAAACTTGCCAACTCTAACTGAATTTGTCCAGCTGTTCTATAGTTTAAAAAGAAAACCCTAATTTAAGGCTGAGTTTGAAACAGAGTGTGTCAGATAATTTTAAAACTCATGGTATGCACTTTATATGTAGTTGATCTCTGATATTTTTTCAAGTTTATTATTTTTCAGGTCTCTATTATTGTAGAAACATTTACAGTACAGAAATAAAAAATACAGCTAGTCAATACATTACACTTAGAAGGAGAAGCAATTTACATAAACTGCAGCCAGATTCTTTCTGGATTTTACCCATTTTTAGACAAGCAGGTATTTACTCCATGCCTTTAACCTTTAATCTGCAGGATTAAACAAAGTCAATAATGAAGTGTTGCTCTGCTTTTGTAAATTACTGTGATGCAGCAATGCATTTTAAAATGGCTTACATTTCATTTTGAAAACAGAGATCTGGGTTTTAAATAATACTGTTATTTCAAAAAGTTCTTTTTTATATAAATGCAGACTTTTTTGCATTAAGAACAAAACAAAACAAATACAAAAGCACTTCTATCCTGAAATGGTTCACACATACAAGTCAATTGTTTACATTTTTTCATAATTAGAGCACAGGCAATCTAACGGATGTACTCAAGGTTAGTCCCTGGAGACAAATTACCCATTATAGCCAAAGTTCTTAAGCACTAGATCACACACAGAGTTACTTTGTTTTAAATACTGTTTTGGGATACAATGTTATATTGGTAGAACAGTATTCAATATGTATGTCTGTTTGGTTGTTAACAAAAAGTTCATAGCGTTACAATCAAAAATGGATATTTCAAAGTTTATTTGCTTTTTAAAATATAAATGAATAGTAAGGGGAAGAGAGCAAATTACTTCTTAATTACAGTGATCCCTCGCTATATCGCGCTTCGACTTTCGCGGCTTCACTCCATTGCGGATTTTAAATGTAAGCATATCTAAATATATATCACGGATTTTTCGCTGGTGTGCGGATTTCTGCGGACAATGGGTCTTTTAATTTATGGTACATTCTTCCTCAGTTTGTTTGCCCAGTTGATTTCATACAAGGGACGCTATTGGCAGATGGCTGAGAAGCTACCCAATCAGAGCATGTATTAAATAAAACTCCTCAATGATATACGATATGCTTCCTGCGTGGTGCTTCGCACACTTCAAAGCTCTAACAGCCCGTATTGATTTTTGATTGTTAGCTTTTCTCTGTCTCTGTCACTCTCTCTGACATTCTCTGCTCCTGACGGAGGGGGTGTGAGCAGAGGAGCTGTTTGCACAGAGGCTGTTTGCTTAGAAGATACGGATGCTCCTGTAAAAAATGCTGAAAGACTACCTTCACATTGATCCCTTCATTGCGGCCACTTTATCGCGGGTGCTTCGTATACTTAAAAGCCCAACAGACCTATTGATTTTTGATTGTTTACATTTCTCTCTCTCTCTGACATTCTCTGCTCCTGACGGCACTCCTTTGAAGAGGAAGATATGTTTGCATTCTTTTAATTGTGAGAAAGAACTGTCATCTCTGTCTTGTCATGGAGAACAGTTTAAACTTTTGACTAAAGGGTGTTATTTCATGTCTAGAGGGCTCTAATAATGTTAAAAAACGTATTTAGAAGGTCGTAAACAGGTTTTCTATGCTCTAACTGCGAAAATATTAAATTTATAAATAAAGAATCCTACTTCGTGGAAATTCATTTATCTGTCTGGAGCGGATTAACTGCTATAAATGAGGGTTTACTGTATAACTGTGCGGAGAATATTTATAAACAGTGTGGGAGAGTTTCTAAGGGCTTAAAATATATAAAAATAACCATACAAACATATGGTTTCTACTTTGCGAATTTTCACCTATCACGGGGGGGTTCTGGAACGCAACCCCCGCGATCGAGGAGGGATTACTGTATCCTTTTTACCTCAACTACTGTTAGTGCCAACATGATAATAGGTTCTGTAGCCACACTACTCGGCAACAATATGAAAATAAGGTTAAAGATCTTGTATGAAACAACATAGTATTTTTACTTAAGCTTACAAAATGTCTTCAAATGTTCAGAAGTAGAGTCTCTCTGACCAATGAATTTTGTCAGCTGGAATGTCAAAGGTCTCAATTATGATTAAAAAGAGAAAAAAAGGTACTTTTTCTCCTAAATGTCAAGATAGTATTTTCACAAGAGACTCGCTTAATAAGTACGGACCAGGTTCGTTTGAAAAAGAGATTGGATTGGCCAAATCTTTCACTCTAGCTATACAAAGAAAACTACAGCTGTGGGAATCTTAATAAACAAAACAATCTCATTTGCAGTATCAGAAATGGTATCTGATCCTGAAGGGATATATATCACGGTATATATACGGATTTCAGCAGTCACTATGGTAGACAAAGAGTTTCGCGTTACAATACCCAGATGATTTCTTATAAGGCCCGTTATTGGCTGAAAGAGGAGACTTAACCAATCAGAGTGAGATTTTCATTCTCTTGGGATCTGATTGGCTGCTGCTAATGTGGTGTAATTTCGCAAGAACAGCGAGCGTGGGTCCCCAATGCATCTCAGTTCTCTGTGTATCATGTACCTTGCTTGTGGTCCGATTGTTGTGAGCAAACTTTTTCTGAACTTTTAATTTTATTTAAAGCCCTACGATGGCTCCCAAGCATCCTGAATCTTCTAAGAAGGGAAGGAAAGCGTTACGCGGATGTCGCTCGTCATTACGGCTTGAATGAATCGAAGGTACGCTACATTATTATTATATTTTTATGTTACTCATATCCTTAGCCCGATATCCACATATCATATGTGTTTAAAAAGTGTGTTTTAATATGTTTACATGTGTTTAAAGCATGTGGAAGGGGTATTTTAAGGCTTAAACTATAAAAAAAATATGTTAATTTATATAGCCTTTCTGTATCGCAGATTTTCACCTATCGCTGATGGGTCTGGAACGTAACTTCCGCAACAGGTGGGAGGGTCCCTGTATTGTCAATAAACTGATAATACAATTGTCCATGAATCACTCAGAATATGGGACCAATTTGGGAAGCACTTTAAGACAGAGAAGCTCTTATCTGTTGCAACTTTACATGATAACCAGAATTTTCTACTCTCTTAAACCTGCACAGTATTTAATGTTAGGAAAATGTCCCAGATTAAAACACATAGAAATATGTATATAGATAATGCCTTTGCATCTTATGAATAACTAGCAAAATACCCACGCTTCGCAGTGGCTAAGTACTGCCTTAACATTTTTATTAAGAAGAAAATGAAACCTTTTTAAACTGAGGGAAAATATACCAATAATTATTTGTTAAGGATCTCTTTGTATACCACATTGTGAGTTCGGCCCTCCAGTTGTAATATGACCAAGCTGTGCGCTGAGCTTACTCTTAAGCATGCAACGTACAGTTAGCCATGTGAACAGTAATCTTGTTTCAAATCTCACAGCTTGGATTGCTGCTGTCATAATTGGTTTGAGTTTCATGGTTTGTTTCAATTACGAGAGTATTTGTAGGACTTGTGTTGAAGAGACATTCGGCATCTGTCAAGTGTTGTAAGTATACAACCGGTTTCATCGATAACTTCACATCCAGGTTTTGAGACTTTAAACATTCATAAACATCGAAGTGTCCACTACTGAAATCGTCACCTGTCAATCTAAGATGTTTAAGAGGCATTGGCGGTTGTCGAAAGGTGTAAAATATTTGGCCATTTCGGTACACTTGAAATCGACAACCGAACAATTCAGCGGCAGCCATCAACTCACATGCAGATGCATAGGTGAAGGGCTTAAGCATTTCACTCTTATAGTGCTCCTGTGTAATATAATTATCTCCTGTACCATCATCAGTCCACACCTTGAACCTGTCCCAGTCATTCAATACATAAGACACAATGTTCCTCCTGATATCAAGAATGAGCCTGATTTGGCCGTGCAATATGTAACAAAGAGAATGGAAAAGGTAGGTGCCATCTCCGGGCATGGAAACCACTCGGTAAGTGACAGTTCTTTGATCGATGGTGATCACTCCGATAGACATGTTAATGGGGGTACAGTTGGAATGATAAAGGAAATGGGTACCTGAACAATGTAAAGTAAGTCTAAAATACCTACACAATAACTATAATCGTAATAAATGAACAATAAAACAGCGGAGAAGCTGTGGATTAAATAAAAAGGCTGTAGTTATCAGCAGGGAAACGTGAGGAAGGGAATGTAGAGACTGAAGCGATGGACGGCCTTATATAGGCAGGCAGCCAACAACGTGGGAGGTGTTGGGATGGGGGACCCAACGCCGCCTCACACGGTGACCGAGCTGCAGGCTATGGACGTATATATGTACGTAAGTAGGATTCAGTTAGCGTTGGGAACCCGAGTACCAAATTTCTTGAAGATGGGCCCATAAGTAAAAAAGACCGTTGAAAAGTTCAATATGGCGGCCGACAGTGGCATCATACCACCGAAATAAGTACCAAATTTCAGCCTTTTACCTACACGGGAAGTTGGAGAATTAGTAACGTTGGAAAGTTCAATATGGCGGCTAACAGTGGCATCATACCACCAAAATAAGTATGTACATTGGTTTCGGTTAGCGCAGGGAAGCCACCTACCAAATTTCGTGAAGATGGGGCCATGAATAAGGAAGTTGAACATGGCGGACGTTGTTGACCGTTATGACCATTACGGGTAGAATTTCAAAATGAAACCTGCTTAACTTTTGTAAGTAAGCTGTAAGGAATGAGCCTGCCAAATTTCAGCCTTCTACCTACACGGGAAGTTGGAGAATTAGTGATGTTTGGAAAATTCAATATGGCGGCCGACAGTGGCGTCATACCACCGAAATAAGTACGTACATCGGTTTTGGTTAGCGCAGGGAAGCCACCTACCAAATTTCGTGAAGATGGGGTCAGCCTTCTACCTACACGGGAAGTTGGAAAATTAGTGACGTTGGAAAGTTCAA
>JANRMT010062861.1:40450608-40501797 GCA_026402145.1 Polypterus bichir lapradei
CTCTGGCGCTGCCTGTGTGTGTGTCGCGCTCTCTCTCTGGCGCTGCCCGTGTGTGTGTTCTCGCACTGACTGTGTGTGTGCGTGTCGCGCTCTCTCTCTTGCTCGCAGACAGGCAGTCAATTACGTGGGAGGCGTGCTGATTTCCACAGTAGCTGCACTTATGAATATGCTAAGCACAGTCCTTCACCTGCGAATATTTACCTTATATGGGCAGGCACTCAATTATGTGGGAGGCGTGATGACGTGGGACGCAACTCCGCCTCACACGGTGACCGACCTGCAGGCTATGGTCATATACAGTATATGTACATAAGTAGGTTCCAGTTATGACCGTTACGCGTAGAATTTCAAAATGAAACCCGCCTAACTTTTGTAAGTAAGCTGTAACGAATGAGCTTGCCAAATTTCAGCCTTCTACCTACATGGGAAGTTGGAGAATTAGTGGTGGGTGAGTGGGTGAGTGAGTGTTTTGCCTTTTATTAGTATAGATTATGCTTCAAATTTAACTTCCCATCAACACAAATTTTCTACTACTTTTGAATCAGAACTTTTGCTAAAAGGAACCTGCCCAATTTTCCTTACCTCCTACCTATTTTGTATTGCAAAGACAATACTGTTTAGCCTTGAAGACTCAGACAGCATCATCAACAATATATAAAAACACCTTAAATATCTTCCTTTTAAAGATCCTAGGGTACGTTGGGGAAAGGATCTTTCATTTAGCATCTCTGAAAAGGAGTGGAAGGCAGCCATGCATGTAATACATTCCAGCTCCACTCCAGCAAAGCATTCAATCATCCAACTTAGAATCTTTTACCAAGCACATTTATCTTGTTTAAAATTGTCCAAAATGTATTCAGGTCAACACTCACCATGTGAATGTTGCAATTTAACTACAGCCTCACTGGGCCACATGTTTTGGCCGTACACCAAACTAACATCATTCTGGACAAAAATCTTTGAATGCCTATCAGGGAGCCTTGGTGTCATAATCACTCCTGCGCCCATTAACAGGTGTGTTTGGTATACTTCCAGATGGGCTTAAAGTAGAGGAAGACCAATTAATTGTAATTGCCTTTACCACACTACTAGAACAGAAACTTACCTTGCTCAACTGGAAGAATCCCTGTTATAAGTCATTGGGTAACTGATGAAAAAATGTAATTCTTTCTTAGCGGATCTGTTCATAACTTTTTAAAAAATATGGCAAGAACTAATTATGGTAATCAAATTTTAGAATAAGCATTTATATCAAGGGGGAAAAGGACATACTCCATTCTTTTTTTTTTTTAAAGATTTGCTAATGTTGTAGTTTCTCCTCTGTTTCTCTCAGGCAGGGGTTGAATTTTGGCTTGTTAAGTTTGACAAGATTGTATGAAATAAATAAAAAAAATATATAAATTAACACATCTGAATACTGAAGTATATTACAAAAAACACTGAGATTTTATACTTATCTTTGCTCCTACTAAATCAACTGGATTAGTAAATAAGTTTATGTTTACTTATTAACATCACCAGAGAATAATCAACCTACTTGCTTACTGAGACTTTATACGTATCTCATCTGTGCTCCTACTAAATCAACTGGATTAGTAAATAATTTTATGTATACTTAATACATAAATGTAAAATATTTATATATAACAATCAACCTACTTGCTTAGACAGTTTTTTTTTCTGTTTTGTTACAAAGACTAGGTTGTTAGGTCTCCTTGTTCTAATAGACTAGGAATTTATGGGATTCATACCATGTGGTTGATTCTGTTTACTTTTTCCTCTTCTGTTTCACTTTGGCATAATGCAACTATTTGCATCTGACTGGCTTTCTATTATAAATTAACCAAAAACCTATAACCTAAAATGCAACTATGACAATATTAGCCACAAACTTTGACAATCCAAATAGTTGATATACTGATTAACAGCACATTCACAAAGGGAATGAATATATTGGAAGTTTAAATCACAATCTGGTTTGTTTAAATGTTGCTTTAAATGAATAATTACTAATTATTAATTCTTTTAATCTCAAGTAAAATTCAAACTTGAGGTTGTGCTGCTATGCATTTGCATTTCTAGGTTATATGAAGACAGTTAATCACATCAAAGTTAAAGCAGAGATGTGTTGCTCTGCAGACCACAAAACATTTTTACAGTGGTCAAAATGACATACAAAGTACTTAATTTAATTAATTATTTATTTATTTTTAAAAAAACTTGTTCTTAGAACAACATGTCATTATACATTTCAGAAATCTACAATTGGTTCTGGTCCTTTTCTCTCCTCTTCTTAGACTCAGCTGTTGCTCTCATATTATTTACCTCTATGTCTAATATTACTACCTCCTGCTTTTACTCTTTTATGTAATGTGAATTCCTTGCTGATAATGGATATAAAATACATATATTTGCAAGTAAGGATTACATATAAGGAATTAATTTGAGATGAAGGCCTACCCGTTATTAATTTCATTTTAGGTATAAATCTTAAAGAAGATGGATAAACATTTAAATGAAGAAGAAATCAACACTGGCAGATGCTTTTGTTTGCAGTTCTATTGTAATTGTACTTACATGATCAAATAAACCTGTCTAAAATTAACAAATACATTATTAAGTATAGCCACATGGCAAATGCAAATCTGAAATAAAATTATTAAATCATCATTCCACAGAAACTGGTTACAATAACACATTAGTCTTTTAATATGTCAGCTGTTGTACAATTTCTACACACAAATCTGCCAAACAGGACACTATAATCACCTTTAAAACAATTAAATAAGGCAACAGCATTTACCCGTCTTGTCCTTTCCACATCTCCACAGGGAAGCCGTTTAACAAAATCAATGCCGGTCAGTGGTGTGCCAGTGGGAGGAAGGAGAATGGAGGCATCCATCATCAAGTACTCTACATTTAAAGGCTTACTCTAAAAAAAAAAAAAAAAAAGCAGAACAAAATTCTTGTTCATGGTGTGCTTTTTATATATATTTATTGTGTATGTACAATGTACAGGGTGGGCCATTTATATGGATACACCTTAATAAAATGGGAATGGTTGATGATATTAACTTCCTGTTTGTGGCACATTAGTATATGTGAGGGGGGAAACTTTTCAAGATGGGTGGTAACCATGGTGGCCATTTTGAATCCAACTTTTGTTTTTTCAATAGGAAGAGGGTCATGTGACACATCAAACTTATTGGGAATTTCACAAGAAAAACAATGGTGTGCTTGGTTTTAACGTAACTTTATTTTTTAATGAGTTATTTACAAGTTTCTGACCACTTATAAAATGTGTTCAATGTGCTGCCCATTGTGTTTGTGTTAACAAACAAAACCACCGCTATTGGTCTGACACTAACCCACATTGGATAGATCCCTCCAAGACTGTTGGAACAAAAAAATTGATGGTATGGTGTGGTATATGGGGTACAAAGATAGTGGGGCCATTCTTCATCAATGGAAACCTCAAGGCCACTGGATATGCGAAATTGCTACATGATGATGTGTTTCCCTCTTTATGCACAGAAGCTGGCACGTTCCCTGAGTTTTTCCAGCAAGATGGTGCACCACCACATTATGGGTGTCAGGTCCGAGCATTCCTAGATGAACAGTTTCCTGGAAAGTGGATTGGTCGTCGTGGGCCAGTTGAATGGCCCCCAAGGTCTCCCGATCTGACCCCCTTAGACTTTTATCTTTGGGGTCATCTGAAGGCAATTGTCTATGCTGTGAAGATACGAGATGTGCAGCACCTGAAACTACGGATACTGGAAGCCTGTGCTAGCATTTCTCCTGCGGTGTTGCTATCAGTGTGTGAAGAGTGGGAGAAGAGGGTTGCATTGACAATCCAACACAATGGGCAGCACATTGAACACATTTTATAAGTGGTCAGAAACTTGTAAATAACTCATGAAAGAATAAAGTTACGTTAAAACCAAGCACACCATTGTTTTTCTTGTGAAATTCCCAATAAGTTTGATGTGTCACATGACCCCCTTCCTATTGAAAAAACAAAAGTTGGATCCAAAATGGCCGACTTCAAAATGGCCACCATGGTCACCACCCATCTTGAAAAGTTTCCCCCATCACATATACTAATGTGCCACAAACAGGAAGTTAATATCACCAACCATTTCCATTTTATTAAAGTGTATCCATATAAATGGCCCACCCTGTATATTAAGCAAATATTGCATTAACCAATATAAAAAAGTCAAAGAAAAATAAATATTCTAATAATAATATCAAAACAATATCTTCCTTTTCAGCATGCATTTATTACATGTGTTGATGAAGTTGTTTCCATTCACAAGCATTAAACAAACACTGAGGAAACAGAGACACTGGCTTTGGAATTTAGAAGATAACTGGCTAACACAACAGGGCAGCTAAAGTAGTTTCATCAGCAGTTAAATTTAAACACTTCTGTGAAAGACACTCAAGGCAGGAGCAGGACAACACTTTCACCTCCTGAATATTTATGTCTTGTTTGTTTTTGTGTAATATGCAGTATGTGTAGTGTATATACAGACATGGCTGAAATTATCAGCACCCCTGGAATTTTCCCAGAAAATGCACCATTTCTCCCAGAAAATTGTTGCAATTACAAATGTTTTGGTATACACATGTTTATTTCCTCTATGTGCATTGGAACAACACAAAAAGACAGAGAAAAAATGCCAAATCTGACATAATTTAACACAAAACTCAAAAACTGGGCTGGACAAAATTATTGGCACCCTCAACTTAATATTTATGGAGGAATATTTCGGAAAAAATGAAATAAATAAATGCGCAAATAAATAAAAGTACTGTGAAATGTGAGCATAAATAAATAAATGTGTCATGAAATATGTTTTTTGTTGCTTATTTATTTAATTTTGTCCATAACATTCCTCCAAACCATCATGAAATACGACTTGAAATAAAACTGTCACTTTCATTCGTCAAAGTTGAGAGGGTGGGCTCTAACATACCCTCTAGTTATTGATTGGCGAATCGATAGCACAACAATTAATTAGAAAAATGCTTACTACTGCTGATGAAATGGATTCTGCCGAAGATATTGTGTATTTGAGAGAGAGAATTGAAGATTTATCAGAACAAACTGCAATGTTGTTACAATGTTTGCCATTGATCAGAGTTGTAAAGTTGTCTGAAAAAGTAGCTGCGAATATGCACCTGACTTTATACTCGTAAAACAAGGGTCAAATACTCAGTTCAAAATATTAGTTGGCGGTGCTTTGGGCATTCCATGTCAAAGTACCTAAACTAATACAGCCGTATATCAAACTGGCTCATTCGCCTTGTGATCGTCTTCTCTGAAACACCATATAGATCTGTAATCGGTCGTAATTTTAAACCGCATAACAGAAAGTGTTCTATTGACTCAGCTGGAATGTCAAGGGATGGACGTTGAGAGCAGGGAACTGCGTCACCTGAACTGGAGTGTGAACTGGAGTGTAGTCGAGTTCGTTCCACCAGTTCTTCGATATTTTCGAAAATAGTTTCATCTACATCGGAGTCTAAAAGGGCCACCAACATTGTAATTTCTTCCGATAAATCTTCAATTCCCTCTCTGAAATACGTAATATCTTCAGCAGAATCCATTTCATCGGCAGTAGTAAGCATTTTTCTAATTAATTCTTGTGCTATCGATTCACCAATCAGTAACTCGAGGGTGTGTTAGAGCCCACCCTCTCAACTTTGACGAGTGAAAGTGACAGTTTTATTTCAAGTCGTATTTCATGATGGTTTGGAGGAATGTTACGGACAAAATTAAATAAATAAATAAGCAACAAAAAACATTTTGTTACACATTTATTTATTTATGCTCTCATTTCATAACATATTCATTTATTTAGGCTCTCATTTCATGACACATTTATTTATTTATGCTCACATTTCACAGTACTTTTATTTATTTGCGCATTTATTTATTTAATTTTTTCCAAAATATTCCTCCATAAATATTTGGTTGCACGCCCTTTGGAAAAAATAACTGAAATTAAGCGCTTCCTATAACCATCAACAAGCTTGTGACACCTCTCAACTGCAATTTCTGACCACTCTTCTTTTGCAAACTGCTCAAGGTCTCTCAGATTTGAAGGGCGCCTTCTCCCAACAGCAATTTTGAGATCTCTCCATAAGTGTTTAATCGGATTTAGATCCAGACTCATTGCTGGCCACCAGAACTCTCCAGCGCTTTGTCTTCAACCATTTCTGGGTGCTTTTAGAGGTATGTTTGGGGTCATTGTCCTGCTGGAACACCCATGACCTCTGACGCAGACCCAGCTTTCTGACGCTGGGCCATACATTGCGCCCCAATGTCTTTTGGTAGTCTTCAGATTTCATGATGCCTTGCGCACAATCAAGGCATCCAGTGCTGCCAGAGGCAGCAAAACATCCCAAACACATCTTAGAACCTCCACCATGTCTGACTGTAGGTACTGTGTTCTTTTCTTCGTAGGCCTCATTCTCTTTTCTGTAAACAGTAGAATGATGAGCCTTACTAAAAAGCTCTACCTTGGTCTCATCCACAAGATGTTCGCCCAGAAGGATTTTGGCTTCCTCAAGTACATTTTGGTAAACTCCAGTCTGGCTTTTTTATGTTTCTGTGTTAGCAGTGGGGTCCTCCTCGCTCTCCTGCCATAGCATTTAATTTCGTTCAGATGTTGACGGATAGTTCGAGCTGACACTGTTGCACCCTGAGTCTGCAGTACAGCTTGAATATGTTTTGAAGTTGATTGGGGCTGTTTATCCACCATTCGGACTATCCTTCGTTGCAGTCTTTTATGTTTACCTCTTCCGTCCACGTCCAGGAAGATTAGCTACAGTGTCATGTGTTGTGAACTTCTTGATTATGTTGCGCACAGTGGACAAAGGAACATGAAGATCTTTGGAGATGGACTTGTAGCCTTGAGATTGTTGATATTTTTCCACAATTTTTGTTCTCAAGTTCTCAGACAATTCTCTGCTCTTCTTTCTGTTCTCCATGCTTAGCGTGGCACACTCAGACACACAACGGAAAGGTTGAGTCAACTTTTCTCCATTTAAACTGGCTCCAGGTGTGACTGCTATATTGCCAGCACCTGTTTCTTATCAGAGTTCAAATGAGCATCATATTCTTGAAATAAAACGATTTACCCACAATTTTGAAAAGGTGCCAATAATTTTGTCCGGCCCATTTTTGGAGTTCTGTGTGACATGATGTCAGATTTGGCTTTTTTTCTCTGTTTTTTTTGTGTTGTTCCAATGCACATAAAGGAAATAAACATGTGTATACCAAAACATTTGTAACTGCCACAATTTTCTGGGAGAAATGGTGCATTTTCTGGGAAAATTCCAGGGGTGCCGATAATTTCGGCCATGATTATAGAGAATTCATGCTTACAAGGAAACATGTTTTTTGCTGGATGCAAGATAGGTTCATAAGAAAGTTTTAATCAGGTCCCAAAATGTTATTTGCTAATACAGAAATAAAATCAGTACTTACTAAAATGTTTGACTAGTCATTTTATAATATTAACTTAAAATATATAGTTACACATTTTTTATGAACATCAGAATTCTTTTGCAATTTAGAAGCACAAGAAAAAAATACAAATATATAATTTATATAATAATATGTATATTTTTTTAAATGATTAAGTAGCTTACTGTCATACTCCTATATTCATCTTCAAACATGTCTAGAAAAATTTCTTCTCCCTAAAAATCAAAAGACAAGACAAAAAACAGACATATTATACCCTGAAGAGAAAAAAAAGTTTCATGTTAAAAACACTACCTCAAACTAGGCAGAAATAAAAAGCCAGAAATGCATAATTATTCTACAGAAATGAAAACAAGAAAAATTTAAAATAATAAGAAAATAAAAAGTAAACAATTGTATCTATTAAATAAAGACAATTTCAAATCTTTTGTCCGCTCCTAAAATGAGGGAAATACAACCCTTAACTGAAGTAAATTTATTCTGAGAAAAATAATTCCTCGTCAAAACAAGATTTTTTTTTTAGCAAAACCACATATGCCTTGATTATTGACACCCATACATTTAATATTTTATAAAACCTATTTTTGCCAATCAAACAACAATGAGTCGTTCCTATATCATCTTACAAGGTTGGAGCATACTGAGTTGGGAATCTGTGACCATTCCTTTTTACAGAATCTCACCAGATCATCTAGGGTCCTAGGTGCTCTTTTGTGCACTCTCTTCTTCAGCTCATCCCACAGATTATGAATGGGGTTTAGACCCAAGAACTGAGACATCCATGGCAGAAGCAGGATTTTGTGTTCCTTTAACTATTTTGTGTTGTTCTGGACATATGTTTTGGGTCATTGTCCTGCTGGTACATTCAACAATTACCCAGTTTTCGTTTCTTAGCAGAGATGGTCAGATGGGTTCCATAATGCCGTGTAAGCTAACAAGGTTCCCAAGGCCTTTGGAAGAAAAACAACCCCAAAATATCACAGAACATGCATCATATTTAGCGAGAAATGATCAGGTTCATTTTGGTATAGCCATCTAGCAGTCCTTCTTTTAATGTAAAACCCACCTTGAGTGTTTGTAGCCAAAAAGCTCAATTTCTGTTTCGTCTGACCATAGAACATAATTCCAATCAAACTTCCAGTAGAGTCTAGCAAATTTCAGGCTCCTATGTTTGTGGTCAACTGACAGGAAAGGTTTTTTTCTGGCATATGTTGACATGGAGGTGGTTGTTTGATGGTAGTTTTGGAGATGTAGGGAGCCCAAGCTCCTACTTTTCCAGTATTTCTCCAACAGTGATCCTTGGGGATTTTTTAACATCTCCTTCATCCTGCTTACTGTGCGTGGAGGCAAATTAAATCTGTATCCTCTCCCAGGCAAGCTGTTAACAGTTCTAAGTTTTCAATTACATCCCTAGCTACAGATATGAACATTTTTAGGCAAGTAGCAATTTTTTTAAATAGCCATTACCTGACAGTTTTTCCTAATATGAATTGAGTGTTCCCTTAAGTTTTTACACACTCTGATCATCATAAAAATGTAACATATAAATGGAAAATGTGCTAAAGCTACTCTTTGTTCATAAAAATTTCTTGGGGTGCTAATAATTGTGACACGTGTTTTTTTAATAATTATTTCTTCATGTGGTATTATTTCTACTATGAATAAATTTACTTCAATTAAGGGTTAGATTACTCATATTGTTTTAATCATGATTAAGGTTATTTATGTAAAGATTAATTTTTTCATAACATTTTTTAATCATATTTACCAGAGATGCCAATAATTGTGGAAGGGACTATATAAGTAAAAAATATGTATTATCTTCTGCTATTACAGGGCCTCTTTACTTAGAGCAGAAGTGTAATTCTGGTTCTACAAAGTAAAACATACAGCAGGATACCTAGTGTTTAACATTAATTGAATTGTCAAAAAATTTACTGGCAGTTGCTGGGATGCAGTTATCAGCATTTTTACTATCTGTGACAGTATATAGTTTAAAAAAAAAAAAAAAAAAAAAAAAAAAAAAAAACTCAACTCATAAGATGAGGGGAGCAGAGACAACCAGAAGTGACAAGCCATAGTAATGGCGTAAGAGCAAATACTACCAATGGTAACAGTAGGAAACACATATGAATGATCAGTGATAATACTGCAGGGTCTAACAGAGACAGGCATGTTTACTTAACTTATTAATTCTGTTATTCCCAGCGTCCAACTTGTATTAATGCTACATTAGCTACACAACAGATACAGAACATAAATGCTTGTGATTTTGTTTCCATTATTTAGTTCCTTCTGTAAATGCTTGCTTCCATCATTAAGTCATTGCTAGTACTGAAAAATCTTAAATTGGAAGAATGGGCAACATGATGTGGGACCTAACTATTAGCTTAATTTTGAATTCACATGAGCTGTACAGCATATCCAAATATTACTTAAGATGGTGAATTATTGCTGATGAAGACAGACCTGTAGCATGCCATGGTTCATAAATGTTCAGACAGAAAGACTATGTCTCTGCACTCAATTTGTTTATTTTTAGGATATTGCATAAGTGACCCAAAGTTTCAAGCAATTACCTAAGGTGACTGTGCATGGCTCAACCTTGAAGCATCCAGCGTATTTTTATGCATTCTGAGATCTGTGTCAAAATGGTGGTTTTGAATAATAATACACATCCATTTGGTCTTGCTTTCTGGTGTATGATATAATGTTTAGTAGAAATACTGGGCTTTCTTTGCAACTAATTATAAACTTTACAGCAGGGATCAACACATACATTTGAATGGAGACCGAATTCTCACACAGCAGATACTCATTGTGTCAGAACCTGCCCAACACACATATGCATGCACACACACACACACACACACAAACACATCTCACAATTCCTCATTAACCTCTGGATACTCCCATTCAATCCCCTATTAATTCATATCACACATGTTAAGTCAGTTCATACCTGTTAAATTTATATTTACACAAGATATGGAATCATCAAGCATTTGCTACACTGAATTAATTATGTTAATATAATTTCAAATTAGCAAGCTCAAGCATTTAAAGGTTTTCATGAAAATCCACAGTGGTTGTACCCAATCACATAATTTTTACTATTACCCAGGAAGTAATGTTCAAAATTAGCTTTGCAAACTAGCTACTGAAAAAATTATGAATGGACAGAAAAGTAGGTATTTATTGTGCAGTGTTTATTAAATGCTTAGCAGACCTCTCAGATCTACAATGAGACATCCATTATCATAAAAGAGTACAAAGTCAGGTAACACTCTTTTCAGAAACATGGCTATTTCAGTGACTATTAGTCACCTCATCAGGGCCCAAGATAGCAAAACTGAGGCACTAAAAGCAAGATACAATCACCAAATCAACAAAATGAGCAACAAGTGCTTGCCCTCAAGCAATTATAAAGCCTTTAATGATGCTGAGGTGTTATAGGTATTTTATTGGAACTTGCATGTGATAATGTTATCCATCCATCCATTATCCAACCCGCTATATCCTAACTACAGGGTCACAGGGGTCTTCTGGAGCCAATTGATAATGTTATTTAATCTATAAAACTTATCATTTTTGCCTGTTGTGCTCATGTTTTGGCAAAAAAATATCCAAAGTTATGTAGTAGATGGTGTCAGTAAAATTGATCATGTATCTCCAACTATTGATTAATTGACCACAACAGAGACATGGTTCCACTATGCTGTCTGATGTTTTGACGCAGCAGAATATAGAGAAGAGAACAGAAATCAAGTGCAAAGGTGGAGGAGGCTGAGGGTGCCAGAGTACCTGCAAACACAACAAAACAATGGACTACCTTATTTATCTTATAATGTGCATATACTAAATTTATTCACTGGCATTTCCTGTGCAGTAACCAAAAATAAACACTACTTAAAATAAATGTCAGAGAATAAAATACCAAAATTATTCAGGATATTTAGATTAATCCAAATACTTTAAAACTGTTTTTGTACCAACACATTTTTCAAATCAGATTTAACAGACAGTCATATTACTATACATTTGTTTGTACCAATACATTGAAGAACCATTAGCTCGATAATAACACTTACTGAAGAGTAATATTAAATTGATATGTCATATTAATTCTGATTTCATATGTCAGACTCTTGGGGCCTCATGTATAAACGGTGCACATGCACAAAAATGTTGCATAAGAATGTTTCCACGTTCAAATTGCGATGTATAAAACCTAAACATGGCGTAAAGCTACGCACATTTCCACGGTAGCTCATACCCTGTCATACGCAACTTCTGCACTCGGTTTTGCAGACTGGCGGCACCCAGAGTCAAAGCAGTGCTACTGTTCCTGTGTGGTTACCCTTTCTTTTTTAGATCCACATCCCTGATGCGACTTTATAAATACAATGAAATTAACCGCATATTGTTTATTAGTTTAATGCTTCTGATTGTAATTAACCTGTAACAATATAATGGTCCACAGAATGGTCAAACTATTCCAAATACCATAACTGCTTTAGCATTGTTACTCTCACTGCACCTTCTTCTTCTTCTTTCAGCTGCTCCCGTTAGGGGTTGCCACATCGGATCATCTTCTTCCATATTACTGTCACTGCACCACTCGGAGTATTTATATCACTGTATCTGAGTGTGAATCACAGCTGTACAGCAGCTGATTGGAAAGAGAATTATTGGTATCAAGCACACGCTGCCTCAGCCATACTGTCTATTGAACTGCTGTCATACGGCAAACGCTTCAGAGCCTTTCCTCGTGGTTCAGAAACAGTTTAATCCCAAGAACTCTAATTGCACTCAATCAGTCCATTAAGTGCTCCTTGTAGAACTGTTTGTACTTATAAGTACAATTACCTCACTGTAAACTTGTGATACAGTTATAATATTGCACAACCTGTGCCACTTTATAAAGCACGTATTTACATATGATGACGATATCATTTTTAAGATAAAATGCAGCAAAATATGTTTATTATATTATACAGATAAAACTTTAACTTAATTTAAATAATCTATATTGTTAATAATTAAACATGTGAGGACACAGTGCCGTAGTGCTAGCGAGCTGCTGCCGCTCGATCCGTTCATGGATTGTTCCTGTCTCATGCTGTATTCTTGCTGGTGCAGACGCGACACTGGAAGGATAGATGGATAGAATAATTAAACACGTACTACAAAGATATTTTAATATTCTGTAAAAGTTTTGAAGAATTGGCGTTCTAAGCTTCAGATGGCTTAATATCTATTACAGAGCTGATTGTATGGTATTTGGAGAAAGAAAAGTAAGGACAGGAATTGGAGGTTAGTACGTTTGAAAGAGACAGTACTGCTACAATAAAGTATTTCATCAAAGGTCGTGTGTCGCGCAACAAGCATCTTGCGTGAGACATGAACAATCGCTGCTCCACCGTGTTCCCATGTTTAATAACATGCTTTAACTCCTATCATCATGAAAATGCATTACTTCTCAGCATTTTAATTATTCAGAGAGCTGTAATATCACAAATACAATGGATTCTGTGTCCTGTTGGAAGAACAGAAAGCCTGGAAGCACGTAGTGATTCACACACATAGAGCACATAGAAGATCAAATACAAAACAAAGCATTTAACGTGCTACTTTAGTTACGATGGGATTTGAGAAACTAGTAAATTAAATAATTTTAAGATGAAGTTTATTATGTTCTACTTTAATGACAAAATAAACTACGTGATTAAAGTGGAAATTTCGAGACTAAAGTTGACATTTTGTGCTTTTTTCCCCACTTTTTTCCCTTCCTGATTTCTTATTCTTTTGCATGTTTGTCACACAAAATGTTTCTGATCATCAAACACATTTAACCATTAGTCAAATATAACACAAGTAAACACAAAATGCAGTTTTTAAATGATGGTTTTTATTATTTAGGGAGAAAAAAAATCCAAACCTACATGGCCCTGTGTGAAAAAGTAATTGCCCCCTTGTTAAAAAATAACCTAACTGTGGTGTATCACACCTGAGTTCAATTTCCGTAACCACCCCCAGGCCTGATTACTGCCACACCTGTTTCAATCAAGAAATCACTTAAATAGGAGCTGCCTGACACAGAGAAGTAGACCAAAAGCACCTCAAAAGCTAAACATCATGCCAAGATCCAAAGAAATTCAGGAACAAATGAGAACAGAAGTAATTGAGATCTGTCAGTCTGGTAAAGGTTATAAAGCCATTTCTAAAGCTTTGGGACTCCAGCGAACCACAGTGAGAGCCATTATCCACAAATGGCAAAAACATGGAACAGTGGTGAACCTTCCCAGGAGTGGCCGGCCGACCAAACTTACCCCAAGAGCGCAGAGACGACTCATCCGAGAGGTCACAAAAGACCCCAGGACAACGTCTAAAGAACTGCAGGCCTCACTTGCCTCAATTAAGGTCAGTGTTCACGACTCCACCATAAGAAAGAGACTGGGCAAAAACGGCCTGCATGGCAGATTTCCAAGACGCAAACCACTGTTAAGCAAAAAGAACATTAGGGCTCGTCTCAATTTTGCTAAGAAACATCTCAATGATTGCCAAGACTTTTGGGAAAATACCTTGTGGACTGATGAGACAAAAGTTGAACTTTTTGGAAGGCAAATGTCCCGTTACATCTGGCATAAAAGGAACACCGCATTTCAGAAAAAGAACATCATACCAACAGTTAAATATGGTGGTGGTAGTGTGATGGTCTGGGGTTGTTTTGCTGCTTCAGGACCTGGAAGGCTTGCTGTGATAGATGGAACCATGAATTCTACTGTCTACCAAAAAATCCTGAAGGAGAATGTCCAGCCATCTGTTCGTCAACTCAAGCTGAAGCGATCTTGGGTGCTGCAACAGGACAATGACCCAAAACACACCAGCAAATCCACCTCTGAATGGCTGAAGAAAAACAAAATGAAGACTTTGGAGTGGCCTAGTCAAAGTCCTGACCTGAATCCAATTGAGATGCTATGGCATGACCTTAAAAAGGCGGTTCATGCTAGAAAACCCTCAAATAAAGCTGAATTACAACAATTCTGCAAAGATGAGTGGGCCAAAATTCCTCCAGAGTGCTGTAAAAGACTCATTGCAAGTTATCGCAAACGCTTGATTGCAGTTATTGTTGCTAAGGGTGGCCCAACCAGTTATTAGGTTCAGGGGGCAATACTTTTTCACACAGGGCCATGTAGGTTTGCTGGTAAATAATAAAAACCATCATTTAAAAACTGCATTTTGTGTTTACTTGTGTTATGTTTGACTAATGGCTAAATGTGTTTGATGATCAGAAACATTTTGTGTGACAAACATGCAAAAGAATAAGAAATCAGGAAGGGGGCAAATAGTTTTTCACACCACTGTAAATGTACCACTAGTTAGGTCAATTAAAATGAGATTATGCACAGCTTCCATTTCTTTATTAGAGCTATGCATGATACTGACTAAAAAGCAATTGATTTTGATATAATTTTTAACTAACTCATTCAAATAATTAACAAAATTTAAAGCAACTACAACTCAGAAATGATTGGTCACAGACTTACATCACTGCTCTCTCAAACCTAACTTGAGTCATGTATTTTTATTTTAGAACTAATTCAGACAATAATAAATGTGATAGTAATAATTTTTTTTGCCTTGAAGGAGCAGCATGACTTTAACATATCAAGTTAAACCAAACAGGATTCCGTGATGAAATTCAAATGCTATAGAACTAAAAGATCAAAATTGGAATGGATTACAGTATGTAATCTCATTATGAACTCTCTACCAGGTCTTGCATATCTTGTTAACATGAAATGAAACTCTGTTCCCTTCAATCTCAATGAATATGCTCGATTTGTAGATGCTTCACATTTACAGATTCTACAAACATTTGTACGTAATTTTAATATAACTGAAAAGAAATGTATTAATGAAATGAAATGAAAAGTATTAATGAAAGATGGCTTAGGCCGTGAGAAATCTTGCATGCAGGCCACCAATTGATAATCCCGGCTTTATAGGTTTTGTCAAATACCAGACCTTGTATTTCAATTGTTCCCTGTCTCAAGTGAGATGTCTAGAACCTGAGGTGTTCTAAGCAAGCTGTTGTCAAAAGTTCAAATTGTTTTTGCACATGTCTTTGAAGCACTGATGACAATGACCACTAGAGCATGGTTTTCCTTTATGAGGGTTTGACACTAACTTGACTGGTTAAAAGCCATTTTTATGGTATGGATGAGAAACTATGCTGTTTCAAGATGACCAATGCAAATAGAGGCATAAGCACAATAAATTAACATGGTCTCCGAATCCACTTGGAACTACCAAGACAAGGAAGACAACTTCTATTATTAGGCTAGGCATAAGAAAGAATGATGCTTTTGTAGACCTCATGACATTTTTCAGTAAAAGGGGACCAGACTAGAGGGCCTCAATGCAGCATTCAACATTCAAAAAAGTATGCAAAATATACACCTGTTCCAAATCTCATTTTAGCTGCTTGACAGCCAAGAAAAACAAGAGATGCAAAATCCAGGCCATACTGGTAAAAAATGGTTAACTAGACTATTCTCATCTTCCTCCTCCAAATATTTCTCCATGCTTACAGTGTATGTTTACTGCAACTGCTTATTGCTAAAACTCTGACTCTTGTCCTGTTAGCACCTTACTGTCACCGTATAGAACTTAAAGAGCCTTACTGAGACATGACAAGACTTAAACAATGATGTAGCCTTCATATTGAATAACTAACTCTTAAACCCTAGTGAGACAAGGAATATCATCATTACAAAGCAAGAAACTTCCAACTTGAAGGTAACAGTGTAATGAACACATTTTCCACTGAATTGCCTGTAATTCATTTTCAGAAACTCCTGAGGAGACAAATAATTAGACTTCATTTTTTGTGACTGTAGTGTCAACAAACTATGCAGATTCCTGAGAGCACTAGTGCATATTTAAAGCCCCAAAATGATTTCTCTTCTGCTCTTGTAACTGCTGATCACTTGGCTTTTGCTGAAAACTGCCTGTACTACTTAGCAAACAAAAGTCATTTAAGGAAAGAAAAGGTGTTGTTCCCAGAACACAGGTTGTACAACACTCAAGCTTGTTTCATTAATGCAACAATGGATTAATTAACCCTTGGCTTTGTACTTTGCAGCTTAAACTTGTTTCATTTAGATGTTAAGCCAGCTTCTCAAAGCTGTCAAGGACCATATCTATAGAAAAAGCTATTCTACAACATTAGAAATATAATCTGTTTGCCACCATATGTCCAGTGCAGTTGCAGAATCTGATCCTTTAAATACTGAAATATCAGAGGGTGCCCATGAAGCAAAAAAAGAAGTATAACAAGTTCTAACTGGGGTGGAAAAGGCAGCAGACTCTTAATGTTAGGATGTACTGTATCTGTTAAGTCTAGTTTTGTAATAACGGGAGGCTGTTACAATTTTTTACAACAACCTACCAATACAAGTCAAAGCTGAACATATACTGTTCTGAGACCATTACTACTGAGCTACATTACATGATTTTTATTCTACAATTACTCCCAGTCCAAGCCTTTGTTTTCCTCTAAGCAGATTGCAGTATGAGGTTTCTTTTGTAGTCAGCACAGATGGAATTGTAATTTTAATCATTGTTTAGTTGTTATTTTACACACTGTAAGGTAAGCCTTCCAAATAGGTCTGAAAAGGTGACATATGTTTGCAATAGTTTCACAAGGTAATTT
Source organism: Polypterus bichir lapradei (assembly GCA_026402145.1). Lineage (NCBI taxonomy): Eukaryota > Metazoa > Chordata > Cladistia > Polypteriformes > Polypteridae > Polypterus > Polypterus bichir. Next base: position 40,467,831 of record JANRMT010062861.1, read on the forward strand.
TTTACTAATTTAAATCAATAGCCACAGTGTACAGCAGCAAAAATAATCAATAATTAGAATGTGATTTATGCTTTAAATGGTTAGGCAGACATGTTTTTCTGCTATCTATGCTTATATTTAGCTTGCATATATAAACACCTATTAAAGAACAGGGCTATGCAAAATGAAAGAGCAGATTTCAAAAAATTATATCAAACAAACTGTATAAGACAGAAACACATTCTGCACATCACTGGATAGAGGAAAGTTCAAAGTTTGGTCCTATGTTTCTTGAGGTTGCATGCACTCAATATGAGCACCATGTGTAGTGCGACAAACATCAAAACGGTAGAACATTTCTTGCCACACGAGTCAACTGGTCCCTAGTTCCTGAATTCACAGCTTCCTCAATTCGTTGTCGCAAATCTTGAAGTATAGCGGACATAGGTGGAACAAACACTCTTTCTTTAATGTACCTCCATAGATAAAAATTGCAGAGGGTAAGGTCTGGAGGTCTGGGATGCCATGGATGATGAGCAAGATCTTGTTGTCCATCTCTTCCAATCTATCGTCCTGGAATGGTGTCATTCAGGTAATGCCGGATCTCCAAATGGAAATGAGGCGGGGCACCATTTTGCATGAAAACAAAGTCATTCGAATCTTCCGGAAGATGCCTGCACTAAATGCAACTTGCAAGGCTTCATATGCAGACATTGTCTTAGAACATGCCATACCGTTGCTTTAGGAATTCCAAGTTCAATGCATGCCCGTGATGTAGATTTTCTAGGGCTCCATTTGAACATACCTGTGATGCGCTCAACATTTTCATTTGACATGCATGGGCGATCAGTGCTTTTACGTATGCATATACAACCTTCTTCTACAAATTTTTTATTCCACTAGTAAATTTGCTTATGACGAGGCAGCTGTTTGTTGAACCATCTGCGGAATTCATGTTGCATTTGAACAAAGGACTAACACTTTACAAATTGCAGCACGCAAAATGATTTCTCTTGTGGTGTTATCGCCATTTTACTAGAAACGAGAAACATCGCTCGGTGGCATTCACTGGTACTTTTAGGCGGGCTTTTAAACTTTCCTCTATCCATGATGTGCGGAATGTGTGTCTATCTTATACAGTTTGTTAAAAAATACATTTTTGAAATCTGCTCTTTCATTTTGAATAGCCTGGTATTATAGTTTGTACTTGGAATATGAGAACTGATGTGAGCTGTGAGGCAAATCCCTTTTGAAGCATTATTATCTAGTGTCAAACAAGAAAATAAGATTAGACATGAAGAGCAGGTACAAAATACTAAATATATCCAACCTACATAAATATTCTAATTACAGACAAAAAGAGATGAAGGGATGAATATAGAGTTTTACAGTTTTTTGAGTAACAGTACAAATGAAATGGGATTTGCTCATTTACTCGCTTACTGGCTTTCTGTCTATCATAATGATTTCATTTCTAAGTGTTGGATTTTTAAAACTCATTGAGCCTTCCAGTCTTTGGACCTTATCTCCAAACCAAGCCACCTGGCCAAGGCTGGACAGCTGAAATTTAAACCATAGACAAGACACTTGCACATGTACCTCTTATACCAGTGACTCTTGGTTGATGATGTTGATGTGCTGCCTTCATGGATGTTTGTTTCAAGAAGTTCAATTAGCATTAAAAGACAAACTAAGTGCTATTTTTATCCACTCATATTCAAGTGCTTTGTTCTTCTCTGCTTTTCTGAAGTGTCTGTGGGTGCGTTTCTAGAACGTGAAGTAAAAGAACATGGTTTTAAAGGATGGTGTGCAATTTGCGAAATACACTTGCAATGAGGATGGTACAACAGACATACAAATCAAGACACAGACTTTGGAAGATGACGAAGTAAATTTATGCTTAGAAACTTTAAGTATATTTTACTGAATACTATGAATTATAAACTAAGCTGAAAAAACAAATCTGCAGAGAAAGGCAGATTTCCAAAAATTGATTAAAACTACTGTTCCTACTGCAAACTTTGTAAAATTCCATCTGCTACTTTAATGCCACATAAATTTAAATCCATAGGTAGGAAACGCTACCCATAAATTAAACAACAGCAACCAGCAGCCAGAGAACTATGAAAAGAAGATCTGACAGTCTTTGTGGTTTTTCTTGGGAAGCAGACATCAAAGAAAACAGGAACCAAGAAGATTATACTCCATTTACAGCTCTGAGTTTTCATACGCTCTAGTTTTAGTGAGGCATACTACAGTAATGCATTTCATGGTATTTGTGGACAAAAATAACAAAAACTGTTCATAAGTATGGTAGCTTTAAATAAAATTCAACTATTATTAGAATTCTAATAAATCTGACTTAACTTTTATGAATGTTCTCTCCATGTCTTAGTGGAATTTTCTTCATAGTACTCTTGTACTCCTCTCAGATTAAAAAGTCACTTGTTAGATTTTTAAGTCATTCCAGACTGGCCTATTGTGACATGACTGGCATGTGCGAGAGTTGGCTCACTGGTACCCCATCCAATGCTTATTCCTGCTTTGCAGCCAGTATTGTCTTGAAAATGAATTAAGTGATCTTAAGAGTGTATGTATGAAGAGTGATAAAGGTGTTCAGACTACTGACTTTGTAAGAGTCCAAATAACAATCAAGAATAATACAAGGTGATTGTTCATCACCAAAAAAATTCAGGGTCAAAGCCAGTGTAGTCAAGATCATGTAAGCAGTTTTTAATGATGCTGAGTGTAGCCCATGAAGATCACACGCCTCAAAATGATCATATAACCAGTCAATAATACACTGATTTGCTTTTGTGTTTATAAGAGTCATCAGGGAAAAGTGACAAGTAAAGATGTCAAACTTACAAAAGTATGAATCTAAGGAGATGCCACACCCATGCTATTCTTCACACCTGGCCTGCTGCGACTAACACCTGTTCCCCAATCTAAAGGGATAATTACATGTATGTGCTATGCCAGTGATGGTGACATCAAATTGGCTACAGATGATTTTATTTCAGTATGAAAGAAGAGCTTGTTTAAATGTTTAAGAACTGCTGAAAAACAAGTGATTTTTTGTTTCACCATTGTTGCTTTAGCAGGTCAGGTTTTTTGTGTGTTTAGGTTTGATTACTTACACAAACAAACAATTCAAATCACATTTATGCAGTATGAAACAAGTTTTTATATATATATGAAGTGCAACTGCACTTAAGAACAGCAATGAATGTCATAACTGACAGCTATAACAGAAACCTTACTTTAATGGAGCATTTAAAAATAATTGACTTGATGGATACATTTTATATTAGGATTCCCCTATTTTATAGCAAACTGATTTTATGAATTTCAAAACAATGAGTTCTTGAAAATTCAAATGGGAGTATCATGAAAATATTCTGCATGTTGCTACAAGCCTGGCTCATGACTGAAATTAAGTCAAAAAAAGGCAGCTGAAAAGCTCATTAAAAAAGAAATATGTTAAAAACTGTCATTTCAATTAGGGGTGGTCTTGAAAATAAGCTTAAGTTTCTGATTCCTAGCAGGTGATATTTATGGTCACATATTTTCTGTGACATCAAAAAAGCTGAGTACTAACAGAAACACACTGAAATATTTTTTAGTGTATTTTATTAACTAAGCCCTAGGAAGGTGGTATGCGTTTGTTGCTCATGTGGTTTGAAGTGGTATATTGGAGGTCCTGGATAGTGATACAATTGTACTTGTTTCAGTGAACAATTTGAGTAAAAACTATTGTCAGTATTATTTTGTCTATTAAGCAGGTTACTGATAAAACATTTTCCTCATGCTGAAAGTAAACAGGACGGCACAGTGGCGCAGTGGTAGCGCTGCTGCCTTGCAGTAAAGGAGACCTGGGTTCGCTTCCCGGGTCCTCCCTGCATGGAGTTTGCATGTTCTCCCCATGTCTGCGTGGGCTTCTTCCGGGAGCTCCGGTTTCCTCCCACAGTCCAAAGACATGCAGGTTAGGTGCATTGGTGATCCTAAATTGTCCCTAGTGTGTGCTTGGTGTGTGTGTGTGCCCTGCAGTGGGCTGCCCGGGGATTTGTTCCTGCCTTGCTCCCTGTGTTGGCTGAGATTGGCTCCAGCAGATACCCATGACCCTGTGTTAGGATATAGCGGGTTGGATGATGACTGACTGACTGAAAGTAAACAGCAATATAACTGCTACTCTGCAATGTATTACCACATTTATTGACACAACTGATTTTTTATTGTGCCAAATTATTGCAAGATATACAGATATACATACATAGATCAAAAAAATATTAACCTGTAAATATCAATGCAGTTGTAAAAGTTTTTTAATATGATAATTAAGAGTTTACACCTTCCCTACAAGGACAATGAAGAACATGCAAACCACATCCAATATTAATAAAGGATAACTTTTTCTGTTAATTATTAACCATAAAGATATGTGAAAATCAGTTTTATTTAAAAAATCAGAGACTTCAGGACGGAGACAGCAAACTAAAAATTCAAAATTTTCACAGTCCAGAAAGAAACCTTGAAGCAAAGGGATATTGTGGATCAGATCATCTATTAAATACATTACAGCAAGTCTGGGTGCAAACTAAGACTGATTTCTTTGCATTGTCCATAGAATTATGAGGAGATAAATGCAATTTGTGTATTTTTTAAAACTTGTGCAATGTGAGAAATCTATGGTGCCTAAAATGACATAAAAACACACTTAATTTTAAAAAACACATTAAACATTTCTTTCCATCATCACATACCTACCGGTCTACAGAAATTATTGGTTTACTGTGAATGCAAGAGCTGGGTCAATGAGCAAGTTGACAAAGGCACACAGGGTCACTTCTGACTTGTCACAGCTTCTTTATCTATTTAGTTTTCTGGTTTACTTTAATGTTACTAAAATGGAAAAAAAACAATGTGGCCTAACCTTGAAACTGAAGTTCTGCTAGTTCCCTTAAAAACCATTTCAGCCTAGAAATGTTATAATATTGAGAAGAGCACAGAATACTAAGAAGTGTTTTAGAAGAGCAATTACCACTACAAGGAAAGGTATTTCAAATACGCAGAATGATCACAGGAAAGACTTCTGACTCATTTGTCGGGGGCAGGGACCTGACTCAAAGCAGCTGTTAAGATGAACTTCTTTAAAGTGACCTTAAAAACACAGTTTATATTTCTAAAAAGAGCTTATGAGGCATATCCCTCCAAATTAAGTTACTGCAATATAACTGTTTTAAGTAGTTCTTGGTGGCTACATTTTTGTCACATAGCAACCACTTTTTGCTGTCTGACTTAGGATAACAATGTTAGGAACACAAAAATGCATTTTTTGAAATGCAAGACTCCCACTATTTAAGAACAGTACTGTCTAGTATTTAAAAATTAAAATCTATGAGAACTGATATTGCCAACCAGATAAGGAATAACAATCAATCCATTCAGAGCTAAAACCATCTGAACAGTTTTCCCCAAATAATCTAACATGTAATTAAAGATACATTTTTTACATTAAAAATATATATAAATGTCAATAAATTAAATTAAATATTGGCCTACATTCCTTCTAAATGAAAGCTTAATTTAAATATTTCTCTAAGTTAGATACTTACCCAAAAAGCAAAATGAAAAAGGGACTAAAAACTCAACACAAACATACAAAAACAGCCAAGCTACCTTAGCTTCCAGTATAACTTCCCTCAATAAATAATTGTGCAGAAAGCCCCAGAGAACATGTGCCAAAACACTAAGCATGGGTTTTACAAAATATCAGCCAGATGAAAGGTGTGTCTGTACTTTAAAATAATCTAATGCATCACCCTTCTATCAATGCAGAAACATTATTTAATTTATTTAGTTTGTAACAGATGGTGCAATCACAGTAGGAACAGCAAGGCAAGACATCCAACATGACAGGATGTCTCAGAAGAGAAATTACTCTATAGGTGCCATATTTAAATTACTATGGTTCAGACTCCCATAAAGGCTCTCGGGGGTAGGGATGATCCAGAAGGGTAAACTGACACTAAAGACATACTTCTGGGGCTAGCTTTACAACAGTCTTCATTCCCTCTGTCATGTGAACTTGGGATTTGGAAAGAAACAGGAAAAGGCTTGAGTGGATAGGAGGTTGAGGAGATCAGTTACTTGAAGAAGGGGAGGTCTATGAGGTAATAAGAAGAAAACCACATTTATAGTTGGGTAAGTTGACCCACATGTACATAGACAGGTCTACAGTTTACTTTTTATGATGTTACTTTAAACCTCCACTTCATCTACTGTTATCTTCAGATTTAAAAAACAACCAACGTTTCTTTACCAAATACTGGACTGACCAGGTCCTTATGGGCTGACTCCAGAACACACCCGTCCTATCACAATCTTTATTTTAATCTACTAGGGGGCTCCGCCGCCTGCTCGCTTCGCTCGCCCACCCCTGGGTTTGGTTTACGGGATATACAATTTAGAAAGATTGTTAGTTTCATGGGAATTGTTACATATACATTATGTTCACTTTTATTTTAAAACTTTTGTAAAAACAATACTTTATTTCTAGCCCCAGGCTTGGTTACATCTCTTTCTTGCAGGACATATAACGCTGCTCGCGTTGTGAAGGGGGTGTGGCTGAACGCACGCTAAGGAGAAACATTCTGATCATCTGCAGGCTTTTTACTGCTGGTGAGCTGTGTGTTTACCTTGTCTCTTGTCATTGTTTTAAGAGCTGGGAGCACATGAAGCGTCTCTGCCAGCAGAAATCCAACAACTGCTAGGTTAGATGTCCATGGACTTGTTTTAAATGATGTCTCACTGCTTTGTCTTGTGTGACGTTGTAAACACAATACTTGTCCTTTATTTCCAGCCCCGGGCATGGTTAAATCTCTTTCTCAGGACGTATAATGCTGCTCGTGTTGTCGTCGGGGCGGGGGTGGGGGAAGGCTGAACGCATGCTAAGGAGGTGCCGTTGCGCTGCTATCAGTCTTCCGTGCTGTACTCCGCCCTCACTCAATCGGACCTAACAGTCACTTAAAACAAAAAAGGCTTCAACTTGGCTGGGACACTACAATACTTTGGAATTTTACTGCTTTCATATTCTTTACCTTTCTCTGTATGTGTATCGTACCATCGTTTGAGTCTTTCGAATTCCACTTCTTTCATAATCTCTTATCTGCCTTTTTTCTCTCCAATGCTTTTGGATCTCTTTACTCCGCACTGCTCTTTCTTCTTCTTTCATTGACGTTTCTTCTAGAACGCATTGTTCTTATACGCTTTATATGTGTTGAGAGCATAGGATCTGTGTGTGCTACGTGCCTTTACACGACTGAGTGTTATTTGATATTGTTTGCGTCTCACGGGTCTTTTAAGTGTCTTCCGAGAAGATCATGTATCTTCGCCCTGCTTTTCCTTTCCAGGATTTTTTTTTTATAATAGAGAGATATTTTTAAACTGGATAGGTGATCAGACCACTGCTTGAATACTAAACATCACTAATTATCTGAAACAAAATTTTGCTTTAAGAGAAAAAAAAATACCCTCACTTTATTAATGAGTTATAATTGTCTTAAAAATGTAAATATGAAAATCAAATTTACATAAGGAAACATTAGAAAGACAATTAACATTGTATACTCCTAAATTATATTGTGCCAATGTGGCTAAAAAATATTACAAACAAACTTGAATAATGAAGAAAGAAGGCAGTGCACACTGTGTTAGATGGTTACCTTATAAAATCGACGCAGGAGATGAACACTTTCTTCTCTTGCACCCTGAAAAAGACAGAGCACAGGTGATTTTAACATACATTTCTTTCCAGGTAATAACACTTCCTATATAACAAGCAAAGCTATAAATCTTTTTTGTTTTCTACCTATTTCTGTTTTTAAAATATTAATAAGGTAAATACTAAACAATGACACCAGCAATGGAAATTCAGCACAACATCTATTTATCAGCTTTACACAAACTGGTGAAAAATCTTAAAAAAGTAAACAGAAAGAAAAGAGTGTAGAAATGGAAATCAGTGTGGTGCATTAGACTATCTTCACATATTCTGCAAGAGGGCCCTCTCATACTATCCATTTGCAACACGAGTGTCTCTCATACTCTTGCACATTTTTAGAGTACTTTTGCTCCCTTCTCATCTACATCAATGTGAGAAACATCCAGTTTACTCGTAGTCTCGCAGGGCCAGATGTTATTCTCCAATGAGAATATATGTCTGGGGACAAAACAACAAAAATATTCCCCCATTTCTCCACCACATGCACTTTAAACCACCAGGGATTCAGGGAGAGAGTAAAGGAAACAGAACAAAAGACTAAAATTGCTGTTATCAATTCAGGATCTCAGTAGCACAAGGTAACTGAAGCTCAATGATTAATATGTATGTTTTAATTCAAGTTGTGACACAGGTGACAGACAGACAGATACACTCATAGTCTACCACAACCTTTTGGCTCCACACATTTATGAAAGTATTTCTGTCTGCTGTGATACCTTTCTGCCAATTTGACTATTGAATTACTATATGGCAGGCGGCACGGCACAGTGGTTAGCACTGCTGCCTCACAGTTAGGAGAACATGGGTTTGCATGTTCTCCCTGTGTCTCCCCGTCTCTCCACTTGGGTTTCCTCCGGTTTCCTCCCACAGTCCAAAGACATGCAGGTTAGGTGCACTGGCGATCCTAAATTGTCCATAGTGTGTGCTTGGTGTGTGTGCGCCCTGCCCAGGGTTTGTTTCCTGTGTTGGCTGAGATTGGCTCCAGCAGACCTCCGTGACACTGTAGTTAGGATATAGCAGGTTGGATAATGGATGGATGGATTGCTATATGGCATTACAAAAGCAAACAGTTTAGTTAAGCATTGTGGTCTATGTGCTGTACATACTATGTGTTAAAACGTTGCCGCTATACTGTCATGGCATAAATTGCATTTTTAATTAGACAGTAATGTTAACTTCCTTTAGTTATCCATTTAGAAACCAGTATCCTCAGTGAAGCAGTTTGGACTATAAGTAAGCTGCTGGGGGCCCCGTATGGTGGGGAGTCCAGCTTCTTATCTGTCTTATGACCTGCAGGTTGAAGTACTTCATGATGGTTGATATTAATGCTAAAATGGTGGTAGCCTCGAAGCACATTGGGTCTGCCGCCTGGTTCGAGGAGGCATTGAAGATGTCCTTGATGATTTGTGCCAGCTGGTCTGCTCATTCTCTGAGCATATGGCCAGGAATACTGTCTAGTCCAGCAGCTTTTCCATGTTTTTACTCTGCATAGAGTTTTTTGTCCATCAGCTATGGAACAGTAAAGCTACAGGTTATCGGGGGAAGAATGGCCTTTCTCACAGGAGTGTTGCTCAGTGCATCAAACTGTTTGTATAACTCATTTACTACATCAGGGAGGGAGGCATCACTATTACAGGCCCGTGTGGAAGTCAGGGGATCATTTAGCTTTATATTAAAATATCAAGGGATAGTTTAACATTTAGCTATATCTTTGGCCTTTCAATAAAATGACATAGTCATGGATTTACCAGTAAATTCTTATACATTTTTACATACATAAAGTTTTCCACATTTTCGCCAGGCCCTGATTCCCATAGATTTGAATGATATGGTGGAGTATAATTTTTTTTCCAGAAGAAGCTGGACACTTATATTTTAAAGTATTTTTCTTTCGTATATGCTCTTATTGTAAATCACCATCTATGAGATGTATGAAATGTACAGTATACCAGGGATCATGTGTACAATGACAGTAAAAAAAATATCATTATGTTAAAGAGGTAAATGATTAACACTAAAATAAGATTAATTTGGTTCATTTGCATAGGATGTGTGTTTTCCTATCAGAATAATAAAGCAAAAATGGCTGATCTTGGTTTCTGCATTTTTCTTTGTTATTTTTATAATAAGTTTGGGTTAGTCGCGAAAAAGGTCTGATAATGACAACAAACTTTTATTGCATATCTGAAAATGTGAGGGTGACAATAAAAATGCTATCTGACATGTTCCCTAAGAAAGCTAAACATATGGACATGAGTTTTCCCTGGAAAGTAATGAAGAAGATGCAAATGTACACCCTTGTTCAACAGAAAAGAGTTGACTTTCCAACTAGGAAAATGTATCTGGGATAAAAAGTAAACCTTTTAGCTATGCATGCTATTTTCTTGTAACTAACATCTCTGGGATACCATCCTTTATTATTAATATAAATCCAACGTAGGCAGCAATCATTCAATCATCAATAGCTAGAAGGTAATATGGTGTGATGGTTAATGCTGATTCACTGATTCAGGATCCTGAGAATGATTGTCAGACACAAAGTCCTTGATGCTGTTATCTCACAGCACAGGTGACTACACCTTCAATAGAGTGACCTCAGTTGCAGTGTCTCATAATGGCCACATTTCCAGCTGCTCACTGTGAAGCCTCAGAACTCCCATCCAAATACAAACATAGCTTTTATTGCCTCATATCAATATTTTTTGAATAGACACTACTTGGGAATGTTGGGTCACGTATGTGCTCACTGTGGAGCACTATTTTTTCAGGGGTAAAGCAAAACATTGTGTTAACAAAATGAAACACTAATGCTTACTCTATATAAACCACCACACATTGTAAAAGAAATTCATAGGAAATACAAAAAGAAACTACTTAGAACACACATTTAGCATCAACAGCTTTGCTTCCATGATACTCCCCCAAGAGACTGCTCAAGTTTTCAGAATTCATAATTGTTTATCATCATTATATTGGTGGACTACATCCCAAAATATACTTTCCACAGAAAGTGCTACATAAAGCTATTTACAACACATAATGCAATATCAACAGCTTCTTCTCTTTTCTGTTGAAGACATGCATTCACTGTTTTAGGATCCCCGTTTTTCTAAACAGAACTGCAAGTCTCAGAACAGCAATACTGAAGAAGAACTGTTTACAAAAAGAAAAACTACAAACATGCAGCTGACATAACACAGCTTCCAAAAGTTAAAGTGCTTCCTCACCACTTTCATACGGGACCAAAGCCATTATAAAGCAATGTGAGGCTTTTAGGTTAAATGTTTCATCACGTTCTTGCTTTTGTTTGTCTTTGTTTTTTCCATGCTCTTTTCTTTTTTTCATAAAAGCATTTATGTCATGTTTGATTATATTGGAAGACTTCACCCTTTTCAATTCCATTTTATTTGAGGACCGAAGGTACACATGCTACTGTACATTACTTTCAAATAAAGCAAATAAAAATTATTTTTATAAAACCAATTATAATACAGGCAAAAAAATTTAAAATTATCTAAAAGACACAATGCACCTTTAAGCATGTAGTTTATGAGTAGCATACCTCCAAGCAAGCCAGGTGAACATCTTTAATAATACATTCATTTCCAGACAGGACCAGCTGTTTGAGTAATAGACAGCTTAATTCAAGGGTTGCCAATCGGACTTTCCCATCTAAAAGATCAAATACATTTGAAGCAATTAAAGTTCAAATTTCACTGTTTGAAGATCTCTGTTTTTCTAAAGAGAACTGCAAGTCTCACAACAGCAATTCTGAAGAAGAACTTTCCTACTTTGATTTCATTAATATACATATAGCAAATTTCACTATACAGTATTAAAAGACTAATGAAACAAAAGTTCAGATTTATTATTCATACTGTAAAAACAGAAATGTTAAATAAACAGATATATTTTCAAATAGAATTCATAATTTATAGATGACACACTGTTAATTAAAAAAACTAAAAGATTTACCTTCCACAACAAAAATGTCAAAAACATCATGTAACCACTATTTACCGGTAATCATGGCATTTCTGTCAATGTGTGGGTAAAACATAAACTACTGATTTAATACCTGGTTGCGCTGCCTGGTTCATTATCCTAATAAGTCTTTCAGTCAGAACATGGCTGTAAGTGCTCTTTTCTACCTGTTGAAGGGGTAGATGAATCTTCTCTAGAAGCTGTGGATTGATACCTAAAAATAAAACAAATCAAATACTATCTCATATCGCCAATATCTATGACAATATAAAAGTAAAATATACTATATATATATATATATATATATATATATATTTAAAAGTACCACTGCTTTACTGGATTGAGAGGTGCCCACTGAGGTGGGTCTTGTCATTTGGTTAGGTTTTTCCTTGTTGTCTACCTGGTGGTAATGAGGGGTAAGTACTAAGCCTTACCCACTAGGAGACCCAAGACACATTTGGAGGGATCACAATTGTCAACTGGCTTATGATCTTGGGAATTCCCCAGGAGGAGCTGAAAGAAGTTGACTTAGATAGATTGACAAGGTCTTTTACTATAATGACCCTTATCAGGAGAGGCAGATTAAAACTGTAACAAAGTGTGAACTGATATTACTTATCTTGTACACCTACAAGTTGAGTTTATTAAAGAAAAGCAAATTTGCTTGGAGTTATGCAGTTTGATAAAAAAAAATGATCTTCACTAAGAAACATGATTATTCTGGGTGATGGTGTGTTTTGTTTTCAAGTAATCTTCATTTTATTTAAAAAATGAATATTGACAAAAGTATGGCTAAATGGCAAGATATTAATTTTTAGTTTGGGAAAAAATTTACATTTTAATTTTTTTTTTATTTCTCTTTTATCTTTTTTTTTATTTCCTAAATGATCAATGCACAAAATATACTGAAAACAAAGTCAACTTTACTTAATAGAGTCTCTTTTACAGAAAATCCTTTAAAGCACAAAACCATATAATTTAAAGCAGCAATATACAGTAACAAATTCAGTGATTTTAATAATTAATGCCTTAAAAGTCTTTAGAGAACATATGTTAGCATTGAGGAAAATTAAAATAACAATCTAGTGAGTGAATTATGAAGTATGTATGCTTGAACAATGAAGGAAAAATTGAGGGTGATGCACAGTTTGTAACTCCCTTATACCATTTCCGGCCTTAGTGTGGATGAGGACACCTCAGAAGGGATGTTACCTCATTTACACTCCACCTTTGAAGACCTGCCTCTTCCAGTTGCCAAAACTGGAAGCAGGCATTTAGGGTAAACAGGCAGCTGAGAAAAACAGTAATACTTTTTAATGAAGCCAACTACAGGCTAACTAACAGTTCTTCCTGTTGGCCCCAAATTTTAACATTCTTTCTTTTTTTTGTTTCTTTTTCTTGCCAATGCTATTTAAACTGGGTCTTCCAGATTGGGACTCGATGTTTTTTACAACTCTTGTACCTATCGTTACTCTAGTCAAACAAATTTTGTTGAAAATAACAGATCCATGACTAGAAAGACTGCTAACAAAGTTTTATCAATGTTAAAAAAAATCCCAGATTTTTTGCTTTACCTAAAACCATCCCTATTTTTTGTTTTTGTAGTATTTTATGGAGACTATGCTAACTGCCAGAATATGAAAAGTAACCAAATGTTATTTTTTACAAGAACAAGGTAAACATCATCTGCTACCTGGTAATAAGTATCTTATACCTCTGTTTCAGATATTTTTGATTATAGTCATAAAGGTCTTAAGTTAACAAATAATGGTGTACAAGTAGAGTAGTATAATGAATGTGCAAGGGCATTTAGGTGGCCAGTGCAGGTACACCATCTGATTCACGCAGTGTGCAAAATATTACTCCAGTACTATGGAATGTACAATAAATTAGCTGTGTAGGATGGAATTGCTTGGGATATATAGTATGTACCTTAAGTAGAAGCACAGGTACAGAAGTATACCATTTCAAATGTAAAGCAGTGTTCCCTTGCAATGTGAACACTATTACAAAATCATCAATTTCACTCACTTTCTGTTGTCTACTGTCGTACTCTCCAGCATCACAGAGACCACGAAACAGTCTACTGTTTATAGCTTTTCTCTAAAAGTCTCAACCTTGTGAGAAAGGTCAAAACATGTGTTTCCCTTCTCTGTTGAATGGGCTCCTGCCACTCACACTTGCTGATCTGCCCTGACTGACACTCAAGAACAGCTGCCTTTCTACCCTGCCTGTGAAGAGTTGTTTACTGGTTGCTCCATTACTTTCACACAAACACAGTAATGGACAATGAACGATTTATAACACTATAACAAGATTTTAAAATTTATTTTTAAGGACCTTCCTCTATTTTGATTTTCATGGATTCATGGGATCAAAAAATGGTTAATTAGTTTGTCCCATATGCCCTGGAATCCCTGGTATTTTATACTCTGGATTCATGCAAAAGTAACATAAAAATGTATTGTTACTTGTTTTATTAACTCAGCTTAACTGACAAAATACAACTTGGGAACATCACACTTAGCTATCTACTGTTCATATTGATATGATCTTTTTTCACTGCATAAATAAAACAACAATACTTGCAAAACTGCAAAATTTCTTGCTGGTGTGGGACTAGAAAATACTTCAGACATTGGTGAACAGCCACACATTTTTTCTGATAGCAAGTTAAATGTGACATAAGAGAAGTTACATTTTCAAAAAAACATTGTTTTCTGGACAAAAGCTGTAGAATTACACATTACCTGACATTAATATGTGAGATTTCCAAGGCAAAAACTTTCTTGAATAGTACCAAATTCAATAATAATAATAATAATAATAATAATAAAAATAAAAGAAATCTATAAGAGAATTAATATATATATATGCATGTTTTATTAAACTACCACATCACACACTTTAACCTCCTTGGCATTAACCCGGCGTGTGACTCAGAAATTCTATGCAAAAATAGTCTGTCCCGAGTCACACTCAGCAAAGTGTAATGACTTATTTTATAGTGTTATGCCTAAATGACTCTATGGACAGTATTCTACTGTCATCTTGTAAATGAAATAACACGATACTGCAAAAGCATCACAAATATTTCTGTTTTCTGCCAATTTACGATAAGAGGGATTTATTTATTTATAAATTCTACCAATTTATGATAAGAGGGATAGAGTCTTCAACCAAAACCACAATGGGAAATGAGAAGCAGTAACACCAGCTTTTAGATTAAATTGAAACCAAAACATTAATTGACTCAAGCAATAGTGATGACAATGTGAATTGGTCATAGACATTGACACGGACAGTGGAACTGACACCTGTTTCGTAGTTCTGACATGCCAAATTTCAGTAATATTCATTTTTAATATTGGCTTCATAGTACAACTAACAATCCTGAACTTCTTTGTTGTCCATTTACCAGTAACCATGGTCTAAAGATGTCTGTTGATCATGAATATCTGGACTATTTACAATTTTTTGATTATAGTTGTGTGGAGAAAATATTTGTTGAAATGAACCACTATACTGAGCAGTTTCGGAACAGTAAATCAGTTTCCTGATAATGTATGGTATAGTGGGTAAACCAGTCCAGAGACAGTCCACAAAACTGGTTGTTGAGGACACCAATTTTTGCAGATGTTACTATTGAGTGTTGTTTTTTAGTCATGATATATCTACATTTCACTAATAAAAATGAATATGATATAGCCAACCATCCAGCACTGAACACGTACAAACTACAGGGTGTGTATCAGGTGATTATCAAAAATATTCAGAAGCTGAATGTTCCTAGTCGTGACATAAGTACTGACAAAAGTCTCATGGGTAACAAGGGAAGCTTGTCATGGATACCATATATCACATCCAAGCAGCCTTGATTCAGGATCAAGTTCTATGTACTGTGTAAAAACCCTGGGTACATCTGGATCTTAATACTTTACACAGGTAGAGGGACCAAGTGAAGGGGCAAGTATATTCAATTTCGTTGGTTGGAAAAATTATGCATATGGCACTGAATACATGGACAGCCATGATTTGCCTGGTGACTCAGTTTAAATGAATGTTTAAAGCTATAGGGTGGTGCAGAAGCCGTGTTGCAAAATAAGAAAAATGACTGCAATCAAGTGCAAGGACACACCTGCCTCCTAAGCACTGTTCATTGTGCAGTAACTGCCAACATTTGAAACAGGAGAAATGTGGAAGTCATGAAGCATTGCACTGTGCTAGCCCACAATAATACAAGGGGGGTGTCGATAATGAGGATTAGGCACTGAAATTCTACCTAGTCATACACAAACAACAGGAAAAAGACTACCCAAAAAATAAAAAAAATCTACTGACATCTGTTTGAAAAGTGCTTATGCATATTAGTGACTGCTCTCAGTTCTCAGTCCTAAAATTCCATGCATTCAGTGTCCTATGCATCATTTCTCCATATAGCAAATACACACAGCATATTATTAGATAGCAACTCAAATGAGGGGCTTCACTAATCCTGACTACTAGGTTTGCAGTCAACCAAAGCACAGAAAATATGTCCTAGGCTAAGGCACAGAAAATTTCCACAAATCTTCCTGAAAGGTGCTCTTAAGAATTAATCGGTAATTATGGATGACTTAGACAGGAACTGAAATATAGTGGTAACTACAGAATATTTCTCAGCTCTAGGGATTAAATAACTGACCTTGGGGAATGTAGAGTAATTTGGAACACATAGCATAAGCAACAGCTTCCTAATAGGAGGAAGAGAAAAGAACACAGAGAAAGGAAGAAGCAGTAGAGGCATAACCAAAGGGAAAAGCAGCACTGACATATTAGAAGGACAAATATTTTAATAAAGTTTTCTTTTACATACAGACCCATGATTTTTGTTTGTTTGTTTTGATATTTATTGTCTTCACCTTATTGTAAAAAGAATCACAAAAACTCTTTCTGAAAATTATATGATGATTGTAACCTTAACACATAAAAAATGTACTTGTGTACATGAGCATTTAAGAAAGACATCATTAGTTTTTCCATGTTATAAGAGCCAGTCTTAAAAAGTTAATGTTAAGGTTAATTAAATTCACATACTGTAAGTGTATGCTTAATTTCAATAGAATATCAGTTTGTCATCATTACAGAGATTATGGTATAATATTTTACCTCCTACAAGTTAACATGAACTAGAACTTTCTTAGCTATAACTTTAAAACTGAGTGTTAATTAAGTTAGTTTGAAAACAGTCTCACTTCTAGAAGCATGGTCAGTTGGATTAGTTTACAAACAGTACACTGGCATACAGTTTTCTGACCGTGCTGACAGTTCTAAATGTAACATGACTGTATCACCAAACTTAGAGAGAAATGAAACAAGATAAATAAGCCTTAAACAGAACTTTCTTTAAACAAGAACTTTTCTTTTCCTTGGAATATAAATTTTCATTTTTTTGTGTAAACTTTTTTACTTTGAATTAACTAAAACTTTTAAAATGAAGTTATTTGGATTGTGGAATTATTTGAAACCACGTCATACTTTTGCCTGAACTGTCCTAGGAAGTAAGCTAAAAGCTGCAGAACTTTGGTAATTTTGAACAAAATGTTTTAATGCAACTACCAACATGTAATGTTTCATTAATCTATTAGACACTATTTATGTAACATCATATTAGGCAAACCAAAAGAAGCTCACCTTTACTATGGGACATGGCATAGAGAAGACACAAAACAAAAAGAGCATAGTAGTCATCTGCTGTGCAGTCCAGTGCATTATACACCATATCTAGAAATGGTCTTAGAATAAGAAAAATAATATTATGAAGTCAGATTTGGAAATAATACATAATGCACATATTTCAAAGAATCAAAATAGTGTTAAAGCTTTTAGTTACATAACTTAAAGTAAAACAGGCATTGCAAAGCACAGTTATTTGACTACATACTCTTTCCTTACTGTCCTGGAAAATAGAATATTAACCAGTTAGTTACTTTTCCAGCATGCAGTGTACAACAAGCCGTAAGACAACCATGAATATTTTATATCAGCAAATGATCATTTTTTGAGATACTTATAGTGCACTCAGCAAATAATTTAATCCTATGCAATACTATACACTTTTTTTAAAAAAAAATAATATTTACTGAACAAAAGAAAACCTGTTTTTAATCCTTATTTTCAAAATGTAATATAGTACCTATGATGTTAAAGTGCTCAAATGTTCTAAAAGTTAATTACAAAAACAACAGACTGAATAAATATCTCATTCCTTGAGTATGGTGAAGACTGAGAACATTTTTATGTCCATTTTATATTACTAAGGTATATAACTCTGCCAAACAGAACAAAGTGCAGGTCGTGTGATTGTGCTACTGGGACACTTTTTGCCAATTTATATTTTCCAGATCTTCTTTATTTAAAAGCACATGCACAAATTGAAATACCTCATTATTTTCTGTCTTATAAAAAGCATTTAAAAGTATCCTACAAATTTTTAGGGTTGATTTTGCTCCTGGTACCTGCTTCTCTGGGCCTCTGCTACAGCAGCAGCTGCTGCCGTCTTCTCTTCATCGGTTGTGTTCAGCTCTGTTAGCCCCATCATTTCGAACATCTTGCATCTCTCCATAATTACCATCTCAATTTCTAGAATATTAAAACATAATATTTTAATATTTTGAAATGAGCTACCCAGCTAAACCTGGGTGAGGTATAACATCAGCCATTGTGCTTGTTATAAATAGTTTATGATTGGCACCAAAAATCAATAAAAACTCACTAGCTGGAGTCAGAACAAGGTAGAGCAATGCCATTACAAGCACTGCACTCAACAAATTTGAGAAGGCCAAATACACTTAATTCTCCTTAGGGGCAAACAGAGAAGACTGTAATCCCTCACATCTCCTGTGCCTGGGGGACATATTCTTAGTAGGAAATAGACCATACAAGATTGAGAAATTTGATTGTAAATCCAATGCTGTTTGTCCAGTTGAATTTGAACATACAATATCTAATTGGAAATTCTCAAGTACTCTTATAGGCTGTAGCTTCTTACCAGCCAGCTAAGAAGCTGCAGCAAGTCTCATTTCCGAGACCTTTAGGTCCAACTTGCACATGGGATACATGTATCTATACTAATAAAAGGCAAAGCCCTCACTGACTGACTGACTGACTGACTGACTGACTCACTCACTCACTCATCACTAATTCTCCAACTTCCCGTGTAGGTAGAAGGCTGAGATTTGACAGGCTCATTCCTTACAGCTTACTTACAAAAGTTAAGCAGGTTTAATTTCGAAATTCTACACGTAACGGTCATAACTGGAACCTACTTACGTACATATATACGGCCATAGCCTGCAGCTCGGTTGCCACGTGAGGTGGAGTTGCGCCCCCCATCATCACGCCTCCCACGTAATTGAGTGCCTGCCCATATAAGGCTGTCCGTCAGCAGCAATCCAATAGACACACTGCCGCTAAATATTCGCGGGTGAAGGACTGTGCTTATGCAAATGAAGATGAGATGGTCAGGGATAGACTAGTGTTTGGCACAAACTCAGCGAAAGTGCGAGAGAAACTTTTAAGTGCCGGGTCTGAGCTAACATTAAATAAAGCTGTGGACATCGCAAGATCGCACGAGATAACACAAGCACAGCTGAGAACCTTCGATGCAAGTACTCCGAGCGGCTCACGTGAACTGACTGTGAACGCAGTACGCAGAGAACAAGCAAGAGCTCCAAAGAGCGCTGAACAAAAAACGCATTACACAATTGAGATGGCAGCAATAGAATATGAAGCGACTGTCGCATACATGCATATTCATAAGTTCACCTACTGCGGAAACAAACCACACGGTGGAAAAAGTCAATGTCCAGCTAAAGGAAGATGTGGTAAATTGAAGCACTTCGCTAAAGTTTGCAGGACTGGGAAAGGTAAACCCATGCATGCAGTGTGTGATGTCTCAGATAAAGAGGAAACCGAGCTATTTATTGATGAAATAGGACAGGAACAACCCTCTTATGCTGAACAAGCCTTTGTAGACATATCAATAGGAAAGCAAGGTGTAAAGCTTAAGTTTAAATTACGTTCATAGACACGCTGCCGCTTAATATTCGCAGGCAAATCCACAACTTAATACCGGGAATGCCTGTTAAATATCTTAGATTCACGAGTACCGATTTGGGTGGTGATCACTTCGATGAATGAAACCTGTTATCTTTACAACGGTTGACAACGAAGATGAGATGGTCAGGGATAGACTAGACAAACACGGAATGTAACTTGAACACAACACATCCTCCAAATACGAACCTGATTGAAAGAAAAAATGATAATCAAATCCATGATGACAGCAACACTCATAACAGTCACAAAACAATTACATTGACAATCATGTTACGTTATTTTTAAAATGTTTCCTTTTCTTTTTCATAACTTCTTTAACACACTACTTCTCCGCTGCGAAGCGCGGGTATTTTGCTAGTTATTAATATACAACTTAACAGCAATTCCATTTTTTATACTCCCTTGAGATGCGATATATTTCCACCAGTGCTTCATCAATTCCTGGAAACATTTCATGTACACATCTTTTGTTACCATGCTTAGAACCACTTTGGAACAATGAAAATCAGGTCAGCCCACCCAACCCCCAAAGAAATTCCACGTGTTATCTGTACTGAAATTTTCTTCTAGACTGCGTGGGTTGAGTGTGACATTTTTTACTAGATTTCTTCAACAGTAGAAAATCTTCTTTGCTCCAGTCTCAACTTTAATTTGGGGAACAAAAAGAATTCACATTGTTTTTAGTCAAAATCAACTGACAGTGCAGTGTTTGCAAAATGAGGTTTTCTGCATGCCACAGTCCTGGATGTTTTTTTCCTGATGCTTTCCCGCAGTTGCCTCAGCTGTTCAATATAATCTCGCTGGTTAACAGTATGTTCACAGGGAACATACTCTTTATTAATAAGTCTATCAATGCTGAAAAACACAATCAGGGTCTTGATGAAAAACTACCAAAGTCATGTGCATGATTATGAAATAAATATCAGAAATACACACTCTATCAACTCAGCACTATGCTTCTTTGTTGACTGATTAACAAGACTATAGGTATATGATATGTAGCACCATATTCGAGACCTATAATCATACTGCCATGATTTTCACCGATTCCAGCAATATTTGGTTTCTCAATCATATATTATGACACATTGTCTGTTTCTGTGTTCTTGCTCCAGAAAAGTGAGTTAGGAAGATTAATAGATGGACAGACAATTGTCTGTTATCTTTTTGGGGTTGGTTGTTTTAAGCTTAACAACAATTCCATTCTCGAAAGAATGGATTATATGTTTTATTAATAGTGTACTAAATAGAGCACAGAATCAATAGTTTATATAAATTTATATAATTTTGGCATGTTGATTACACTTTTCTTAGATAGATATATTATTATATTGGTGTTTAGTTCAGTAACAGAATAACAGAATAAGCTGTTATAAAATAAAATGTTAAACACAAAGCTGTGCCAGTGTTACCTGCAGGATTCTGTTATAATAATCTAATTATCAAGTATTCTGTGTTCAAATATTCCGAGTATAAGAAGTTGATCCTCTTCCAATGAATACATTTTTTAGGGGTTCATTAAAAAAACTGTGAATATTGTGCTTGAAATTGATTATCTTTGTAACTGAATACTGAGAAAGCAAAAGTTAAAAGCAAGCAAATGCAGATGTGAATAGCAAAGCAGGTAGTTTAGAAAACTGTTGAGTCAGAGAAAAAGGTAACAGTTTTAAAGGGATTGACTTATTTTAGGTTTATAACTTAGTAGAAAAAAAAAGATTATTATTTATTTATTTACAAATTTAAAAGTTCTGACTCCAAAAAGTAAAAAAAACATTTTTCTTCTTGGAACCTACTTAACAGTTTATTTGCAAGGTGAGTAAGACCAAATTGTTTTGGAGTAATTTAATTTTACAAATACTGAAACAATAATTAATGAATAACATGAAGTAAATTATTGATTTTTAAGTGTAAAGATCTTAATAAGGATGAGCACATTGTTTGCTGACAACAATCATAATGAGAATATTTTTCAAAAGTGTAGGCTAATGGTTCAGTTAAAGTGTTAAAACCAAACAAATCTATCCACAATTAATAGCACCCTGTATCAAAGGTATAGAGGATGCAATTATTTTAAAAATGTTTATATATAAGTTGTCTCACTCTTTTTCATCATTGTGGCATTACTCTCCAACCTGATCAGATGAAATCTACTAAATATTTATTATATACGAGTGTCAGGTACTCAATGTACTTTCCAGGTCACAACTAATGCTTTTAAACTGCTATTACATTCCAAACAGCTTGACTGAAGAGAGTATACTTTTCCTTCAAAAACAAAATTTGATTTAAATTTAGCCATGCTTTGCAAATTATTAGTTCTAATACCTTGCACAAATCAGAATGCTATTCATACTGTCATGGTACTACAATGTCTTGGGGTTTATTTTACAGAAGTAAAATTTACATCTATATTTTGTTTGTCTATAATTATAATAATTAAAATATATTATATTAATCTTCTGTGCTAGCATGCTCACCCTCAGTATCCCCGCTTGTCTTGTTGCTCTTTGAACTTGATTCAGTAACTTTTGCCTTCTCAGTATCATCTGGACAATCTTCGGGGCCTTTTTCTTCCTCATCTTCTTCTCCAACATTCTTGTAGTTTGGCCTCCGTGGCATTCTCTTTTTTCCTCTTTGACGATTTATTTCCAAAGATCTTTCTAAACTCTCTGCAGGTTTTGTGAACCGTCTGACATTTGAATTAATCTGATGAAGAAAAAAATGAGATAGAAAATGGACATATTTTTCAGCTTTAAGGTTCAAATACAGTAATCCCTCGCTACTTTGCGGTTCACTTTTCACGGATTCACGACTTCGCGGGTTTTTAAATATAGTAGTAGTATTTCCTAGTCTAAGAACAACAAAACAAGTTCGGTGACTAAGTGCGTTGTAACACGGCCTGTGATTGGTACATGGGAGGGAGATGACAAATCATAGCTTCCCGCTTTCTAATCGGGCCCGTGATTGGTGCTTTGACTGTAAAACATTGAACAACACTGAGAAAACCTTGAAAAACAGAGAAAACTAACACTACAATAGTTTGCGCTATAGCGCTACCAACCGCTGGCTAAAAGCACTTTTTTTAAATGAGTTTTAAGCACAGGGAAAAAAATGAACATTTGAAAAAATCCGTAATTTAATAAACCACCAAGAAAAATAATATTGCAACAATGCACGCTACGAACCAATCGCTGGAAACAGAAGTGAAAACAAAATCAAGCCCAGTGCATTCTTTAACTGCCTTCCTACCTTAATGAGTCCAGCTCTCTCTCGCGCTGCCTGTGTGTGTGTGTGTGTGTGTGTGTCTGCGCGCTGCCTCTGTGTGTGTGTGTGTGTGTCTGCGCGCTGCCTCTGTGTGTGTGTGTGTGTGTCTGCGCGCTGCCTCTATGTGTGTGCCCAGATCCCACAGCATCTCCCCTTGTCTCTCTGTCGCGGTCATTTCGCTTCAAGCTTTCTCGCCGAGCGGTTTACTTTACACTGTACTGTGTGTGATTTTTTGTGGTTTCTTTGTGTTGAACTTTGCTTCAATTTTCACCCCCTGCAATGGCTCCCAAACGTGCTCCTTCTTCCAAGGCTGGTGCTGAGCCTAAACGGCAACGAAAAATGATGATGATCGCTGAGATGGTGAAACTTCTGGATTTGTTGAAGGAAAGGAGAGTGTTCGCGGCTGTGGCTGCAGACTGGCTAAGGATCTGCAAGAGTGGTCACAGGAATGGGACGACGATATGGTTCGATCGGTCCAATTTTGCAACAGGGTCGACGACGTCATGACCACCTACAAGCTGCTCTTCGAACGGAAAAAGAAGCAGCGGCAGCAACTGCCGATCACAATGTTTTTGCAGCCTCGCAAAAAAGAGTCAGTTCCTACTACTACTACTAAGGATACACCTTCGGAAACCGTGTAAGAGGTGCCCCAGGAAATGGCACCGCCATCTGAAGAGACGTAAAATACAGTCATCAGCTGCGCAGTAAAAGTCATCATCACCTTCATTATCATCATTTTTACTGCACAGCATATTCATCACCATCATCACGTCATATATAGGTACATGTACTTCGCTATACAGTAACTGTAAACTTATCTACCGATTTTGTATTGCTTAACAGTTGTCCCTGTTATTAATAGAGTAAAGGGTAGGTTGTAAACAGTACAGGGAGGGTTTAACAACGTCCAAATACACGTTAAATAATTAAATAAATATGGTGTCCCTACTTCGCGGAAATTCAGTTATTGCGGACAGCCTTGGAACCTATCTCCCGCGATAAACGAGGGATTACTGTACTTACAAAATCTTTTTCTTGACTCTAAATGTTGTCACACACGTGCACATGGGAGGCAGCTAAAGGGCTCAAAAGAAGGTAATTCCCAGTCAGACCAGGGGGTGGCAAAGTGCACTAATCTTTTCTCTTATCACCCCGCAGACCAAATCCGGGAAATTCACCCTGGCTCCTTGTAATATCCCATGTAGTGAGAAAGTGGCCCCAGCCTACACTCTGGATATCTGACAGTTTATGAACCGAACATGATCAGTGGAGAGAGAGAGATAAATTGAAGGGTGAATGGTGCAACCTGACAGAACTGGAGAGGATCTCCAAGGAGGAATGGCAGAGGATCCCCAAATCCAGGTGTGAAAAACTTGTTGCATCTTTCCCAAGAAGACTCATGGCTGTATTAGCTCAAAAGGGTGCTTCTACTAAATACTGAGCAAAAGGTCTGAATACTTAGGACCATGTGATATTTCAGTTTTTCTTTTTTAATAAATCTGCAACAATTTCAAAAATTCTTTTTTTTGTCTGTCAATATGGGGTGCTGTGTGTACATTAACGAGGGAAAAAATTAATTTAAATGATTTTAGCAAATGGCTGCAATATAACAAAGAGTGAAAAATTGAAGGGGGTCTGAATACTTTCCGTACCCACTGTATATAAGGCTGGACTACTAGGTTTGCAAAGCTGCTAGCCCAGCAAAATACCATATGCGTTTACAGTCTGTCCACCCCTGAATAGGGTTTTTATCCCCCAGTGCAGCCTGACATTAATTGTATGCTGAAAAAATCCTTAATACAGTCGCCCCTCTACATTGGTGAAGGTTAGGGGGTGAAAGACCCCCACGAATGATCAAAATTTGCAAATAATACTTGGGACTTCCTAAAAGGTGGGGGGTATGGGGGGTGTCAAGAAGTACTACAAGGATGGCTAAAGCTCCGCGCAGCTTTTGGTAGAGGAGAGTGTAAACAAGTGAGAACAAGCGAGAGTGCAGACTGCAAACCAGCTCGGAGTACATGTTTGGATCAAACGAATAACTAAGGGAACAGTGAAGGCAGAAGGTAGCTGGCACATATCCCACAATGAATGATATAGTATGCACTTGCATTAATGAATACTAAGTAACACTAATATTTCTATATGATTTTATTTGATACAAATTATTTTCAGTATTGTTTATATATTTTTGTATAGCACAGCTTCTGCCAGTTTCTGTGATCTTTCGGCATGATTAAAAAATATTCCCATTCAATTCTTTACAAAAGCGAAACTACAAATATCAAATTTGCAAAGCTGGAGGGGCAACTGTACAAGCTAAAATTTTTATTTCTATTGAAATTAGTTTTTGCTACTGTTACTTTGTCATCATTGTGGCTTTGATGTGACAATGCAAATGGAAGTACCATTCTGCAGTGCTTTTCCCAGGTTTGAATCTCATTAATTTGTGAAGCTAAGGGTCCCTACTGAACACATATTGTAGATCAAACAGATATGCAGAGACCTAAGCATATACTTGGCTTAAAATCCTTATTTGGCCCTGACAGCTCTTTGGGAAAACAGAATCATGTTAGAAAAGCCAAACATTTCTAACTACTACTTAATCTTCTTCTGCTTGAATCAATACCTTTAATGGTACCTATTTATTTAAGCATAAATAATTTTGAGGACCATTTTGTCTATCACACAAAAAGCCTTTGAAGCTTGATCTTGGTCTCAATTGACACCTTATGCTGTGCCATGATTTGGGACACAACATGCACATCCTCCAATACAACACTGACCACGAAGGCCACTGGACCACAACTTGCCACATCACTGAGCTGTCAACTACAGCCTAGCTATCATGCTGCAGCTCTGACATGAAAATAACCTCGGCAACAGAAGACCAACAGAATAATCTCAGCAGAATAACAGGGAGTGCTGGCTTATCACCTGCTCAGACTTGACAAAAAACTTGCCAACAGGTGCTGATGGTGATCATATTGCTCATGTGAGTCTGACACTTTTACACCTTAACAAAGTTCTTACTGCCCTCTTCTCACAAACAACACAACAGTACCCTTAATAGTGTAACCAGTTTTCCTGTATTTCCGGATGGCCACATTCACAAATGAAATGCAGTGCACAAACACATCTGGTTTTCTAATGGTAGGTTGTGTTTAGCCAAACTGCATTTACAAAAGACACCCCCGCCCCCCTTTAGTTTCATCTAGACCATTTTCTGAGAAATGTATGAGTCCAAGAGTGGCTAATGCACTCTTGCAAATCATCACCTATTATGATGTTCTATTTGACATCATCTACGCAGTGAGATTCAGCCCACCGCTTTTCAGTGACTAAAAGTAATAACTAACTTCTTTTTTTTTTGGTTGATACATATTTATTCAAACCCACTGTGTAATTAGTCAGCACTAATTTAATGCTTTGATGTCAATATTTTTTTTCTGTATGAATGAATACACTATAAATTGCCTTTATAACATTTCTGAATGCTGCTGTTGGTGATCTCCTTTACTACTCTTCTACTGCAGATACCTTCCTCGGTCTATGGACCTCATCATTTACTGATAGAACACAAGCTGAACATGAATACTAACTACAATCACAGACAAACCACCACAAGTTAAAAAGTACTTCTTCAACGCCATTATAACACAGAAGAAGTCCCATTAAGAAACCTTTTTTGTTTACCATTTCATCACATTCTTGAATTGTTATGTCTTTGTGTTTTCCATGCTTTTTTCATTTTTTCACTGAAGAAAAAAAAACAACTTTCTTTTTGGACTTCCACATTACTCTGCCTCTGCATACGTTTTCCATCCCCTTTTATTTGGGAACTAGATAAACAAATACACAGTATCAAGTGCTCCTTATCTTTGCTGTTCATGAGAGCCTTTATTAATACTCCCCTGGGACATGGTGTCTATGCGTTGAAAATTCATATTTATGTTTATCATTATGTTAGTGGACTTCACATTTTTTAATTCCCTTTTATTTGAGGGCCATAGGTCTGTGTACTTGAGGGTAAACACTACAACACTATGAGTGAAACAGTGGCAATGTACCTAGAATGCCTGGAAAAAGTACAATTAGGAAAAAATTAAGATTTTAGATAAAATACATAATAAATACCATGGTGTGCACACAGGCAAAGTGCCTTTGCTTTACTATTTGTTTGAGGCAGATGGTGAGTAAACAGTTGAAAACACCGCTATGAGTGACTGTATACCATTGGGGTGCAACATGCCACCATTGTCCCGCTCACTCACATTGGCACAGAATCTGACCATCACATGGAATGCAGTTCTATTCTTTTATCATCCAATACCATAATGATGATGATGGACATAATAATCGCTCAGACATTAATGAATCTATGACAAATACTTATTAAGATTTCTTTCATTGGGTCTCTCATGCAGCAGTAGTAGTATTGTCACATATACTAAGTACAGTGAATACATGTCCACTTGTGGATGAAATGCTCCACAGTCTACTGTTTTATGTTTGTTATGCCACCAAGTACATAAAAATGCACTACAACACCAAACTGATAGTCTGCACCATAAGTATTTTCAAAGCACCGGATCTAATAAAATTCATGTCCATACTCTAATACAAACCTGCAGTCCATCAAAGCAAATGTATTCATGTTTCAAGCCTCACATCTCATTTTAAGAAGTCCCATTAAGTAAATAAAAATAAATGAAAATACTATGAAGTAATGTTTGTACAATGTAAAATACAGTGTCCATTTAATTAAGATGTACACCATGAATGTATCCATTTAATTGGATAAATGATTTTTAGTGCCCAAACTTTATCACTTTGTAAAAAGAATTAAAAGACTGTTCAAAAATGTGGAAATAAAAGAAACACCTAAATGATTTAGAAAAAGGACTAGAAAAAGCAAGTTACAACCAAGGTATAAGTTCCATTGTGAAGGTGTATTTATATGCTTTCTTGAATCTGCTTAGATATTGCCCTTCGGCATATTCTAATCTTGCTATTGCTTTGTGACTGCAATTATCTAGGAACTAAATTAATATATTTTTGATTAATTTACCTTTTTATTTAAAGATACCATTGGCATTCATTTATTGCTCAGTTACTGAATCTCACGTTAGTTTCTAGTTGTGTTCGCCACACATTTGGCACTGTTACGGTATATTTTGTTTAAACTTCACAATGCCCCTGCACCTTCCAGTAAATGATTATAAAAAAAGAGAGTAATTTTTATAATGCAACTAGCCATAAATGTTTTCCGTACTTGCTTAAGTTTTCTGAGTTCATGTATTATTTCAATTGTAAGTAAACAGAATGTAGACTTTATGTGCCCTAAACTGACAGACACTGTTTTTATGGAATAACAATGATCTGAGCCGTTTACCCAGCATGCCTATAGTAAACTAGGATATTAAATGCTTCACTAACTTAACTATACAAGCTTTGAACCCATTTAGTATCTTAAAATTATTTAATTGTTTCCAGCTTTGCAAAATGTAAAACTGCCAGGCTGTATGACTTCTCACACCTACACTAATAAGGGAGAAGAAAACAAACCACACAACTATAAGGACAGTAAGTTTTGAATGTTATTTTTCATTACTATGAAACAGGAAATTGTTTTTTATTCGAGTTTTTACATCAAACACTGGCTTAGCACTTTACACAATTTGCATCCTACAAAAGTTACCTTTAATTTTGAAATATCTGCATTCATAAAATTCTAAAGAGGCCTAAATCAAACAACACTTGTTTAGAAGTCTCATTAGTTTGAAAATTAGACAGACATGTTCTCTTGTTTTCAGAAATCATTAACTTTCAGAAATATTTCCTTGTATTACATTATGCAGTGTTTCAAAGAAACCTTTCACTTAAAAAAACAAAGTAAGCAATACTAAGTAAAACTCAGCATTTTCCCCCTAGCAAAGGTAAAACTTGCTTGTGTCAATTAATTACACAATGCACCATTCATTGTGAACACCACCTTATAAAATTTATTGACTGCAGCTCAATAGTAGAAGAATTGTAAATATTTTAATGCTACTGCAATAAAGTTTGCAGGTAACTACAAAACTGGCTTAGGGTCAAAGAGAACGTTAGTGGTTACTCCTCTCCTGTGATCTTTAGTGTAAATGTTCACCCACTAAGTCACACTACCTGCTTTTATTGGCTCTGAATAGTACAAAATGTTCACTCTAGATCATTTCTCCATTAGAAAAAAAAAGAAAAAACACAAAATCAAGAGACATGGTACAAGATTTAAAAAGTATATGTGACAGTATAAAATTTTGAAGGGCCCCAACTGAAGTTTTTCAAACGGGGTATTGTTAAATTGATTTCTCGGAAACGTCACCAAAGCTTTTGAAGCTTTAGATTTTGAAGTGTCAATTAGGCATTACTGTAGGCTCAACATGAGTTTCAGTTTAATTCTAGTGGGGAGAATCAGACCACAAACAACCTTTTTTCCTCTTATATTCACACGACAGAGTGACATTTCATCAAAGGAGGGGTCCTCACATAAAACTTTGAAAGACACAAGTATAGCATTAACAGCACTCACAGGTAAGCTAAGAAACATTGGCTGTACTCTAAGTTGAAACTGAAAGAGCACACTGCTCAGTAAACTAACATAAAGAGAACATGCAGCAGACAGTTTCTGGGTATGGTAATTGAACCCATGATGTTTTAACTGTAAAACTGCATACCGTGATTCTTCAAAGTTATACTAAAAGCAGAACTTACAAATCAAGCATAGTACCAAGTAGATAAACATGTTGTTCTCAATAGAGTCAAAAATGTGATCAGAATTCTGACTCAAGCTTTGTGTGTAACGATGCATAAAGTTGAGCTGTCGCAGAAGCAATTTTTTTCCCTATTTTTAACGCAGAACTGTAACATGTAATATGAATGACCAATCATAGGCAACTACACATCATTAGAATGTGCTGAAACTTAGCTATCCAATGTTAATGAGCCTTTCACTGAATGTGGCTTGAAGTAGGTGACATCTCTAATAAAAGCAGATTCACTCAGGTGATGCACTGCTTGCCTTGGGGTATACGTGTGCAAACCACATATTTTAATAATGAAAGAGTGTAGGCAACATGGAAATGTATGATTTTTTTTTTTTTTTTTTTTTGAAAGAAGACACCCTTGGGTATGTAAAAATACCATAATTGCTTTTGATTGACTTGTGTTTATACTGCAACACACAAGATACAAACAACTTTGAAATATGTCTATGTCTTGCTGGTGGGATACTTCAAGCATAAGTGGTGTAACAAAGGCACTATATAGGTGCCTGACCCGACACAAATGGACACGGAGGCACATATAAAAACCAACAAACTTTTATTGTTTTTCACCTGTGTGGTATGTCTTCCCTGTAATCCCCAAAGGCACAACACAGTCCCCAGTGTAAAAATAAGCACTTCAAAACACACCACACACTTCTCTCTTCCGGCACCACCACTCCACCTCTAAGCTTCGTCCTCACCCACCCAACTCTGGCCAATGAGTGGTGGTTGCTGGCTCCTTTTATTAGGCACCCGGAAGTGCTCCAGGTGCTTGATTGACAACATCCGGCTGCACTTCCAGGTGCAGTGAAACTAGTGCACAAAAGGGGCTAGCAGCACCCACTGACAGCGCCTGCGGAACCCAACAGGGTGGCACCAAACTCCAACTCCCATGAAGCCCTGCGGGCAGGGATGCTGCCATCTAGCATCCAGGGGGAGATATTGTGTTTCCAATGCTTGCTCCCCTGGAACATATGCTGCAGGGGATTCCCGGCTGGCCATCCATCACAGTGGATACTACACTATTATAGCACAATCTATTCTAGGTCAGGGAAAATTATTTAAATATTTACAAATGTGTAAGGAAGTACAACTCTCTGGAAAATTGTTTTTAAGTGTTGTAGCTGTTAATTTAATCATGTGAGGCATAACAATCAAAGGAGCCTAGTTCATCAATTACCAGTCTTTTGAACTTGTCTGCCCTAGGGTTGTCATGATATCAAAATTTCAAACTTTGATATGATACTAAGTAAACTTTGAAATTCAATACTATTTTTGATACCCAATACAGTATATAATGTAACTCAATAAAAATGTTTTGAAATAAATTGTAATCCTGTATGCATTAAACTTTTCGCATTGATGAAACAAAAATATTAGAAATGTTAGTCATTAAATGCAAGTAGTACTATCTTTTGAAAAGTTTAGAGTAAAGTTCTATAAACAATAAAAAGTAAAGAAGTTTAAATTCACATAATAGTTTTTTTTTTTACATTGATGAAAACAAACAGCTATCAAGGCAGTAAAATGAAATTTTACAAATGTCATTAAATGTTAATCAAATAAATAGTGCAATCTTTTACAAACAGTATACATACAATTATTTAAACAAACATTAAATAAACATTCAAGTAAAATGAACATTAATGTGGTCTTTTGTAAACAGTTGTTCAGAAAAGTAACACATAAACAGATCTCTAACACATTTAAAGGCTTTGCATAATGTAAACATAGGACATGGTATTTTTGTGTAAAAAAACCTGTAAACTGATATGTTTGCAACAGCCAAAGTTTTTGTAAGAAAGACTAGCAAGTCAATGTGTTCTTCCACAAGGCTGTGGCTTGCTTTTGCCTTGACGTACTAAATATATGCTATGAAACACCGATGGAAGTATACTGTATGAGCTCTGGAGTACAATGGAGTGCATTATATAGTAAATGTGATGACATATAATTTTAAAATATTGTGTAATAAAATAAAAGAAAGTAACAGGCTATGGCAGCAGACTTTGCAGCAAGGGTTTAAAAACTGAGTGAGCAACAGAACCCCTACAACCCAACTTGCCTCTGAATGAGTACCACAGAATAAAACAACCACCCCGTCTTGATGTGTTCAACTTTTAGCTGGCTATAAAAAAAAGCATTTTAACAAGTAGAAAAAAAAGTCACGTCTCCACTATGGCTTTCCTCTTTGACAATTAAGTATGCTGCTGAAAGCTCTGACACTACTGAAGTTGCCATCTTATTAACACCTGTGAGTGTGAGAAAACGGGATTGCAACTCAAGCCATGCAAAATCTTAGTCCACAAGGCTCATTTGTCAAAAAAGAGAGTCAACCTTTAGATACTTTACACAACTTTAGTCTTCCCTATTCACTGCTGCAATACAGCTGATGGGGAATATTTTAAGAAGGGGTTTTAAACAAAGGTAAACACAATAAATAGTTATTTGTTTACTTAATATATTAGTTGATTTTCTGATAAACATAACAGGCAGAACTACATAAATACCTGCTTTAAGTGGTAAAACGAATCTGTCCACAGTAAAAAAAAATCTGCTATTTTTAGTTCTGTATGAATATCATAAACTTCAATAAATTAGACCTTAGCCGTTTTCTTCACCCTTTACTACAATATGTTTGAGTTTGGGGGAGCAAATACATATTTGAAACAAAAACCACTGCAGCTTCTGTGTAGTCAAACTGAAGATCTTCTAAACTAACTGAAAAAATGACTTTCTACAGACCAAGGATTTAATGATTTTCACTGTAATACACAAAGGACAGCAACATAACAAAGGCCAAGGTGATAGAGACAACTAATGTAGGCATTCTTTGGCAGTTTTAACCAAGTCACTATTAACTAGGTCAAAGATATCATGTCTTTTTTGCTACTGCCCTACACTTTTACCCTAGGTGACAAACACTGTTAACTGTTGCGGTGTTTCTGAAGCAAATTACTAGGTAAGCATTTTACTTGAAAGTAAAGAGACAGAGGTGCTTATGTACCCATAGACAAAGGTTGTAAGAGCAACACAGTTGTATTCTCATTGCAAAATCAAAACAGTTCAGGTAAATGTATCCAAGCAAGAAAAAGTGCAAAGAGATTTTTAATGTACGAGGTGTGGCAGAAAAGTAATGAGACTGATTTTTTATTTACCAAAGTTTTTATTTTTTTCAAACATCAATGTTATCCCCTTCAAAGTAGTTCCCTTGGGCAGCTACACACCGATGGAGAGTTGTTCCCACTGTTGGTAGCAGCGCTGGAAGTCTTCAACTGGTATGGTCTTCAGCATGTCCGTTACACTCTTTTGGATGTTTTCTAAAGTCCCGAAATGACGTCCTTTGAGGACATTTTTCAGTTTAGGAAAAAGGAAAAAGTCACACGGACTGAGGTCAGGTGAATAAGGGGGCTGGGGAACCACAGGAATGCCTTTTGAGGTCAAAAATTCTGTTATGGAGAGGGCAGTGTGACATCGGGCGTTTTCATGATGGAGCATCCATTTGTCTGCAATGTCTGGTCTCACGCGAATGACCGTTTTTCTGAGCCTTTCAAGGACGTCTTTATAAAAAACTTGGTTGACAGTTTGTCCTGGAGGAACAAATTCTTTGTGGACAATTCCCCTTTTGTCAAAAAAACAAATCAGCATTGATTTGATCTTCGATTTGCTCATTCGAGCTTTCTTTGGTCGAGGAGAGTTTGCAGTGTGCCACTCCTGACTTTGCCTCTTGGTCTCAGGATCGTATTCAAAAATCCATGATTCATCACCTGTGATCACACAACTAAAGAAATCTTGCTCATTAGCGATTCTGTCAAGAAGATCAAGACACTTGTTTTTTCGATTGTCCTTCTGCTCAATTGTGAGGTTTTTCGGCACCATTTTGGCACAGACCTTTCGCATGTGCAAATGTTCAGTCAAAATTTGATGAACGGTAATTCTGTTCAAATTTAATTGTTCACTCAACATTCTTAATGTTAAACGACGGTCTGATCTCACAAGAGTGTTCACACGTTCGATGTTTTCATTGGTTTTCGAAGTTGAAGGCCTCCCTGAA
>JANRMT010062861.1:40511797-40532149 GCA_026402145.1 Polypterus bichir lapradei
TAAAAGGTGTCATTTTGCTTGACTTCTCACTACATTAATAAGGGCGAACATGGTACAACACCCTAGTACTACAAATTTAATGACAAAAAATAAGTTGCTTCCAGCTTCCCTTATCCTCCTTGCCATTTTATTACAACCTGCTAAAAACCAGTTTCAACCACCTCCTGCTCTGTGCATGCCTTAAAATCATTGGTTTTAGTTATTTATTCTTTTTGTATTTAGACATGGATCAAGAAGAGAGTATTTTTATATAAATAAAGAGAAAACTGAAATCTTAGTGATTGGCAATAAAGGATACAATGAGGCTATTAGAAATAAACTGGATACATTAGGATTAAAAGTCAAGATGGAGGTAAAAAGCTTAGGGGTAACTGTTGACTGTAATCTAAATTTTAAATCGAATATTAATCAGATCACTAGGACAGCATTTTTTCACTTAAGAAACATAACAAAAGTTAGACCTCTTATATCATTGAAAGATGCTGAGAAATTAGTTCACGCATTTGTTTTCAGTCGACTAGATTACTGTAACGCACTCCTCTCAGGACTACCCAAAAAAGACATAAATCGTTTGCAACTAGTGCAAAATGCAGCTGCTAGAATCCTAACTAGAAAAAGAAAATCTGAGCACATATCTCCAGTTTTGATGTCACTACACTGGTTACCTGTGTCATTCAGGATTGACTTTAAAATTCTGCATATGGTTTATAAAGCCTTAAATAATTTCGCCGCATCTTACTTATTGGAATGTTTGACACCTTTTATTCCAAATCGTAACCTCAGATCCTCAAATGAGCATCTCCTTAGAATTCCAAGAACAAAACTTAAAGAAGTGGTGAGGTGGCCTTCTGCTGTTATGCACCTAAAATCTGGAATAGCCTGCCAACAGGAATTCGCCAGGCTAATACAGTGGAGCACTTTAAAAAAACTGCTGAAAACACATTACTTTAACATGGCCTTCTCATAACTTCACTGTAATTAAAATCCTGATACTCTGTATATCCAACTCATTATAATAACTATTCATGGTGGCTCTTAAAACTGTACTAACAGCTTGCGCCACCACCATCTACTGAAAGCACCGTGCTATTTCAACAATGATGGATGGATTAAAAGCCAGAAGTCTGTATGACCATCAACATCAAGTGACTCCGTGAGAACCCTAACTACAAAGAGGACTATTTCTTTTATTTTTGGTAGAATGCCCAGGGTGGACTAGGCGGTCCCGTGGCCTGGAAACTCTGCAGATGTTTTTTTTATTTTTTTTTGGCATTTGGGGTTTTTTTTTTTTTTTTTTTGTCCACCCTGGCCAACGGATCTTACTCCTTTTCTATGTTAACAAATGTTGTCTTGTTTTAATTTCTTATTTTGCCTTTTGTTTTTCTTTTTTTTCATTATGTAAAGCACTTTGAGCTACTTTTTGTATGAAAATGTGCTATATAAATAAATGTTGTTGTTGTTTATTACATTAGTTAAGGTTTATATATCTCTTTAAATTACACTGTTTTCACAATTAAAACTGTTCTCTTGAACCTGGTATAATTCCTGTAGTACAATTACCATTATTATTAAATTGTACAACTACCAGATATTCCACACTAACACATTTCATTCAATATTTAATGAATGATAACCAAGTATAAAAAACTCACATAGTGTTAAAAAGAAAGAAAAAAATGGTGTGGTAATTTGTGTTATCATGCAGCAGTACTATGATACATTGGATTTGCTTGTCTGCAATACAAATCCAAGAAACCTGTTTAAAATATTGGCCTGGTCACTGCTAAGGTGGAATTTGCTCCATTTTTTGCTCAATTTTTTCCTTACATCCTAAAGCAGAGCATCTGAGGTCAGCTGGAAATTCTAAACTGACCCAGACAGTTTGGGTTGGTACTTAATAGTGCACTGTGATAAACCAAGCATCACAGCCGTAATTGGTTCCTGGTTTGCATCCACTATTTGTCAGGATGGGTTGGGGATCCCAGGGACAGAGGATCTGAATAAGCATATGGGTAATGGTTGAATGTATGTATCACTAAATTTATTAACTCAGGTATATTTTATTTATTTATTTATTTATTTATTTTACACAGGAAGCCTGGTATGTACTTAAAAAATACCTGAAATTAACTTCAGCTGAACACAAGATAAATACTCTTTATGTATTCAAAATATTTGTCTGGAAAGGTATTTAAAATATTTTACATAAATTACAGATATCTTAAAAAACAAGTATTTCACAATAACTTGAAATAATACACTGTTCATTTTGCAGTATCTGTGATGAATTTCAAGATATCTCAAAACTGAATTCAAGATATCTTGAAATAAGTTCCTGTACTTCTTATGATATCTCAAATACATTTTGAGATATTGTACAATAAATTTGCAGGCATTCTGAGATATCTGAAATTCAATTCAACATATCTCAAAATGACCCATTGTTAAACTGCCTTTGTTTTCAATTGGGCTTCTTGTCTGTTTTAAGATATCTTGAAATTAATTTTAGATATCTCAAAATGAGCAGGAAGTTAACTTTGAAATAAATTATAAACTCCAGAACTTAGGAGCTTATTTTAGAGTATCAGACAATCATTTACAATTTCAGGCATCTCAAAAATGTTTCCAGATATCCTAAAATAGCTTCCATTTTTCAGAAGCATATCTGTAATGCATTTCAAAATATCTCAAAATAACTTTCTAGTCATTTTGAAGTGCAGTACTGTGTTTCAAATGCATTTCAATATATCTCAAAATATACAGGAAAATTTTATTGAAAATCGAAAAATAAGACAATTTACAGGAGGTGATTTCATTATACCTCAAAATGAATTTCAGATATCTTAAAATGCATTCAAAGTTAGTTTGATATAAGTCAAAATGTATCGTAGATAATCAGAAAATGTAAAGGGACCTATTTTGAGATATCTCAAAATGAGTTTCAAATATCTGAACTGAACTGCATCTGAACTGCATTATAAGATATCTGAAATTCATTCTGAGACATCTCTGAGTGTTAATTCAGAATGCCATATATTTGCTTTATGAACTTAGATTTAAAAAGTCTTCAGTTACTTACCAATCTTTTTTGCACATCTTGCTCGGATTGCTGGGAAAAGACTGACAGGTCACCATTCAAAATAACATTTGCCAAGGAGTTCACCAGTGGTTCATAATGTATTATAAGGAACACCTGAATAACAATAAAATAACTATTTTAGATATAAAGAATTCAAATGCATATTAAATTAAATCAAATAGCAATTTTAGTATTTATGAAATAAAAAAATAAAAACTAAATAAATAAAAACAATTCTTTTGAAAAAATGTAGGTGTTTTATTTGTGAAGTAGCAAGGTACAGTATGTATGGAGTTTGAGTACAAATTGCATCTGTTTCACTTTCTCAACCTCGGGCTCAAGAATTTTCAACTGTGATCCTCAAAAGCTGTTGTATCTTCTAGATTCACACTGTTTTACTCCATTACAATGATGGCCAATGTATTTAAATTTAAAATTGACTACAAAAATAATAATACATTAATTCAGATTTAGCTTTCAATCAAAAATGTTTTAATCAAATAATATGACAAAAATACAAAAAGCATGTGGTACTTAAGGTAAACAAGCAGGGGAAAAGTGAATTTACCTGTGAAAGGAGGTAGAGGGACACCTGAGAGCTTATTGTAGGTCGATCACCACCCTGAAAAATAAAAATAAAAATGTGAGGTGTAAGTATAACAAGATGCAAGTTTTCCAAACACAGATCACAAAAAAATTAAAGACCCATTTTTTACATTAAGAACTGAAAACACACACACACCGTTGTTTATGTCCATTGTGTGATGTGCACATCACTACAAATCACTTGAGTTTTAAATTTGCTCATACTTGAAAAAATAAGTGCTGTCCCAATGATTTGCAACAACAGGTACAGAAAGGTTTCAAAGCCCAAACTTCTCTTTCTTGACAATAAACTACAAATATTCTGATTTTTACAACAATATTGTAAGTACACAGATTTCAAAATGATGTAACCAACAGAGACACTCTCTCATTTTCCTTGCAGTAGAATATGCTTGATGATTTAATCTGGCATGCCTTGTCTTTTACTTCTCTTCACACTGTAAATGTTGAAAAAGTACTCTCTTAGACAGTCCAGGAAAGTCTTTATTCATATTTTTTCTTCTAATGAAAGCACACTGATCTTTTAGTATATATTCAGTAAACCTTATAAATCTTCCAGTCCAGGGTATTTTTTTTACCATTTCCCTATCAGGCATACACCTTTCAGATTTTTGTGGTTACCTACTGGACTTTATTTCCTCTTTTACATATGCTATTTTAATTTTTGACAAACTCCTTTTCAAAAGATGACTTAATCTGACTAGTCTTTCTTTTGAAAATTTACTTTATATTTTCCCTGCTAATAAATATTCACCATATCATATGTCTGAGTTGTGGAAAATGTAATCTGTTTGCTACTCATGCAACCAACATATTAGGACTATCAACAATTTGCTTAATGAATCTATATAATGGCAAAATGTACTGTATGTCAACGTAACATGCTATTTTCACTTCTGAATAATGATGTTAAGATACTCTTCAAAGTCCTAGCTGGAAGGATGGAGAAAGTGCTGCCTTCGGTAATATCACAAGATCAAATTTATAATTTGGATTTATTAAAGGCCGACACTTAGCATCCAATCTTCGACGCCTGTTTAATGTAATATATTCACCTGCAAAGTTAAACATCCCAGAGATTTTATTATCCTTGGATGCAGAAAAAGCATTTGAAATGATTGAACGGAACTACCTTTTGACTACATTGGAGAAATTTGGGTTTGGCCTGAACATTTGTGCATGGATCAAACTACTGTATACCAATCCAGAAGCTTCAGTTTGTATTAACAACATTAATTCAATACTACTATAAACTAGAATGTGGTACCAGACAAGGATAGTCCTTGTCACCACTACTTTTTGCAATCTCCATTGAGCCACTGGCAGTTCACTGTTGAAATGCTTATGAGATAAAGGGGATTATCAGAGAAGGACTTGAACAGAAAATTTCTCATTATACAGATGATATGGTACTGTATACCATAAAATACTGTGCCTGCAGTCCTAACAGCAGTAACAGAATTTCAAAAGATTTCTGGTCTCAGAACTAATTTGACTAAAAGTGTGCTCTTTCCAGTGAATTCTCAAGTACACAATATTAGATTGGACACCTTCACTTTTATTATCGCAGATCAGTTTAAATATCTAGGGCAGCGCTTTCCGATTCATTTTACCCTCATGACGGACGAGGCCGATTTTGCACCCCCTTGGTTTGAGAAGAAGTATGAAAAAATATGAGGTTAACGCAGAAAAACAGATCACCAGTTAAAGCTTTATGAATAATGGATACTTTATTCTCCATCAATAATTGTTTTGGTAAAGCCATACTCAATGTAATCCTCCTTCCATTTTCTAATTTTTTCGCGACTAGCCATGATTAAATGAATGGTAAAAAAGTAAGAGCAAAGCGACGGTGACTTATTGAGGCAGGCAGGCGAGAGCACAATAGCACTCGGGCTCGATGTAGTGCGCGTCAAGTCGATCTAAAATGCACGGTCAGATTCGAAAAAATATATCTTTTCAAGTTCTATCTGGTTATAAGTAGGTTCTATTTAGTTGACAGAAATATCTTTGGTAGGAATGCAAGTTGAATTTAGTCTTTAAATTTCTATGGTGAAGAAAAATTTATGCAATGATGACTAAATTTAACTTACATTCCTACCAAAGATATTTCTGTCGACTAAATAAAACTTACATTTAAAATTTAAATAGAACTTGAACAGATACGATAGTTCATAATATCCACGCAGCACTAAATGCGCGTAAGAGCGGAAGTCATCCATTTTAACAAGCAGCGTATTGCACTGATACGAAATAGCCTGCCCATTTAATTATTTAGGAATGGATAGATAAATTAAGATTTTGTACAAATAATGTTTTTCATTTTTCTTCCTCGATGGATTCCCCCAATCGGGAAGCGCTAATCTAGAGGTAAACATCACAAGTAAACATAAAGCTCTTTATCAACAAAATTTCACTGTCTGTATGGAAAAAATTAAGCAAGACTTGCATAGATGGTCAACCCTTCATCTCACTTTAGCTGGAAGAATAAGATGAATATCCTCCCTAAGCTTCTCTTTTTATTTCAAAACATCCCAATATACATCAGAAATTACGTTCAACCATAACCACATTTATCTGGAATTCAAAACATCCATGTATCCAAAGAGCAACCCTACAAAAGCCAAAGGCAGAAGGTGGCGTGGCTCTACCTAACTTTCAATTTTACTACTGGGAAGCAAACATACAAACAATAAAAACCTGGACATAGACACAAATAGATGAACATATACAGGCTTGGTCTGCAACAGAAATAAAATCCTGCAGTAGTTCTTTATATTCCTTGCTTTGTGCCCCAATAAATGCAAGATATTGCCAATATACTAACAACCTAATTGTGCTTCACTCACTCAGAATATGGAACCAATGTAGGAAGTATTTTAAGATAGAGAATCTTTTATCGGTGGAACCTCTGCATGAGAGCCACCTTTTTCAACCCTCGCAAACATATGTAGTTTTTAATGCCTGGAAAACATTTGGGATTAAATCAATTAAAGATCTGTGCATAGACAACGTCTTTGCATCCTACGAATAATTACATTCTAAATTTAACTTTCCAGCAACAAATTTCTTTCACTATCTTGAAATTAGAAACTTTGTTAAACAGAACCTGCCCAATTTTCTTCACCTCCCTCTATGCTGGAAAAATATTGCTCAGTTTCAAGAACTTAAGACAGCATTTCTGCAATATATAAAACCATTTCACAGTCCATCCCTTTCAAAGATCCAAGAGGACAGGGGAAAAGGATCTCTCAATTAACATTTCAGAAAAGGAATGGAAGGTAGCAAAACTGAGAATTCATTCGAGCTCCATATGCGCAAAGCATACAATTATTCAACTCAAAATTATATATCAGGCTCATCTGTCTTGTTTAAAATTGTCCAAAATGTTTCCAGGGTAAGATCCAACCTGTGAACGCTGCAATCAAGTTTCAGCCTCACTGGGTCACATGTTGTGGACCTGCAACAAATTAACATCATTCTGGACCAAAATTTTTAAATGCCTTTCAGAGAGCCTTGGTGTCACAATCCCTCCTAACCCATTAACAGCTGTGTTTGGTGTACTCCCAGATTGGCTTAAAGTGGAGAAGGACAAACAAACTGTGATTGCCTTTACTACACTATTGGCACGGAGACTTAACCTTGCCAAACTGGAAGAATCCTAACTCTCCCCTTTTAAGGCAATGGGTAGCTGATGTTATATATTATTTGAAATTGAAAAATTCTAATTCTCAATTAGAGGATCTGTGCAGAAAATTTTCAAAACCTGGCAGGATCTAATCAATAACATTTTAGAATAAGCTTTTAAAGCACCGAGGAAGCAGATTCTTTCCCCATTTCTTTTAGCTCTCCATTTATCTATTTTCACTTATTAATTTATCTATTTACTTATTTTTAGTAGGTTTAAGTTTTATTCAGCTGACCATGCTCTCTTTCTCAGGGGTGGGGGTTGATTTGTTTTCAATCCTATTCTTGTAAAATTGATCTATTTTTATGGAATGTTGTGTGATTTCAATAAAATCAATTTAAAAAAAACAAAACTTAACATGCTATTTAAACCCCTTGTTGTTTTATTTATTTACTAGCAAAATACCCGCGCTTCGCGGCGGCGAAGTACTGCCTTAAAATTTCTATTAAGAAGAAAATTAAACCTTTTCAAAATGAGGGAAAATATACCAGTAATTATTTGTTAAGGATCTCTTTGTATACCACGTTGTCAGTTCGGTCCTCCGGTTGTAATATGACCAAGCTGTGCACTGAGCTTACTCTTGAGCATGCAACGTACAGTTGGCCATGTGAAAAGTAACCTTGTCTCAAATCTCACAGCTTGGATTGCTGCTGT
The DNA here is from genome assembly GCA_026402145.1 of Polypterus bichir lapradei. Taxonomy (NCBI): domain Eukaryota; kingdom Metazoa; phylum Chordata; class Cladistia; order Polypteriformes; family Polypteridae; genus Polypterus; species Polypterus bichir. Next base: position 40,519,825 of record JANRMT010062861.1, read on the forward strand.
CATAATCGGTTTGAGTTTCATGGTTTGTTTCAATTACGACAGTATTTGCAGGACTTGTGTTGAAGTGACATTCGGCATCTGTCAAGCGATGTAAGCACACAACCGGTTTCATCGATAACTTCACATCCTGCTTTTGAGAGTTTAAACATTCATAAACATCAAAGTGTCCTCTACTGAAATCGTCACCTGTGAATCTAAGATGTTTAAGAGGCATTGGCGGTTGTCGAAAGGTGTAAAATATTTGGCCATTTCGGTACACTTGAAAGCGACAACCGAACAATTCAGCAGCAGCCATCAACTCACATGCAGAACCATAGGTGAAGGGCTTAAGCATTTCACTCTTATAGTGCTCCTGTGTAGTATAATTATCTCCTGTACCGTCATCAGTCCACACCTTGAACCTGTCCCAGTCATTCAATATATTCACTTCGGATACCAAGAGTGAGTCTGATATGGCCATGCAATATGTAACAAAGAGAATGGAAAAGGTAGGTGCATTCTCGGGCATGGAAACCACTCGGTAAGTGACAGTTCTTTGATCAATGGTGATCACCTCGATAGACATGTTAATGGGGGTACGGTTGGAACGATAAAGGAAATGGGTACCTGAACAATGTAAAGTAAGTCTAAAATACCTACACAATAACTATAATCGTAATGATTGAACAATAAAACAGCAGAGAAGCCGTGGATTAAATAAAAAGGCTGTAGTTATCAGCAGGGAGACGTGAATCCCGTGGCGAAGCAAGGAAGGGAATGTAGAGACTGGAGCGACGGACGGCCTTATATAGGCAGGCAGCCAACAACGTGGGAGGCATTGTGATGGGGGACCCAACGCCGCCTCACACGGTGACCGAGCTGAGGCTATGGACGTATATATGTACGTAAGTAGGCTTCAGTTAGCGTTGGGAACCTGCATACCAAATTTCTTGAAGATGGGCCCATAAGTAACAAATACCATTGGAAAGTTCAATATGGCGGCCGACAGTGGCGTCATACCACCGAAATAAGTACATACATTGGTTTCGGTTTGCGTAGGGAAGCCGCCTACCAAATTTCGTGAAGATGGGGCCATAAATAAGAAAGTTCAACATGGCGGACGTTGTCGACCGTTATGACCGCTATGAGTAGAATTTAGAAATGAAACCTGCTTAACTTTTGTAAGTAAGCTGTAAGGAATGAGCCTGCCAAATTTCAGCCTTCTACCTACACGGGAAGTTGGAGAATTAGTGACGTTGGAAAGTTCAATATGGCGGCCGACAGTGGCATCATACCACTGAAATAAGTATGTGCATCGGTTTCGGTTAGCGCAGGGAAGCCGCCTACCAAATTTCGTGAAGATGGGGCCATAAATAAAAAAGTTCAACATGGCGGACGTTGTCGACCGTTATGCGTAAAATTTCGAAATGAAACCTGCTTAACCTTTGTAAGTAAGCTTTAAGGAATGAGCCTGCCAAATTTCAGCCTTCTACCTACACGGGAAGTTGGAGAATTAGTGACGTTGGAAAGTTCAATATGGCGGCCGACAGTGGCGTCATACCACCGAAATAAGTACGTACATCGGTTTCGGTTATTGCAGGGAAGCCTCCTACCAAATTTCGTGAAGATGGGGTCAGCCTTCTACCTACACGGGAAGTTGGAGAATTAGTGACGTTGGAAAGTTCAATATAGCGGCCGATAGTGGTGTCATACCACCGAAATAAGTACGTACATCGGTTTCGGTTAGCGCAGGGAAGCCGCCTACCATAATAAATAAGAAAGTTCAAAATGGCGTACGTTGTCGACCGTTATGACCATTATGTGTAGAATTAACTTTTGTAAGTAAGCTGTAAGGAATAAGCCTGCCAAATTTCAGCCTTCTACCTACACGGGAAGTTGGAGAATTAGTGATGAGTCAGTCAGTCAGTGAGGGCTTTGCCTTTTATTAGTATAGATTTTGTAAATGAATATAACTGAAAAGAATTGGAGAGAAAGTGTACCTCTCATTTGAGTAACTGCTACCTGCTAATATCACGCAATTGCATAGGTTTTACCCAAGGAGTAAGTAGCCATGTCCAGTGTTTGTCTAATAAGCTTAAATGCCATAAATTTGTTATCTGCACTTTGGTAGGCAGAACATTTTTTTTTTATGAGAAAAGACAACAGGTGTTCAAATCAGAAATTCTTGTTTTACACCGTCTCAGCAACAATCATATACTTCATGCATCTCAGAAAGTGCTGGTTGAAAGTATGTGAACACTTTCAGTTTCACGTCTTATTACACAAGGAATGTTTTAGATTTTTTCTTTACTTTAGTTCAATCCTAATACAGTGGAACCTCGGGTCACGAAAGTCTCGGAACACGTACAAATCGGGTTTTGACCAAAAAGTTCGTAAGATAAGTTCGCAAACCCCTTATCGCCAGGACAAAGCCTTATGTGCTAACAGTCAGAGTCTGGCCTGAAGGAGCCATAATCGAATTACAGGGCTGCTTTAATGATACCGATTGGCCTGTTCAAACAGGCAAGACAATCACATGGCCTTAAATGCCTATGCCTCCTCTGTCTTATGCTACATTAACTTCTGCATGGACTATGTCACTAGTACTAAGAGCATCCATACGTTCCCTAATAGGAAAAACCCTGGATGAACAGGGAGGTCCCAAGACTTACTGAAAGTATATGACAATGATTTCCACAGAAGAGCCATATGCCTACAAAACAGCTTAGTCCAATCTGAGGAAAGGCATTAAGGAGGCAAAGTGCTACTGCAAAGCAAAAATAGAGAAGCATTTTAAATGCACTGACTCCCGACGCATGTGGCAGGACATTTTTTCCCATCACAGACTACAAGGGTAACACCTGCTCAACCAACACTGGAAACTCATTCTTCCTGATGACCTCAATCACGTCTTTGTACTGTTTGACAAGAACAACAACCAACCTACAACCAAACTAACCCAGTAAGAGGCCCCATTATGCACTCGGGTGATGAATGCACATGAGGCGAGACAGGCTCTAAGGCACATTAACCCTAAGAAGGCAGCTGGCCCTGATGGGGTTGCTGGACGGTAATGAAGCATTGTGCGGAACAGCTGACAACAATGTTCACTGGCCTGTTTAATATCTCTTAAGAACAGGCCACTGTCCCCACTTGCCTCAAGTCTGCTACAATCATCCCTAATTCCAAAACAGGCAATGGAGAGGTCTCAGAGTGATTATTGCCCGGTTGCCCCGACTTCCATTGTTATTAAGTATTTTGAAAAACTTGTCCTTAGACACATTAAGAGCAACATCCCCACATCCCTGGACCAATACCAGTTTATTTACAGGGCAAACAGGTCAACTGAGGATGCTGTCTTACTTGCCCTGTCACACCTGGAGCAGAGGGACAACTTGTGCAGATGCTGTTCATTGACTAGAGCTCTGCCTTCAACACCAACACCCCAACAACCTAGGTATCAAACTAAAAAAATGTGTGTAACTAGATTTTTGATTTTCTCACTAACAGACCACAAACTGTGCATAAGCGTAAGCACTTCTCTTCATCAGTAGCACTTGACACTGAGGTAATGAAGGGGTGTGTACTGAGCCCTCTCCTTTACTCCCTCTTCACAAACGATTGCAAACCTACCCATTATACTAACATCATAATAAAGTTTGTAGACGATAGCACAGTGATATGTCTGATATCCAATAATGACAAAGCAGCCTATAGAGAAGAGGTCAAGAATGTGGAGAGTTGTGAGACAGGACAACAACCTTGCACTTAATTCCAACAAAACAAAGGAACTGATTCTGGACTTCAGGAAGACTGAACTACAGTGGTCAATCTTCCATAAGCATTAACTGCAAGAGGGTAGAGACAGTCCAGAGTTTCAGATTCTTGGGAGTCCACATCAGCAGTGACCTGTCATGGACAATAAACACAACAGCAATGGTCAAGAAAGGTCTCCAGAGTCTTCTCTTTCAGAGGAGCCTGAAGAAAGCACAACTCCCACAAAAACTGCTGGTTAACCTCTACAGGTCTACCATAGAGTTTGTCATCACGTACTGTATTACAGTGTGGTACTCTGGCTGCACCTCTTTGAAAACAGGAAGACCCTCCAGCGTAGCATCAAAATGGCTCAGAGAATTACTGTGACTCAGCTACCATCACTGGAAAATATCTTCACAAGTATTGTTACTCCTCTTCCCCTCTGTTAGGCATTTCAGAACCCTGCAATCCCATACTACCAAGCTGAAGAACAGCTTTTAACCCAAATCAATCAGCCTATTAAATTCACAGCAATCACTGCCCCTTCCTATAACAGTAACCACAACCAATTCAACTGAACATCTGCATTAACCATACATAGCCACACACTTATACATGACCCATGTGAAACTCAGAACCTTTACAGTGAATATAATCTTCACTGTGACTTTATTTGTTTGAGACTTCATTTATTATTTATCTATTTATGCTTACATGTTTACCTTTACTTTTACTCTGTGTCTATTTGGAACTACCAATAGTAACTGTGTTTCTCACAGTTTAACACTTATTTAGTGTATTATCTACTCTTACATACTTATAACTAAATAACTATAGGCTTGCTCCACATGATATTTCATTGTATTGTACAGTGACAATAAAGGTATCCCATCCTGCAACGTGCATATGATGGCGCTGTAACATTGTACTTAGAGCAAATGGTTCTCAATTAGTTTTCAAACACTATTGATTATTTTTACATAGGAGTGGAGAAATTTCCGAGAATTCAGAAACCCTCTGATAAAGGAAAACAAAAATATCACAGACTGAAAAATGAATATCTTCATACTAAAGAGCACCAAAGTCTCAAGACTAGACTATAACACCTAACTACTCCTCTTTAAAGTAATCAATCGTTGGTTTCATCATGGCCTGGATTTTTACTTGTGCTTAATTTCCTAATAGGAGTTGCTGCTTTCATTTGAACTAACATTTTTTTGGTAAAACTCTCAAGTTTTTGTGTAGTCACTGTTAAAATGAACATAGTTGATGTTTACAATAGAAAAGTTTTTTGTTACTGTGATCAGCTGTTGCCAGCATACTGTTTTTTATATATGAATAAATGTACAATTAAAGCTCTGTATAGAACCAAGTTCTACTTAAACTTGAAATATCAGACTAACAACGAAGTAGCCTTAAGACTTCAATTACAGTTTAAGCAAAAAATGTAAATTTAAGATATGCATCTTCAGAAAAAAAGTGCTTTGAAGTTTTTGAGATGGATTTGGCTGAAAAGTGAAGAAAAACTAAAATATTCAGTATTCTTACTTTCAGCTATTGTGGCAAGTGGCTGGGGGTGGTACCCAGCCAGGACGTCCAGGAGGACCGGAGGAGGGCTTACGCCTCCTCCAGACCATGAGGGGGCGGCCGCCCTGGTGGCTTTGGGGACTCAACCCTATAGGGGCCCGTGGTCACTGCCAGGGGGCGCCCCAATGCCTTAGGAGCCCTGGCCCTCAGCACTTTCGCCACCCCCGGAGGTTATGGGGGGGAAGAAGACCAGGGACACCCGGAGTGCTTCCGGGTGCGCAGCTGGTACTTCCGCCACATGTCTGTTAATGCCGTTTTCGTTTGATAGCCAAGATTCAGTCAGCTCTCTGGCACTTTAAGGCCAGTACTAAAACTAAAAAAAGACATTTGGACATGAACCCAGCATATGCAAACTTAAGAAGAGGAACATCCTCATAATACATAAAACTTTATGACCAACACCCTCCTAACCCCACCTCATTAACACACACACACACACACACACACACACACACACACACACACACACACCCCTATATATGCTCACTCTGTGCCTGTCATCATAAAGGGCATAAAATTGAATAAACTGAATTGAATATACTTTAATGAATGTGGGTTATCTTTGGTGAACATCCTGGCTGCTTGTGGTAAGACATTACCCTTCATAATGTGCTCTCCATTTTTGTGGTTTTTAAAATTGAGTTTGGTGAACTTTTCATACCACTTTATTCAAATGCAAGATTCAAGGTTACAAAATCATAGTCCTCAAGGCTGCCACAGAAACAGAGAAGGATTGGCTAAGCCTGTTGTGGTAACATTACTCTCTCACACTTGTTCTGCTGTTGTTATGATATCAGTTCTAGATAGTTCTTGCATACGGTTAGAACTACACTAAAATTAGGCAGCTGACCAGAAACAATAAAAAAAACTACATCATAACACATTTCACACAAGAATATAAAATAACACTAACAATATTCAATATGCATTCGTCCATATGATCAGAACACATTTTTTCATTGGGAAGGCTGCATCCATTATGTCCTTTTTATCTCTACCTGCTGAAAACACTGCACACTTTATGCATATTGTTTATTCATTCATATACATATTAGTGCAACCTAACCCAGCCAAATGGCATGCACAAACCAGTGTGTTTCTTTGAGAGGGTTACATCAGGAAGGGCATCCAGTGTAAAATTTTGCAAAACCAATATGCGGACAACAATACAAATTTCCAAACCGGATAGGTCGAGCCCCAGGTTAACAATGACCGCCACCAGCACTGTTAGCCAACAGGGTGCTGGCGGAAATTGGGCTACTGTTGGCCGAAGAAGAAGAAAGAGAAGAGGAAGGGGGAGACGCGTCCGGAGGCAGGAGGAAAGGAGGAAAGTAAAGAGAGTGGAGCTAAGGGTAGGAACTTTGAATGATGGCAGTATGACTGGTAAGGGGAGAGAGTTAACAGATATGATGGAGAGAAGGAAGGCTGATATATTGTGTGTGCAAGAGACTAAATGGAAGGGGAGTAAGGCCAGATGGATTGGAGGTGGATTCAAATTGTTCTATGATGGTGTGGATGGGAGGAGAAATGGGGTAGGATTTATTCTGAAGGAACAGTATGTCAAGAGTGTTTTAGAGGTGAAAAGAGTGTCAGGCAGAGTAATGGTAGGTAGGTAGGTTTAATGATTATGAAGCTGGAAATTGGAGGTGTGATGATGAATGTTGTTAGTGTATATACACCACAAGTTGGGCGTGCAATGGGTGAGAAAGAAGATTTTTGGGGTGAGTTGGGTGAAATGATTAACAGTGTACCCAAGGGAGAGAGAGTGGTGACTGAAGCAGATTTCAATGTTGTTGAAGGGATCAGTGGAGACGAGGAGGTGATGGGTAGGTATGGTGTCAAGGAGAGGAATGAAGAAGGTCAGAGGATAGTGGAATTTGCCAAAAGGACGGACACGGCTGTGGTGAAAACGTATTTTAAGAAGAGGGAGGAACATAGGGTTACGTACAAGAGTGGAGGAAGATGCACACAGGTAGATTAAATACTATGCAGAAGAGTTAATCTGAAGGAGATTGAAGACTGTAAAGTGGTGGAAGGGGAAAGAGTAGTTAAGCAGCATAGGATGGTGGTCTGTAGGATGATGTTGGAGATCAAGAAGAGAAAGACAGTGAGGGCAGAGCCAAAGATCAAATGGTGGAAGTTAAAAAAGGAATACTGCAAGGTTGAGTTTAGGGAGGAGGTGAGACAGGCACTGGGTGGCAGTGAAGAGTTACCAGACAGCAGGGAAACTACAGCAGATGTAGTAAGGGTGACAGCAAGAAGGGTGCTTGGTGTGACATCTGGAAAGCGGAAGGCGGAAAAGGAAACCTGGTGGTGGAATTAGGAAATACAGGAGAGTATACAGAGGAAAAGGATGGCAAAGAAGAAGTGGGATAGTCAGAGAGATGCAAAAAGTAGACAAGAGTACAAGGAGATGTGGCGCAAGGTGAAGAGAGAGGTGGCGAAGACTAAAGAAAAGGCGTATGATGAGTTGTACAAGAGGTTGGACACTAAGGAGGGAGAAAAGGACCTGTACCGATTGGCTAAACAGAGGGACTGAGCTGGGAAAGATGTGCAGCAGGTTAGGGTAATAAAATATAAAGATGGAAATGTACTCACAAACGAGGAGAGTGTGTTGAGCAGGTGGAAAGAGTACTTTGAGAGGCTGATGAATGAAGAGAACAAGAGAGAAAAGAGGTTGGATGATGTGGAGATAGTGAATCAGGAAGTGCAACGGATTAGCAAGGAGGAAGTAAGGACAGCTATGAAAAGGATGAAGAATGGAAAAGCCATTGGTTCAGATGACATACCTATGGAAGCATGGAGGTGTTTAGGAGAGATGGCAGTGGAGTTTTTAACCAGATTGTTTAATGGAATCTTGGAAAGTGAGAGGATGCCTGAGGAGTGGAGAAGAAGTGTACTGGTACTGATATTTAAGAATAAGGGGGATGTGCAGGACTGCAGTAACTACAGGGGAATAAAATTGATGAACCACAACATGAAGTTATGGGAAAGAGTAGTGGAAGCTATGTTAAGAAGTGAGGTGGTGACAAGTGAGCAGCAGTATGGTTTCGTGCCAAGAAAGAGCACCAAAGATGCAATGTTTGCTCTGAGAAAGTTGATGGAGAAGTTTAGAGAAGGCTAGAAGGAGTAGCATTGCGTCTTTGTGGACCTGGAGAAAGCATATGACAGGGTGCCTCGAGAAAAGTTGTGGTATTGTATGAGGAAGTCGGGAGTGGCAGAGAAGTACGTAAGAGTTGTACAGGATATGTACGAAGGAAGTGTGACAGTGGTGAGGTCTGCGGTAGGAGTGACGGATTCATTCAAGTTGGAGATGGGATTAAATCAGGGATTGGCTCTGAGGGATTAAATCAGGGATTGCCTCTGAGCCCTTTCTTATTTGCAATGGTGATGGACAGGTTGACAGATGAGATTAGACAGGAGTCCCTGTGGACTAAGATGTTTGCTGATGACACTGTGATCTGTAGCAATAGTAGGGAGCAGGTTGAGGAGACCGTAGAGCGGTGGAGATATGCTCTAGAGAGGAGAGGAATGAAAGTCAGTAGGAACAAGACAGAATACATGTGTGTAAATGAGAGGGAGGTCAGTGGAATGGTAAGGAGGCAGGGAGTAGAGTTGGTGAAGGTAGATGAGTTTAAATACTTGGAATCAACAGTACAGAGTAATGGGGATTGTGGAAGAGAGGTGAAAAAGAGAGTGCAGGCAGGGTGGAATGGGTGGAGAAGAGTGTCAGGAGTTATTTGTGACAGACGGGTATCAGCAAGACTGTAAGGGAAGGTCTACAGGACGGTAGTGAGACCAGCTATGTTATATGGGTTGGAGACGGTGGCACTGATCAGAAAGCAGGAGACAGAGCTGGAGATAGCAGAGTTAAAGATGCTAAGATTTGCACTGGGTGTGATGAGGATGGATAGGATTAGAAATTAGTACATTAGAGAGTCAGGTCAAGTTGGACGGTTGGGAGACAAAGTCAGAGAGACAAGATTACGTTGGTTTAGACATGTGAAGAGGAGAGATGCTGGGTATACTGGGAGAAGGATGCTAAGGATAGAGCTGCCAGGGAAGAGGAAGGCCTAAGCAAAAGTTTATGGATGTGGTGAGAGAAGACATGCAGGTGATGGGTGTAACAGAGCAAGATGCAGAGGACAGAAAGATATGGAAGAAGATGATCCACTGTGGCAACCCCTAACGGGAGCAGCCAAAAGAAGAAGATAGTGCAATCTAATATTTTGTTATTTTTGTGTTCTGCTTTGAATAAACTTGATGTTATACTTAAGCCTAGAAGATTTATTACAAAAGCAACTTTGATATTGCCAAGGCAAGTCTTAAACAATACATCTGCTGGTCTAGCAGATTTCAAAATAAAACCCAAGCAATGTATCTAATTCACTGCTTTAATTACCCCAAATCTATACTAATAAAAGGCAAAGCCCTCACTGACTGACTGACTGACTGACTCACTCACTCACTCACTCATCACTAATTCTCCAACTTCACGTGTAGGTAATTTGGCAGGCTCATTCCTTACAGCTTACTTACAAAAGTTAAGCAGGTTTCATTTCGAAATTCTACACGTAATGGTCATAACTGGAACCTACTTACGTACATATAGACGGCCATAGCCTGCAGCTCGGTCGCCGTGTGAGGCAAGTACATATATACGGCCATAGCCTGCAGCTCGGTCGCCGTGTGAGGCGGAGTTGCATTCCGCATCATCACGCCTCCCACGCAATTTAGTGCCTGGCCATATAAGGCCGTCCGTCAGCAGCAATCCAATAGACACGCTGCCGCTAAATATTCGCAGGTGAAGGACTGTGCTGATGCAAATGAAGATGAGATGGTCAGGGATAGACTAGTGTTTGGCACAAACTCAGCGAAAGTGCGAGAGAAACTTTTAAGTGCCGGGTCTTAGCTAACATTAAATAAAGCCGTGGACATTGCAAGATCGCACAAGATAGCACAAGCACAGCTGAGAACCTTTGATGCATGTACTCCGAGCAGCTCACGTGAACTGACTGTGAACGCAGTATGCAGAGAACAAGCAAGAGCTCCAAAGAATGCTGAACAAAAACGCATTACACAATTGAGAAGGCAACAAAAGAATATGAAGCGAGCGATGCATACAAGAATATTCATAAATGCAGCTACTGCAGAAACAAAGCACACGGTGGAAAAAGTCAATGTCCAGCTAAAGGAAGACAGTGTAAAAAAATGTGGTAAATTGAACCAATTCGCTATAGTTTGCAGGACTGGGAACAACAACAACATTTATTTATATAGCACATTTTTATAAAAAAAAAATGTAGCTCAAAGTGCTTTACATAATGAAGAATAGAAAAATAAAAGACACAGTAAGAAAATAAAATAAGTCAACATTAATTAACATAGAATAAGAGTAAGGTCCGATGGCCAGGGTGGACAGAAAAAACAAACAAAAAAAACCTCCAGATGGCTGGAGAAAAAAATAAAATCTGCAGGGATTCCAGACCATGAGACCGCCAAGTCCCCTCTGGGCATTCTAACTAACAAAGGTAAAGGTATATATATATATATATATATATATATATATATAGTGGTCCATGGCCGGCTTTTTATCCCAACCAAGACCCCCACAGGGGGCCTTCCCTAAAACATGGAGATGCTTCAGATTCCAGCAGGGCATCATGGACTATGGAGTTTTCCTGTAAAGCCCTGCTGGATAACATCAGGACCACCAGGGGTCGCTCCAGGGAGAACCAGGGACTGCTATTTGCCCTATGTCCCGGAAGTACGTCCGAGTCACATGGACAGAAGGAATGATGTACTTCTGGGGTGAAGAAAAGGACTTTTTATCTGACCCGGAAGTGATAAGGAATCATGGACTGAAGGATGAGAAACACTTCCGGGTCAGGGACTATATAAGAACTTTGGGAACTCCCAGACGACGATCTGAGCTGAGGTGGTAGGAGGGTAACGCGTCTGGTAGTCGGAGGAGTGTTTATTATTGGAGTATTGGGTTTGATTAATGAGTATCGTGGAAGAGAGGGTGCTTGGTGCACGTAATTACTATAATAAAAATAATAATTATTGGACTTTTACCTGGTGTTTGGCATGGTACCGGAGGGTTCAAGGGAGTACCTCTACTCAATACAAGTTAGAACCATGCAATGGGACTCTGCCTCTGTAGTTAGAACATAACGTGGCAAACGCGGACGCATTATTAAATGACTGGATAAGAATGTTCGAATGCTTCAGTGACGCCGCTGGAGGGCCGAATACAGTAAGTTGGTGTTGGTTCGAGCAGATAACAGTAAGTTCAGTTGGTTTTTGGAACATTAGTTAGGAGACCCTGGTTCGCTTCCCAGGTCCTCCCTGCGTGGAGTTTTTATGTTCTCCCCGTGTCTGCGTGGGTTTTCTCCCACAGTCCAAAAACATGCAGGTTAGGTGCACTGGCGATCTTAAATTGTCCCTAGTGTGTGCTTGGTGTGTGTGTGCGTGCCCTGCGGTGGGCTGGCGCTCTGCCCGGGATGTTTCCTGCTTTGTGCCCTGTGTTGGCTGGGATTGGCTCCAGCAGACCCCCCGTGACCCTGTAGTTAGGATATAGTGGGTTGAATAATGGATGGATGGATGGTTTGGTGGGGCGTACTTTCCAGGACTAACATCGTCAACTGACTTAAACCCTTCGACAGCTCCGGAACCGTAAGTAATTTGGAACGTATTGCCTTTTGCTTGGTACGTCGAAATCTATCTTTGGGCAGTTTGGTTTTGGCATCCATCCTTCTCACATCTATTGGCAAACTCTGTAATGTCGGCTGGATATTAACAACAGTCATTTTTAAATTTTAGCCGATTTCAGATCATAACTATTACTCCGACTGTGATTAGAGTGGTAAAATACGGTTTGTTTTGAAAATGTGTTTGCCGGAAAAAATCAAATGAGGTGCGCCGAAGAGCTGAGTTCACATCTCGCAGCCCAGTTTAAACAGGAAGCTCTTCATTACATCAGCCGAAAAGGTCTATTTTA
>JANRMT010062861.1:40542149-40604986 GCA_026402145.1 Polypterus bichir lapradei
TCTCAATTATATAATGCATGTTTTCTTCAGCGCTTTTTGGGGCTCTTCCTGGTTTTCTACGTACTGCGTGATTACGTGGGAGGCGTGATGATGTCAAACTCCGCCCCCACGGGTTTCAAGCTCATCTCCATTACAGTAAATGGAGAAAAAACATCTTCCAGTTATGACCATTACGCGTATAATTTCGAAATGAAACCTGCCCAACTTTTGTAAGGAAGCTGTAAGGAATAAGCCTGCCAAATTTCAGCCTTCTACCTACACGGGAAGTTGGAGAATTAGTGATGAGTGAGTGAGTGAGTGAGTGAGTGAGTGAGGGCTTTGCCTTTTATTAGTATAGATATATATATATAAATATGACAACAACACCTATATAAATATGACAACAACACTCATATCAATGACAAAACAATTACATTAACAATCATGTTACGTAATTTTTAAAATTTTTCCTTTTCTTTTTCATAACTTCTTTTATACACTATTTCTCCGCTGCGAAGCGCGGGTATTCTGCTAGTACTGTATATAAAATAAGATGGACTAATAATCTTTGATATGCTCATTTCCCTGCCAATAAAAGCTTACTTCACAACCTTAAGTATTAGGTATTAAAATAATAAAATTATTTCAAAATACAGTAGACTCCCGCAAACTTGCGGTATAGAGTTCGCGGCCTCAGCCATTTGCGGATTTTTCCTTAGAACCTATATAATAATTGTTAGCGGAAACCGCAAATATCCTCCGCAATTTTTCTGGCTTTTATCGTGGCAATACTGCACTGTAGAGAGAACAGGAAGCGACTTTAGAGGAAAACGCGGCTTGGGATTGTGAAAGTAGCCAATAGAATTTGAAACTGAAACTCCCAGCAGTCCCTGCAATGGCCCTGATTGGTCTTCTGCTGAAGGTGCTGGGATTGTTGGGGTCAAAGGATGTCAGCACGGCTTTTAAAAAGGGGGCCAGTAACCAAAAGCAAAAAAAGATTTTGTAATTTGTGTTACAAGTTCCTGTCTGTCTGCCTTCTGTTGGGTTACCTGTACTCATTCATTTTGTCCTGGATTGTTTCGTGCGTCTGGAATGTCTGCCGACTGCCTGTGTACATGAGGACTGTAAGTGGATTCATGGCCATCCTGCAAAGAAAGGAGCACTCCTGAACCCATCCACCCGTCTTCACCATTTCAGGAACTAGCGGTAGGACTATCTTTACATTCCCATTCAACATGTGGATCTCTGGACTATCCATTTTCATAATTACATTTCATCCGTTGCCGTTTTTCATGAACAATTTTTTATGATTTACTGTGTGTTTTGTTTGTGCTTTGTTGTACTTAATGTGTAATCACCATAAGGGGAACAGGGGTGGTATCGTCGTTTTCATTTATTTCATTTGTTTTCATTACATTCTTTATTTGCTGTTTGATTATCGGTTTGCTTTGTTTTTGTCTGTTTGTGACTGCGTGCAGGCCGGGCCATAGCTGGGTGTGTCCCTGGAATCTCTACCATAAAAATAAATAAATTAATTAATTAATCTTAGCTGCACCAGACCACTACAACGTTATTCATTTCTCCTTGCTGCTGACTGACTGTGATGCATCTCCAGTGGAGTGTTCTTGTGTTTTCCGTTTTGTTCCTCTTAACCCTTAAACCACCATAACCGGCTATAGTCGTTTCCCATTGCCATTTGCGAGCATGCAGGAGCTGATCAGTCAGTGCCCTACATTCGATGAGAAGCCAGCTCATGACCACTGCCAGCCCCTTGTGAACAGAGGGGTTGAACACACCCCTAGAAGACACAGACGCTCATCAAAACACCCCTCTTAAAAATGCTGATAGACTACTTTCACATTGTTCCCTTACTTGCTGGGCTTACTTGCGGCTGTTCTGTCGCGTGATATGCTTCTCATGCAACGCTATGCATACTTAAAAGCCTGAACAGCACCTGTCCTTTTTGGCTGACTGCTTTGTTTCTCTCTCCTCCCCCAGACATCCTCTGCTCCTGTTGGGGGTCCCGCTCCCATTGTGCTCCCCTATGATGTTTGTCTATTCTTTACTCGAGAACTAACTGCATACTGAGCTCGTTTTGCTTCTGAAAGAGACATGTTTGTTTGAAGTGTTTGAATAAAGTTCCTGCCTCTACAATCTCCTGTGTTTCTGTGAAATTCTGTGACCCAAGCATGACACCCTGCCGCACTGCAGCCTCACTGTCCCTGGGATTAAGCCGCTGCACTAGACTAGCCTGCCAGCATCAGCGCTTACCTCTGTGTGCTTGAGTGCAGCCAGTTCAAGCAAAGTTGGCTCAGTGATTTACTGTGTTTCATCCATGGCGGCAGTTGCACTTTGTACATATTGTTCCAGTATTTTTTTAAATAGTTTTTACAGTTCATTAGCAGTGTGTAAAATGATCAGCGTTACAGTAATTGTGATACTCTTTGCCTGAAAAAAATGTGTTCCATTAAAATTTCATTTTTTCGTAGTGAATTGTGATGTTTACTTAAAGTGCAGCAAAAAAGTATTTGGCGTCCAGGGATGCATTAACCCCCAAGTATGTGGCAGTTTAAGGGTTAAAGCCCCAAGATGCCGCCGAAATGCCCTGCACCTTCTAAGGCTTCTGGCAATGAAAATGTGCTTGTATGAATTACAGTACATATAGTGGTAACATCGGTATTTTACATTCTAGAGCTGCGGGTGACATATCAGTACAGTATTTACAGTATACAGGTTTACCTTTACATTCTTTTTTTTTTAGGTAATGTATTAAGCTGAGTTTGAAAATAAATTAAAGTGTTTTGGAGGCATATTTAGGGTTTAAACTATAAAAATAGCCCCTCCTTGAACCGTCACCTCATCGTGGTGGAGGGGTTTGCGTGTCCCAATGATCCTAGGAGCTCTGTTTTCCGGGGCTTTATGCCCCTGGTAGGGCCACCCAAGGCAAACTAGTCCTAGGTGAGGGATGAGACAAAGAGCGGTTCAACAAACCTCCAATGATGAACCAAACTTTGGACGACGTTTTCCTGTGGTGTTATGGGTCCACAGCTCGTTGAGCAAAGGCCATTTCTTTTAAATAAATAATTACCACTCTCGTGGTGGTTTAGCGAGGAGGCGTTGGACCGTAGCAGGCCGCAGGACAATCCACAGTGTGGGCGTTTCTCACCGAGTGCACAGGTGAGGGACTGCCCACATGCGTGATTGCTCCCGTGGCTAATTTGCTATGGCCCCTCGCGTTATAAAAAAGAAGTGCGAGTTGGTTAGTGGTAAAAAAGAAGAGAACGAAAAGAAAAAGAAACAACAGAAGTAAACAGAGGTTGGAAGCAGTGAGGAGAGAGACAGCGCGAGCAAATCGGTGCAGCAGGAAGTGGGCGAGTGCTTGCAGGCAGCTGAAGGCAGCCTGGGTGTTTGGCCAACACCCAGGAGAAGAAGTGGTTGTGGTCACCCCCACAGAAGTTTGTTTTGTAGGGCGGGAGTGACCGGGAAGGTGCAGGACTCAGCTGCAGAAGGTAGCGGGAGTCGGGACTTGAGACGCGGTGTTTTCTACGTGAGAGCCTTGGTCGTAGGGAATTCCCAAGTCGCTGTCCAGAGGAGCCGACCGGAGCCAAGGATCGGTGAGGCAACTGACAGCAGTAGCAGGTGTAAAGAAGGTCAACTGCAGAGAGAGAGCGTCTTCCTTTTTGCGGAGCCCTGATGGGTGAAGCAGGAGAGACGCTAGTTTTAAAAGGCGGCACCGGGTTTGTCATTTGTTTTTAAAGACTGCTTCCTGATCATTTTAACCTCTGGATTTTAAAGGATTGGTTTTTTTGTTTGCTATTTTAACCTCCATATTTCTTTTATGGATTATTTATTGAAGAACTTTGGCACTGCACTTTATTTTAAACACCTGTTTTGTTGACTCTTTTTAGTAAAAGCACTTTTCACTTTTTACCATCCCCTTGCTCAATTGTTTATTGCCTTCACTGACTAGCTCACTCGGTAACATTATCGACGGTGTTGGGGTTCAAGGGCTTCCAAAAATCAGATGGGAGCGTGGAGCCAGAACCCACATCGTCACATTTCCCTTGCCCGGACGCGGGTCACTGGGGCCCCCCTCTGGAGCCAGGCCTGGAGGTGGGGCTCGATGGCGAGCGCCTGGTGGCCGGGCCTGCACCCATGGGGCTAGGCCAGGCACAGCCCGAAGAGGAAACATGGGTCCTCCTTCCCATGGGCTCACCACCTATGGGAGGGGCCAAGGAGGTATGATCCTCGGCTACAGAAACTGGCTCTTGGGACGTGGAATGTCAACTCTCTGAAGGGGAAAGCGCCTGAGCTAGTGCGTGAGGTTGAGAGGTTCTGGCTAGATATAGCCAGACTCACCTCAACGCACAGCTTGGACTCTGGAACCAATCTCCTTGAGAGGGGCTGGACTCTCTACCACTCTGGAGTTGAACCTGGTGAGAGGCGCCGAGCAGGTGTGGGCATACTTATTGCCCCCGACTTGGAGCCTGTGCATTGGGGTTTACCCCGGTGGACGAGAGGGTGGCCTCCCTCCGCCTTCGGGTGGGGGGAAGGGTCCTGACTGTTGTTTGTGCGTATGCGCCGAACAGCAGTTTGCAGTATCGACTCTTTTTGGAGTCCCTGGAGGGGGTGCTAGAGGGCATACCTTCTGCGGACTCCCTCGTTCTGCTGGGAGAATTCAACGCTCACGTGGGCAATGACAGTGAGACCTGGAAGGGTGTGATTGGGAAGAAGGGCCCTCCCAATCTGAACCTGAGCGGTGTTTTGTTATTGGACTTCTGTGCTCATCACGGATTGTCCATAACGAACACCATGTTCAAGCATAGGGGTGTTCATATGTGCACTTGGCACCAGGACACCCTAGGCCTCAGTTCGATGATCGACTTTGTAATCGTGTCATCGGACTTGCGGCCACATGTCTTGGACACTCGGGTGAAGAGAGGGGTGGAGCCGTCAACTGATCACCACCTGGTGGTGAGTTGGCTTCGATGGTGGGGGAGGATGCCGGTCAGGCCTGGTAGGCCCAAACGTGTTGCGAGGGTCTGCTGGGAACGGCTGGTAGAGTCCTCTGTCAGAAGTAGCTTCAACTCCCACCTCCGGTGGTGAGGGATGCCGTCAAGATGAAGAAGGAGTCCTATAGGACCTTTTTGTCCTGTGGGTCTCTGGAGGCAGTTGATAGGTACCGGCAGGCCAAGCGGAATGCAGCTTCGGTGGTTGCTCAGGCAAAAACTCGGGCATGGGAGGAGTTTGGGGAGGCCATGGAGAATGACTTTCGGACGGCTTCGAGGAGATTCTGGTCCACCATCCGGCGTCTCAGGAGGGGGAAGCAGTGTAGTGTCAACACCGTATATGGTGGGGATGGTGTGCTGCTGACCTCGACTCGGGACGTTGTGGGTCGGTGGGGAGAGTACTTTGAAGACCTCCTCAATCCCACTAACATGCCTTCCAATGAGGAAGCAGAGCCTGGGGACTCTGAGGTGGGCTCTCCCATCTCTGGGACTGAGGTCACCGAGGTGGTCAAAAAACTCCTTGGTGGCAGGGCCCAGGGGGTAGATGAGATACGCCCGGAGTTTCTCAAGGCTCTGGATGTTGTAGGACTGTCTTGGTTGACACATCTCTGCAACATCGCATGGACATCGGGGACAGTGCCTCTGGATTGGCAGACCAGGGTGGTGGTCCCCCTCTTTAAAAAGGGGGACCAGAGGGTGTGTTCCAACCACAGAGGGATCACACTCCTCAGCCTCCCTGGAAAAGTCTATTCGGGGGTTCTGGAGAGGAGGGTCCGTCGGATAGTCGACCCTCGGATTCAGGAGGAACAGTGTGGTTTTTGTCCTGGTCGCGGAACAGTGGACCAGCTCTACACCCTTAGCAGAATCCTGGAGGGTGCATGGGAGTTTGCCCAACCAGTCTACATGTGTTTTGTGGACTTGGAAAAGGCGTTCGACCGTGTCCCTCAGGGAATCTTGTGGGGGGTGCTCCGGGTGTATGGGGTACCAGACCCCCTGATAAGAGCTGTTCGGTCCCTGTTCAACCGATGTCAGAGCTTGGTCCGCATTGCCAGCAGTAAGTCGAGCCCGTTTCCGGTGAGAGTTGGACTCCGCCAGGGATGCCCTTTGTCACCGATTCTGTTCATAATTTTTATAAGAATTTATAGGTGCAGCCAGGGTGTTGAAGGGGTCCAGTTAGGTGGACTCAGGATTGGGTCACTGCTTTTTGCAGATGATGTTGTCCTGTTTGCTTCATCAGGCCGTGATCTTCAGCTCTCTCTGGATCGGTTCGCAGCTGAGCGTGAAGTGGCTGGGATGAGAATCAGCACCTCCAAATCCAAGACCATGGTCCTCAGCCGGAAAAGGGTGGAGTGCCCTCTCAGGGTTGGGGGATAGTCTGCCTCAAGTGGAGGAGTTCAAGTATCTCCGGCTCTTGTTCACGAGTGAGGGAATAATGGACCATGAGATCGACAGGCGGATCGGTACGGCATCCGCAGTGATGCGGGCTCTGCATCGGTCTGTCGTGGTGAAAAAAAAGAGCTGAGCCGTAAGGCAAAGCTCTCAGTTTACCAGTTGATCTACGTTCCTACCCTCACCTATGGTCATGAGCTATGGGTAGTGACCGAAAGAATGAGATTACGAATACAAGCGGCTGAAATGAGTTTCCTCCGCAAGGTGTCTGGGCTTTCCCTTAAAGACAGGGTGAGAAGCTCAGTCATCCGGGAGGGGCTCAGAGTAGAGCCGCTATTCCTCCGCATCGAGAGGAGTCAGATGAGGTGACTCAGGCATCTGATCAGGATGCCTCTTGGACGACCTCCCTGGTGAGGTGTTCCGGGCACGTCCAATCGGGAGGAAGCCCCGGGGAAGACCCAGGACATGCTGGAGGGACTATGTCTCCTGGCTGGCCTGGGAACGCCTTGGGATTCTCCCGGAAGAGCTAGAAGAAGTGGCCAGGGAGAGGGAAGTCTGGGCCTCTCTGCTCAAGCTGCTGCCCCCGCGACCCGACCCCAGATAAGCGGAAGAGGATGGATAGATGGATGGACTATAAAAATAGGCATCTTTTTAACTACATCCAAAATTCGCGGTTTTTCACAATACGCAGGTGCTCTAGGAACGTAACCCCTGTGAATTTTGGGGGTGTATTGTATATTAAAATTTGTAAAATCTCAAACCTGAGCTTGGAGACAAAAATATAACAAATAAAAAACCTTGTATGTGAAAGGTTCTGCATGTAAAGCTGCTCCCTTCAAATCAAAGGAAATTAAACATGACATGGGATTCATCAAGGTTTAATGACAGTACATACTATTTTAAATTAGAAAAAAACATGACGAATGTGGAGATCAGACTTGCATATTCACTGCTTTTGCGTAAATGGAAAGTATTAAACTTTATACAAGAAATCTTTTAAAAGCATATACAGTAATCCCTCGCTATATCGCGCTTCGACTTTCGCGGCTTCACTCTATCGCGGATTTTAAATGTAAGCATATCTAAATATATATCACGGACTTTTCGCTGGTTCGCGGCTTTCTGCGGACAATGGGTCTTTTAATTTATGGTACATGCTTCCTCAGTTTGTTTGCCCAGTTGATTTCATACAAGGGACGCTATTGGCAGATGGCTTAGAAGCTACCCAATCAGAGCATGTATTACATATTAAATAAAACTCCTCAATGATATACGATATGTTTGCCGTGCGGTGCTTGATTGTTTGCTTGTCTCTGCCTCTATCTCACCCTCTCTGACATTCTCTGCGCCTGACGGAGGGGTTGTGAGCAGAGGTGCTGTTTGGACAGAAGCTGTTTGCCTAGTGAATACGGAGGCACCTCTAAGAAATGCCGCTTTATCACGGTGCTTCCAAAAGCACACTTATTGATTTTTTGATTGTTTGCTTTAATCTCGCGCTCTCTCTCTCTCTCTCTCTCTGACGTTCTCTGCGCTTGACCGAGGAGATGTGAGCATAGGGGCTGTTTGCACAGAAGCTGTTTACTTAGAAGATACTGACGCTCCTCTAAAAAATGCCGCGGCAAACTTAAAAGCACACGTATTGATTTTTTGATTGTTTGCTTTAATCTCGCGCTCTCTCTCTCTCCGACGTTCTCTGCGCTTGACGGAGGAGATTTTGAGCAGAGGGGCTGTTTGCACACAGGCTGTTTACTTAGAAGATACTGACGCTCCTCTAAAAAATGCCGGCAAACTTAAAAGCACACGTATTCATTTTTTGATTGTTTGCTTTTCTTTGCGAGCGCTCTCTCTCTCTCTCTCTCTCTGAAATTCTCTGCTCCTGAAGAGAAGAAGATATATTTGCATTCTTTTAATTGTGAGAAAGAATTGCCATCTCTGTCTTGTCATGGAGCACAGTTTAAACTTTTGACTAAAGGGTGTTATTTCATGTCTAGAGGGCTCTAATAATGTTAACAGTGTGGGAGAGTTTCTAAGGGCTTAAAATATATAAAAATAACCATACAAACATATGGTTTCTACTTCGCGGATTTTCACCTATCGCGGGGGGGTCTGGAACGCAACCCCCGCGATCGAGGAGGGATTACTGTACTACAATTTCTACTCTACATTAATACATGAAATATTAAACATCCTCAAGCTTTATTTAGTAAAAGATCTAACATTAAAAATAAGAAATCTGAACATTTCTTCACAATTCACATTAATATCGTAGCATTTACTTTACAGATATTTTAGTAATAATTTTACCGCCACACACAGTTAACTTACAGATCAGCATTGTATTACAACATCAAACCTTGCATCTAACCCTATAGTAAATTTAAATTAAGTTAATCACAGAATAGCAAATCAAACACTGAATTTCTAAAATGAGACCTACCCTCTATCTGTCAGATCCACCGGACACAACTAAAATACTCTGTTAATAAAGAAATCAGATTAGACTTAGATGAAAGGTACTTTCAAGAACCATATACTGGGCTTCCAACCAATTCATTCAATGTAAATAGGCTTGACTCTAACTATTATGCTTTTGGACTTAAATGGAGTTTTTGATAGTATTGATCAAACCATTTTACTCCAGAGGAGTAAGAATTTAGACACTGTTTTCGATGTTTCACTACATAATGGTTAAACTCAAAATATGCATAAGTATGAAGACACTACTCCCTCATTTCTACCTGCAGTTATACAAGGTGTCTATCACAGTTTGGTACTGTCATCAGCTCTATTTCTCTTTTTATGTTGTATTTATGAGAGATAGTTTCAGTATTTATAAATCACTCTGTGTAATCCTTGAATTCAGAAAGAAAGTTAACAGAACATAATTCAGCAAATATTAAGGCAATATTGGCATATCGCAAGTTTGAGCTGCAGTCTGTTTATTCTTGAAACTTATTTAAACTTCACTCTTTATCTTTTCACCCTTTTCAGAACCAGCTTTCCCTAGTTTACAAATATTGTAAAATTTTGATTGTTTTTAATATCAAAGCCCTCAAAAAAGTTATTTAATCATTTTGCATTAAGTAGAATAAATTACTGAAATCTAGATCTTACTAAGGTCTGAGCCTTTTTTACCCACTAAGATAGACAAAACAGATACTGAAAGACTTTGGATGAAAACAAAATCTTAAAGGGGGGTGGACTAAGGCTCGGCAATATATTGCATTTTCGATTCAACTCTACATTTGATTAAAATCAATATACTAAAGCCAATATCATCTGAATGTTACATAAAATCCACGAAAGCACCATTGCTCTTTCAAAGAGAGTCTATGTCAACTTGTTGTTGGTATAAAGAATACAAAAAATAGAGCGAGGATCAGAAGGGGAAGCATTTAGAACAGATAGGGTTACTGTTTGCAAAATGGTTTGATTTTCCCAGGATGACAGTTCAAGCAGTATATCATCTAAAGATAAAACATGTAACCGTACATGTGCCATGCCTGTATGGTGTTCTTCAGCCTCCCTGGCAGAGTGGTCCCCTGAGAAGCAAAGTTCCAAAAAATGCTTGCTTTTCTGTTTGCTGTATGTCTTATGAGGGGATAAGCAGTGGGGAGTTGGGGGTTTAAGAACTGCAGTGACCGTATTTCAAAGGACACTTTTGCTTGCTCCAAGAACATATTCATACAGCGTTAGTGCCAATTAACTATGCTAGCTAATAATTCACATCACACCAGATGTGGAATAAAACCAGCATCTTTTTTGTAGTGTTCTTTTATTCTTTTTTCAAAGTTTGTGTTTCAATTATTGTGTAAACTGCATTACTGGCCATTTTTTTTACATTTTAGTTTGTATTTTTGTTTATAAGGTGTATTGCGCATCCTAATGACTGTGAGAAAGTCTCGCCTGAATAATTAAATTACACTGTGATAATATCTCATCTTGTTTTAGTGTTCTGTTTTGTGGTTGTGTACTCTCAATACTTTGCATCTTGCTGCTTTATGAAACAGCAGTTTGCCATGTTTAACTTATAACGTTCCCAATTTGTGTGTGCCAATGATCAAATGAATGCATATACAGACTTTACAAAAACACAACTAAAAGATTAGCCAATATCTATACAATGTTTATCACATTTACCTTTAGTTATACATCACCTTTCTAGCTAGTGTTCATTTACATCTTTAAGGGTTGCTTGTGGTACTGTTTGGAATACAGAATTCCCTCATGTGCCTTTGTAGATAAATGCTAATTATTTTACTACAGATTCTTATTGAATTAAGAGCTTTGTCTTTCTTGATAGAAAAACTGTCAAATGGAGAAAGAGTGATAGAAATGTTTGCTCTTTGACAGACACTGATCACAGCAATGCAAGCAAGGTTCTGAACACAATGCATACAATGGAAATTCAACATTAAGTAAAAAGGAGATATAAAATGAAAATGGTTAGGGAAAAAAAAAACACGCCATTTGGGAATTTTCTTTGAGGCCCCAGCTATTCATGAACGTTTTATATTTTGTGGGGAGAAAAGCAGTTTCCCTTACTAATATTTCATATTATTAATACGAAAACATATACCAGATTTATGGTATATATGGTGCTGATCATCAGTCTTTAAGATGTTTTACAAACATATTGTGATATACAGAATAGTGCAGTTTTGTTCAAAATATCAATTTAAGTTCATATCACTCAGCCCTAGAATAACAAATGATAACCAATATACACATGACTTTTACAATAAGTAGGGAAAGGAACATCTTTTTTCCACTAAAATACTGCAACCAGTTTAAATGGAAAAAGAAAAATTAAAAGGTCACATTTTTGAATAAACTAATTTAGCAATATACTGTTTGGGCACAATTACAGTAACCCACAATTGTTAACAGGCTATAATTAAGGAGGTTTTAGAAGAAGAAGAAAAAAACACTTGAATGTGCACTTATTGATTAGTTGTTACTTATTAACTACAATTGAAATATTTCATAAACTTGCTGTATTTGTATGTGCAATAAAAAACAGGTCTTTTTAATCTTGGTAGGCTTTCCAGATAATACATTTCAATGATAGCAAGTGTAAGAGATGCATGAGAAAACTTGACTCCTAAAGGAACCTCTTTAACAGTGAAGGTAAAAGTTTCTGAAAGCTGTATGAGTAGCGGTACACTCTTAACAGAGTTACATGTGGCCCATGAATGTGGAACCCCGAAAAAAATTTTAAGATTAATATAGAGGTAATAGGTGTTGTACTGAGGAAAAACATAGTATGGTGGTTGGTCAACTACAGTGAAAGAAAGGATGATTGGTGTGATGGGAGGGTGGCCACGGCCATTACCCGGCCAGGACGCCAGGTGGATAGAAGAACCAGGGGAGAGACAATTGGCAGCACAGTATCTTCCCTGGGATGCTAGAGGGCAGCTCTGGCACCATGGATTCCCAAAGGGCATGCTGGGACTTGGAGTTTGGCACAGCCCTGTTGAGTTCCATGGGGGACACCAGGAGGAGCTGCAGAGCCCTACACTGGGCTCTCACCACACCTGGGAGTGATTCCAGGTCCGATTAATGAGCCACCTGGAACATTCCCAGGGCCATCATAAAAGGAGCCACCTCACTCCATTCGAGGAGCCAGAGTCAGGAGGAAGAAGGACAAAGCTTGCGAGGGAGGAGTGGAGATGGAAGGATTGGGAATTGGTAGCTAAAGAAAGGACTGTGTTGTGGTGCTAGATGTACTGTACTGTACTTTGGAGAGTGAAAAGGAAATGCGTGTGTTAAGGAAAGAGAGTGTTAATAAAGTCGATCGCCCAGCAGGTGGTGGAAACTTAAAGCCGACGGTCTCTTATTGATTCAGTTGAACAAGGAAAGCGCCGAAGCACCTATAAAAACGGCAAAGATGACTTCAACACTTAACGTAAGTTCTATCTGCTCTCTGCCCATCGAGGGCATGTTTATATGTTGCAGTATGTACAGTTCAGGTTTTCCGGCCGACAGTGTAGCTCGCTTCACCTCCCAAAAGTGTTTAGTTAATTTAGAGTTGGTCGGGAAAATGCGCAAATTGGAGGACCGCGTTAGGAATCTGATAGCGATTAGGCACACCGAAAATTGAATCGACTCAACTCATGTTTGTTTAGACAATTCGGCTACTTCTGATTCGGCTTCAGTCTCTCCAGGTCCCACTGTAGTCAGTGCGTGGCCAAAATCAGCAGCACCAATTTAGCCACAGGTCGAGTGGGTAACAGTATAACGGGGGTCTAAGAATCCAAAATGTAGTCCCCCGGCACCCAGGTCACCAATTCGGACCCAGAACAGATTCTCAGCTCTCCGCAGAGCGCCTGTGGAAACTGAGAAT
Organism: Polypterus bichir lapradei; assembly: GCA_026402145.1. Classification (NCBI taxonomy): domain Eukaryota; kingdom Metazoa; phylum Chordata; class Cladistia; order Polypteriformes; family Polypteridae; genus Polypterus; species Polypterus bichir. Next base: position 40,554,873 of record JANRMT010062861.1, read on the forward strand.
AATAAAGTGCTCATAATTGGCGATTCCATAGTGCGGAATGATAGAATTCCAAACTATGTTAAACCAGCAGTTAATGTTAAGTGCCTTGCAGGGGCCAAGATTTCTGGTATAGAGGCCGCATTGGACCGTGTCGCCGACGATGAAGTATCTACCTTATTGCTGCATGTCGGCACTAATGATATTTATTTACAGCAATCTGAGGTATTAAAGCGGAACTTCATCTCTCTATGCACCAAAGCTAAAAGAAAATGTCGGAATTTAATTGTATCTGGTCCCTTACCAAGATTATATAGAGGGGATGTAATTTATAGCAGATTGCATTCCCTTCACTGCTGGCTAGAAACCTGGTGTGCAAATAAAAGCATAGCATTTGTGAACAATTGGGATGAGTTTTGGGAAAGGCCTGGATTTTTCAGAAGAGATGGTCTTCATCCTAACTGGAGGGGATCTTATGTATTATCCCAAAATATGGCAGCAAAACTGCCTGGTTGACTGATTACAGCACCATCCAGGCCGCAGTCATGTGATCTTAAATCACAGGCTGTTGTTTATCCCACCTGTTAATTTCCTGAAGCTGTTACCCAAAACCCTTGTCATGGGGCATTCAGTAAATTTAGTCTTGATACAAACCTTAAATTAATTGATAACCAAAAAATAAGCTGTATAATTAGACCAAGGGATAAAACCAGACCCTTCACCAGGGGCATCTGTAATAGAAGTTTACTTCAAATTAAAACAAAAAATATATTACCAGTTCAGAAATAACCATGCAGTTTTAAATGCTGTTTATTGAACATTCACTCTCTTGGCACTAAAGCTGTTTTGGTAAATGATATTATATTAAGTACAAAATCTGATCTGTGTCTTCTCGCTGAAACCTGGCTTAGTAAACACTGTTCCCCTAGCTGAGGCGTCACCAGATGGATACTCATTCCTTCATAAATCTAGAGATTCTGGTCGAGTCGTCGTCCTTGGAATAATTCATTGTAACAAAATGCAAATCACTTCTAAAACTGTAGGCAACTTTACATCCTTTGAGGCATTCATTTTAAATATTAAAACAGATTCCAACACAATTATAGTGCTAGTCTACAGACCACCAGGGCCATATTCATTGTTCATGACTGAATTTAGCAACCTTTTATCTGATTTGGCTATAAATTATGATTACGTTGTACTGATGGGGGATTTCAATGTATACATTGATGTGGAAACAGACACTTTTAGCAAATGTTTTACTTATTTGTTAAATTCAGTAGGATTTTGTCAGATTGTCAAAGGTCCAACTCATAATCATAACCACACATTAGATTTAATTATAACTTACAAAGCTGAAATTCAAAATTTAAATTTTACTCCATTAAATGAAGTTATTTCCAATCACTTCTTAATTACATTTGATTTAGTCCTGCCCTTGCCAACGCACTCACAGATTAAAACAAAGACAGTGCGACATCTAGATTGTAATTCTGCTTCAAAATTTATAGATATCTTGAGTAAGTCGAGTGTAATTGTGGAAAACCATTTAGATCAGTTAACATCAAATGTAAACGTGGAATACAATTTAGAACAGCTAACATCACATTATAATGTGACCTTGAGAGATGCTCTGGACACAGTGGCTCCCCTTAAAACAAAAGTGATCAAAGCACATAGAAACTCTCCCTGGTTTAATGAAAACACTCACGCTCTTAAATTAGAGTGTCGAAAACTGGAGCGCAGATGGAGAACAACAAAGCTACATGTCTTTCAAATTACATGGACAGAGAGTGTTAATACATGTAAAAAAGCCCTCTTTAAAGCTCGCTCAGAATACTATTCTACATTAATAGATAGCAATAATAAAAATCCTTGGGTACTGTTTAGAACAGTGGCTAAATTAGCAAATGGGAATTCAGATCAACAGTGCAAAATACCAACAGATATTAGCAGTACAGACTTTATGAACTTCTTCAATGAGAAAACTAAAAATATAAGATCCCAGATCTGTGCATCACAGTACAAACCAAATACTAGCTTAGCAGACCCTGTCTCACATTGCATTCAGCACTTTAATAATTTTAATCCTGTAACTGAGCAGGAAGTCTTAACTTTAATTACTAAAATTAAGCCCACTACTTGTTCCCTAGATCCAGTGCCAACAAAACTAGTAAAAAGTGCAATGGATGCTCTTGCAGCGCCTATTCTAACCATTATCAATAGTTCATTACTGCATGGCACCGTTCATGATGCACTAAAAGTGTCAGTCATTAAACCATTACTTAAAAAGTCAGACCTAGACCAACACATACTAAATAATTATAGGCCTATTTCAAATTTACAGTTTCTCTCTAAAATAATTGGAAAAAGTAGTCGCCAGTCAGCTTCAGTCACACCTTACGCATTACAATTTATTTGAGAAATTCCAGTCTGATTTTCGCACTGGTCATAGTACAGAAACGGCACTAACACGGGTTGTAAATGACATTCTGATATCCTCTGATGAAGGAAACTCCACTGTAATTATGTTGTTAGACTTAAGTGCAGCATTTGACACCATTGACCATTCTATTTTACTGCACAGGCTAGAAAACGATGTTGGGCTTACAGGCCCCGTGCTCGCTTGGTTTAGTTCTTATTGGAATCGATTTGATAAATATGTACAGAAATGTGCTGACAGTACTCCATCATTATACACAGAAGTTCAATATGGTGTCCCGCAGGGCTCAGTACTGGGACCTTTACTGTTTTCACTTTACATACTTCCACTGGGATCTCTCATTAGGAAACATAATGTTAATTTTCACTCGTATGCAGATGACACCTAATTATACCTTTCATTTAAATGAAGTGAAGTTTCTCCGATGTTGTCTTTAATTAGTTGTGTTAGCAAATTAAAGGAGTGGATGAATGAGAACTACTTGTCTTTAAATACAGATAAAACAGAGATGTTAATTGTTGGAGGGAATGACACTGATCACAACAATATTTTGTCATCATTTAACTCAGTTGGAATCCCAATTAATTTTTCTGAATCAGCCCGCAATCTAGGAGTTATCTTTGATTCTAGCATGTCATTTAAAGCACATATTACAAAGTTGTCCAAAACATGTTTCTTCCATCTTAAAAATGTTAGGAAATTAAGGCGCTTTCTAAATAAACAGGATTCTGAGAAATTAATTCATGCATTTATCTCTAGTAGGATTGACTACTGCAATGCAGTGTTCACTGGCTGTTCAAAGTGTTCTCTATACAGCCTCCAATTAATCCAAAATGTGGCTGCAAAAATTATTACAAGAACAAGAAAATATGAACACATAACTCCAGTTCTTAAATATTTACATTGGCTCCCGGTTAAGTTTAGGGCAGATTTCAAAATCCTCCTTTTAACATATAAAGCATTAAATGGCCAAGGTCCGACTTACTTGTCTGAACTTATCATGACTTACAAACCTGAGCGCACATTAAGATCTCAAGATGCCGGTCTGCTTATGATTCCAAGGATTAATAAAATAACAGTGGGAGGTCGAGCTTTTAGTTACAGGGCCCCTAAACTGTGGAATGGTCTTCCTGCTTCTATAAGAGATGCCCCTTCGGTCTCAGCCTTTAAATCCTGGCTGAAGACTCACTACTTCAGTTTGGCATATCCTAACTAGAGCTGCTGATTAACTGTACATACTGCATCTCTGTTGTTAGTCATTAGCACTAAAACATAAGTAACATGATAGTTATAATTGAATACTAACCCTCACCTATTCTGTTTCTGTTCTCGGTACTCAAATGTGGCAATTGGTGCCACGGCCCACCTGCCAAGTTGTTTGCCTGCCTATGGTAAAGTCATCCCTGAGGGAGGATCACAGGAATCATGGGAAAGAGGGGTCCTTTCATCGGATTGGTTGGCCCAGCACTGTTTCAGCTGTGGAATGGCCAAATGGGGGAGGCAGCTTGATGGATGAGGTCTCCAGGACTCTAAAAATATCCAAATCTTATTATGTGATATCATCTACTGTTAAATTCTGCTGCGTACTTCTAAAATTTTTATTTTTATGCTGTATTAAGGATTTGTTCTGTTCTGTGTATTGTATTGTATTGTATTGACCCCCTTCTTTTGACACCCACTGCACGCCCAACCTACCTGGAAAGGGGTCTTTCTTTGAACTGCCTTTCCCAAGGTTTCTTCCATTTTTCCCTACAATGTTTTTTTGGGAGTTTTTCTTGTCTTCTCAGAGAGTCAAGGCTGTGGGGCTGTCAAGAGGCAGGGCCTGTTAAAGCCCATTGCGGCACTTCCTGTGTGATTTTGGGCTATACAAAAATAAACTGTATTGTATTGTATTGTAATGCGTGTCTCTGCCTGTCCGTGTCAGGTTAGGGCAGCTGTACGCTCCCCGATATTCCACACTGGATTAAGATATGTAAAAAGATAAAGGCAAAGAAGCTGAGAGCCAGAGGGATGTCAAAGAAGATGTAGTTAGAAATGGAGTCAGATGATAAGTTTGGGTCTCTGCCCAGTATCATAGGGAGTCGAAGAACCAAATTTGAGGGCAACTAGCTAATTTGGGTGAACTGGGAAAATGGACATTAAACTAGTAGTGATTTAGACTGTAATAGTGCTATTTTAGACTTTCTGAAGTCAATGTTGAGGAAGGGAGTACTCCAGGAAAGACATTGGAATTCAGATACAGACAGATATGACCAAGAGAGCAGGCTATACTACATTCCAAACAGTAAAATGACTAAAATGTTGAAACAAAGATTTGTAGAACTAGGACAAGCAGCTAAATGTAAGAAGAATACTATGTGAAGTAAGCTCCTAAGCTGACTAAGTTGCATGCAGGGACACAGATGTTAATAAGCAGTTATTTACCACTAAAGATTTAAGAATGTGCAGATGAAATTTAAATTAGCTGCACAGTTGTGATTGATGAATATATATTTCTTTGAATTACTAGAAACAGGTTTATTAAACTGTAAAATATAGGGATTTGCTGTGTAGCAAATATTACCCTGACATCACTTACCACATTTTCAGTTGATGATGGTTGCCTAATATTTAAAAACATACTTTCATACTCCTTTCTTTCTTTGTTTCATTATTCTTCTCACTACATTTAATTATCATGAGTGACCAGAACAGTCCCAACAAAACAAGTGTTTACTTCAAACAAGGTAACAATCTATTCTTCCTTCAGTAAAGATAGAGACTGATTATACACACACATATGCACATTTCAGGGGAGGGAAAATTTAGGGAAAAAGAAATAAGTAAAGATCAGCGTAGCCTAGAAACTAAAAAACTACAATAAAAAGCAAATAGTTTCCCCAGCAGCTTCCACCATTAGTGCACAATGTGAACTGTTAAGTCCTTTAAGCTGGCAGTGTAAACAGAATCAATTAATCAGTTATACACAGTACAATTAAGTTATTTTTGATAAAAGCTAAAGAAGTCATTTTAATAAAAATAGGTGTGAACATTTCTTTCCATTTATTCTCAAAAACGTTTCTTTCAATTTTTATTGTGAAACTATCTAGAACAGGGGTGGGCAATGTCGGACCTCGAGAGCCTCAGTGGCTACAGACCTTATTTCATTTTATGGCTTGTTAATCTGCAATGTAAGGCTCTTATATAGCAGATTTTTTTTCCTTTCCAAGTATATCGTCCAAATGATTTGAAGCCTATAATGGATAATTTTCAGTCTGTCACATTTTTTTTTTAGTAAGTTTTTTATTAAATCAAACAGTGCATGACAGACACACACACACAGATGTAAACGGAAACAAGCTAGATGGGAGAACTGCTGGCTGCTTTGTCATTTGCATCTTATTCCTAATATGGAGCCATTAAAACACTGAATGCAGCTGATTAAGGTTGAAATAAGCAATTAAGGATGAGGACCCTTAACAAGGAAGACCACTAAAATGAAGCAGCAAAGTGTCACTTAGGCAATAAGTGCTTCATCAGCAATGACTGACTTCTCGTTAAGAAACTGAGTTGGAACAAAAGTCTGCAACCACTGTGGCTCTCCAGGACCAACAGTGCCCACCCCTGATCTAGAACAAGTAATAAAGAAATAATCTGACATAAGGCACATTTACCTTTGATAACATTTCATTATGTACTCCTAAATTAGCTATTCAAATATGCGCAGAGACACAGGTCCATAAAACAGTCCACAGACAGCAGCTACCGGAAAGAATTTTTGTTAATTCAAGTAACATTAAGAAGGTATACAGTCATCTTACCTTTTCATGGTTTACCAAAGAATACACATAGAGTGGAAGAAAAAGTCTGTTGAGTAGGTGATCTGTCAATACATCATTAAGGAATTCACAGTTTATAATCAGGATGTCATTGAGATAATGGAGATGATCGAGATGCTCTGCAACTAAATCGCTTAGCTTTCCTTTGTTTCTGTGCCTAAGAAAAATATAAATTTTAATACAAAATATTAATAATACTAATTTTGACTGAGAATGCATGCATTTGTCATGTCAATTATAACATACACCAACAAATAAAAAAAGAATGAAGTTATATACCAACCACTACACAAACTTTATTCAACACATGCACAAGTAGTTGCTATTCTGTTAATCTGTAGAAGGCCTTTGAAGGTAACACAGACATATTTAATGAGAATGCACCACCTCATTGCAATGTGTCAATGTGTCAGTATTGAGTTTCTAGTGTAGAAGGTAACTCATTGAAAAGGTTGATGATAAGACTATGTAAGCTATGTGCAGCTCTGTTGTCATATATTAAAAATAACAGCACCTTCAACACTGCCACTTTGACCAATCCCCATCAGTAGTCTATGCTTACCCAGTTTTGTTTTGTGAGGATGGTTACATACTTTAAATTATTAGCATTTGTTATTCCTTTTACTGACTGATAAATGTACATAAGCCTTTCTGAGGGCATTTACATTAGTATAATTTAACTATTTTGTTTGAAAAGTGCTCTGAAGATTTCCTTTCTGTGCATTTGCTATGATTTTATAAAATAATTGTAAAGAAACAAAAAAAATAATTTTCAGAAAAGTCACAATCTGCACAATATTGATACAATACTTATAATTCAAATTGAATGGTATACATCTTTTAACAGTATTATTAAAGCAACTATTATATCTCTCACAATCACTACACACATTGCTTAATTTAGGAGAAAAAAAAATGACATTCATAAAGTACACTAATCAAAGTTAAAACAATTTTGTGTTGAAAAGTTACAAGGTGAAAGCACAGAAAATAAATAAGGAATCAAATCCTAGGAAGAGTGGTGAAATAAATGAAGGCAACAAAAAACAAGAAATGTTGCCATCTTAAATGGTGAAGGACATGATTAAAAAAATGAGATTTTTCTCAGTTATACTTCGGCATAACTATGCTCCGGAGAAGTGAAATCTGCAAATATGGACAAGTAGCATTTGATTTTAACAGCTGTAATGCATTCCCTAAAAAGATACCTTTAATAGATACTTCCTGAATAATCTGCACACATCATAAGCAGAAAACTAAAGCCAAATGGGATTGACTTTTGAATTGAAGACAAGACTCTTGACCAACAAATAAGGGAGAGAGGCGGATCATCAATTAAAAAGGTTAATCCTATGAGGCTTTAGTTTCCCTTAATGTGCACTGATTATTCCAGAAATAACTATTTAACAGTCAGTCATTGTCCAACCCGCTATATCCTAACACAGGGTCACAGGGGGGTCTACTGGAGCCAATCCCAGCCAACACAGGGCGCAAGGCAGGAACAAACCTGAGCAGGGTGCCAGCCCACCACAGGGCACACACACACACACACACACACACACACACACACACACACACACCCCCCAAGCACAAACTAGGGACAATTTAGGATCGCCAATGCACCTAACTTGAATGTCTTTGGACTCCACGCAGGGAAGACCCGGGAAGTGAACCCAGATCTCCTTACTGCAAGGCAGCAGCGCTACCATGCCACCCATCTATTTAACAATATTTAGCCAAAAAAAAGTGCTTTGCACACTTTCAGTCACAAGCAACATCAATTTTTTTTTTTTATTGCCATGGACATTTTTCACATCATTTGCCAATCTCACTGCCATCACCACAAGCTACATAAGGAAAGTAAACATAAAAATCTATAATTTTTAGGTGGAATATTTGTTTAAAAAAAGAGCATTTTAAATTATCTTGAAATTAACATAATATAAATGTGTGTATTACGTAATTATGGCAGTTGAGTTGTTCAAAAAATTCTTTCAAAATTCTGACTCCAGAAAGCTTGAAAAGCACAGTTCAGAGTAAGACTCTAGTTTAAGTATATGCCATCTTTCAAGCTGTAGTTTTTATGAGAGACATTATTGTTTTCACTGTTTGGTAGTTAATAATTTATATTCATGTATATCATGTTGTACTGTACATCCTCATATCACACTGTATATGACTAGCAGAGGGTGCTACCATCACAGCAGGAGGTCATTCAAGACCCTATAGGTCATAACATTAACCCTATTGCAGGGTATGAGGTTCCCCCAACCGAGAAGGGATGATGTATTGTAGCCTCACAGGCTAATATAGTTAAAGGTGAGCTGAGAAACAGGTAACTGAGTAGCAATTTGTTATTACTGTTTTTTTAGGCCTGGGGGGCAGTGGTGCTTATTGTTTTCTGTTTTAGTTTTACTTTCCTATATCACTTATGTGAGTTTTGTTATTAGAGCCTTTATTTTGTTTTTATCATTTTGGACTCTACTAGTGTTTAACCCAGCCACAAGGGATGCATCTGGTGTAAAATTTTACCAAATCAATATGCAGACAACAATTTTGTATGATCCACTGTGGCAATCCCTAACAGGAGCAGCCGAAAGAAGAAGTGGACTACACTGGTGTTTGGATTTGTGAAATGCCCCTACAGGCCAAAATGGTGAATAAGGGTGCTAGAAGCTGAAACTGTGTGTTACAGCCATGTATTAGGACTGAAAGTAAAGGTTTTGGATATTGTATACTCATACAGGTTTGGTATTAGCGGTCAGCACTGATAAATGTAGGACACCAATTTGCATATAACATGTTGTAAAACTCCAGTAAGAATATAATTTGAACATAAAAAGTCTAGTTTGTATATTGAAAATTCTATTATAATGCTGGAATATTTATGATGTTATTTCCAAGCGCCAGACATTAAAAGCATACTGAGAAAATGGAACTAGCAGATGTGCACCCCATTTAATTCCTAGTAGCTCCAACAAGTAGATGTCAACATGAATACATCTTTAATACATGCCTGTTCATCAAGAACTCCGTCTTACAGGATAGTATGCAGTTTACATGTCAATCCATAATTAAATTAAGAATCTTAATTTTGAAATTGTTTTCCTTTGTTAACAAATTTTAAATTAGGAATGGGATTAAAAATAGTTTGGCACACACCAACTAATTGATATGTACACCCTGGAGCTGTGCTGGCACTTTAATGTTTCATAACTTCATTTGCATTTCTAGTTTGTGCCATATACCTTTTATCATGCTTAATCCCATGCAAAGTTTAGAGCAAATTACATTTGCAGTTGGCATGTTGGTGTGTGTTTTCATCAATGTGTGAGGAACCAAAAAAAAAAAAAAAAACAGTAGATGCCAAATTAGAGTTTTAGTGCTCCTTATTAAAGAAACTTGAGACTCAAGTGCTGGAGTCAGAAAAGGGATTTACTAGTGATAATTTGTATTTGACACTGCACTCTTTTTTCCTACATGCATTTGTCAGCCCACTTATGCCATGCCAATGAGTGGTCACTTTATTACGAATAAATACTAAACATTAAATTTGCTCCAAATTTGCCTTCAGAACAGCATGAATCCACTGAAGAAAATAGGGAATAGGGAAAGCAAACCATATCAACTCTTGTGTTTTCAATAGCTTTGACAATTTAACTGGTGGTAAATTTCAAGTCCAAATAGCATGTCTGCCCCACAGAAAATTGATTTGAATGAAATTTGGTGGCTGAGAAGAACACTGAATTAAACTGAATTCACGGCTGTGTACACAGACTTTCCAGTAGAATGGAGTTTTATGCCACAAAGCTATAAAAAAAAAAACAAAAAAAAAAACAACTTTTGGAATGGTTCTATTTGTATTGATATGTGTAGATATCCTGTAACATTCAAACACTACTCTCCTCATATCAAAGTACCCATTCTCAAAATGGAACAAGCAGGTTTAAAAATTGAGGGATGGATTAAGTTACTTACAGTATATCTAAATCTTCATAACTGGAAAACTGGCAGGTTAAGAGACTTTTTTTCAAGTTGTACATGCAAGAAGCTGTACTTTCAGAAATATTATAGAATTAACACATTAATTATATGACTTAAAATATATGAAATAAACAAAAACAATTATATGAGAAATTTGGAAGGTACATTGATTTTTCATTTATGTATTTAATGACATATCACAACACAAAGTATGGAAATACTCTGAACGAAAACATGTCTTGTAATTTTAAAAAGAAAATATTTTGGTTTTTTTTCTTCAATCTATTGCAGTAGCATTGTATGATTATATCTGATTATTGATATAGGAAATGACACAATATGCAATATTTTAAATACTGTGTTAAATAACTGAAAAGATAATTCAAATTCTCAACCCTACTGAAGAAATATTGATTTCCATGTCTTACACTTGAATACACATATCTACATTACCAAATGTTTCATCACACAAGGATAAGTGGAATCACACTGACATCTACTGGACATATTATATAATGCAGTAAGTAACAAACTATAAAGAAATTAGCTATGAAAATACGCAAGGAATATATACTATGACAGAAAAATAATAATGAATCCTTACTCTTCATCCGTTTGAACACAGTTGTCGAGCTCTATTACATGACTTCCAATAAACCAGACCAGATTAGAAAAGTAGGGTGCAGCAGTCCTGTCTCTGACATAATGCAGCATATGTTGGTTATTCACTGTAAGCAAAGGAGGCAAAAAAAAGCTTTACTGATCAATGGACACAGACTGAAAAGATCCAGAAAACACAAAAATACTAATTAACCAGCCTTTACTGATATATTTGTCAATACTTTGACATGTTTTTATAAGAATTAATATGGGGTAACATTAGGAGCAAAAAGATACAGAAATCCACAGTATGAGGTTGGTGCAGAATAAACACACTCATGCTTTATAAGTGTGTCACTTCTATCTGAAAAGGATTCCTCAGAGAGTCCTTAGGGACAAATTAGATACATTTATATTTTACTCATTCCGCTAAAGGATAACAACCAAATAAGGAGGCAATCTATTTCATCCATTACATGGAACACATAAACACATTCATAGTTATTTACACTAAAAGCATATACAGACAGTGAAAGACGACTACGGCACTCAAAAGCACACATAACAACACAAGAACTAAGAGAAGGCTTAATGGCCAACAGTCAAATTTTGGGCCAAAGTTTCTGTAGATGACAAAGTTACTCCCTCAGTGCTGGTCACACTTTAAAAACAGTGAAAAAATAATACAGAGTAATATACAGAAAATAAAATAATTCATGCCTCGTGTATTTAAAGCCGCTACAAGCTAAAACAGACAATTTTCCAATAGTTGGGAACATTTGATGAAACAGTGGGAGCCAAAGGGCATGGATCAGCATTTCTCAGTCCAAGTGCCATCAGGTTATGTAGTAGTTTTTGAGCAGTAAACAATTACTTAAATTAATCTATTATTTTTTGGATGTGAGAAAAAAAAAAAATATATATATATATATATATATATATTACCTAGAGAAAATCTCCTGCAGAGGTGAGGATGACATGCATACTTTATATAGAGAGTCATCAATACATTATAATCAGTGAGGAGAAGTAGGTCAAATGAGGGCACCACATTGGTTCAGTAGTTGGCACTGTGCGGTTAGGAATTTAGCATTTACGTCTTAAACTTAGCGCCTGTGTGGAGTTTGTTCAACTTTCCTCGGCTACTGTGGTTTTCTTACCACATCCTCAAAGACGTTTGTGTTAGGATAACTAGTAATTCTAAACTGGCTCTGTGTGGAAGTATGTGTGAATGGGCCTTGAACCTGATGCTGCTGGGATAGGCTCCTATGACTCTCAGCTGTATTAAGTGACTTTGAGAATGTTATGTTATGCTGTGCTATGGGGCAGATGGAGAAAAGCTATAATATAATTGTGCAAAAGTTGGAAGAGCAGGACAACCCATGCAATGTACAAAATATGCAACATAGTGCAAAAGTAAGACAGCTGATACTATCTTTTATAATGAATAGCAAACACATAATCAAGGTATTCCAGTCATACATGACACAAAGCATTATGAACAAAACAGGGCTATGATTCTCTGAGGTCTGATAATGTACGGTCTACCAGCCAGCCGATACGAGTACAGATTGCGTATCGGTTAGAGTTGCAAAATAAGGCTTTCAACAGATCTCAGGGATATTCCAGAAATTAATATCATAATGCTAATAAAGGCCTTTATGATCTTAAGGATACTTCAGAATTATTACCACAACGCTTAGAAAGGCCTTTAAGCCCTGCATAGTTGTGTCTCTGTACCACATGGTGATGCCATCAGCCAAGACATTTATTTGCAGGTATCTGAAAAGTATATGCACTTCTGTGCCTTTTACTGTGTAACTTAATTTGGTACTGTAGTTACATCTTGAGTCATCTGGGTCACTATTTCCAATTTAAAGTTAAAGAGGATGAGGCACCCTTAGTATCCCGATGGAATTTAGATGTTCCATGTCATTCCTTTAAGTAGTAGGACAACTATTGCTAACCATTTATTACTATTTTGTTATCAAGGTGTATTTTTGATACTGTGAATGTTGGTATATTTGGCTGCACGGTGAAAAGGAAATACTGTGTGGAGCTAATGAAACAAGCCTGAAGGATTCCAGTGCCTAAAATTTGTACTGATGACCTTTACCGTAGCAGAGAGAAGAAAAAGCTTCTCAAGCAGAAAAAGTACCTTAAATCTTTTCATCCCAATGCAAAATGCAAAGGCAACTGAACCCCCATTCAATAAGACCCCCTCTCCTCTTCACTTTGGGTAACTTTCCAAAGGTGCCAAATGATGATCTGAATTTATGCCGTATTTTGATATAAATGACTGTGCTAGTGGCTGTGCTTTCCTCCCAATCTCTCTGGGAACTCTGATCAGATGTATACTTTATAGGGAAGATCAAAATAGACGGTAATATGACTTAAAGGGATATTAACTTATTAATAAATTAATTGGTGACTTGCAGCTCAGTTACAATGTAACCAAGAGACACTAAGGGTTATTACAACCTGAACCGAGGAAGGTTGTGTAAAGTAAGAACACAATTCTGTTAAAAATAAAGAAAAAACAAAGAGATAATTTAATTTTTTGTTATGATGGACAAAGGCATCTCAAAAAGAACAAAAACATAACTTAGACATACTGCCATTTCAATAAACTTACATGACACTGGATTAAGGCACACAGGAATTCATCATTGATGAAGGGAGGAGGAAAAAAAAAAAAAAAAAAAAAGTTAATAGTGTTAAAGCCAAGCCTCCCAGGTACTTTTCTACGATGGTGCAATCCCTGACAAAAGTTAGAAATGGAAAGTAACTAAAAGTCAGAAGTAGAAGAGAAAACAAGACATTTATCATGTAAACGGATAGATCAACCAGCATTTTCTACATTGTACTAAATTTTATCCTATAAAAAAATTTTGTGACAAATGCCACCAAGGGCAAAACTGTGTACAAACTTTTATCAAAATAAATCTCTCCCTTCATTTATTGGTTATAAAAAATTAACTCTTGCTTACTGAGTAGTTTACAAATAATTCATACTTTGATATTGGTGTCTATCAGAGATTTAAAAAAAAAAAAAAAAGAAACAATACAGGAGCTATGTGCTCATATACTTATTGATTAGTAGAACATGGTGCAAAACTGTGAAAAAGTGCATCTGTATTATAGTATTTTTCATTAATTTTTTTAAGTAAATGTTAGCTATGAGTGGTTTATCCTGTGAAAAGGGTAACTAACAGCAGTTTTTCTGCTATGTCATTTCTACTGAAGGATGCTTCCATGATTCAAAGCTGAACTTTTTTCTCTGTTCATCCCATTCAACATGACTTGATTATAATCTGCTCAACACTTTACCCTCAGTATGCAAAGTGCATCTTCACACTTCAGCATTAACACAGTGTAAAAATGTGGTTTATATCTAGACACTCCTATATCTGGATCTTGACAATGTGTACATAAAGGTGTTATCTCTGCATATGTAAAGATATCTACCTTCAGGAAGACAATTTAAATGAATGTGAAGTCTGACATGAAAACTAAAGAGAGCTTTAATACAGAGTGCTGCATTATACAAGAACAGCTATAGTTTATGTGCATTATGTGTATGTACATGACAGTGAAAAAAGAGCGAGTCTTTTAACAAAGTTGTTGGACTGCATTTAAACAGGAACCCTGTCCACGTATGTTTATGAGACAGAGGAAAAACAGCAGGTTGGTAAAAGAATGGCTTGACTTAATTTACTATAAACAGAAGCACTTGTTTCTATGTGTGAGAGACAGACAGACAGACAGAAACAGTGAAAGAGTTTTAGCATATTGGCTACACCATGAAATAGATGTGGTCACCGACTGTAGGGAAGACTGTGTGCAGACTAGAGTGATAGGATTTGTGAGAATTAGAGAGAGCATCTGCTGACATATGTGAAGTCCACTGCATGGTTGGGAAATTAATCAGCTTACAGTACAGTCAGGAAGATAATGGAGAGTTGAAGTGCGTGGATCTTATTCACCAAATTAAACAATCTAAGATTGAACACATACTCTGTACACAGGATAATAATTACTACAAGGTTATTTGTTGTTATTTTTATTAAAGCACACATATATTTTTTTAAACTATTGGCAACACTTTAGTTTAGGTACTACAAAAGTGAATGACTTACTCATTTACTCTTACATAACAAGACCGTAGAAGCTTCTTTTGGTCTTCTTAAACACTTACAAAACGTCAATAGTTAGGTTATTCATTTCTGTGCAATATGGGAAGGTCCTTGCTAGGGTCATCCTCAATAGGATCCGAGACAACTTGCTCATGTACCAGCGAACGGAGAATTCTGGTTTTACAGCTAAGAAGTCTACCATCGACCGCATCCTGGCACTGAGGGTTCTCATGGAGTCCAAACACAAATATTTGCAAAGATTCTCTGCAGCCTTTGACAATTTTTGTAAAGCTTATGACTCATTTGATTCAGCTGCCCAGTGGGACATCCTGAGACTTCACAGGATCCCTCCAAAGCTGCTGGATATCATGGCCAGCCTGTACACTGGTACTGTCAGTGCTGTGCAAAGTGGATGCAAAATCTCTGTGTTTTTCCCAGTTGATGCTGAGGTTCTTCAGAGGTGTGTTCTTGCTCCTACTCTGTTCAATGCTTGCATGGACTGGGATTTCAGTAGGGTCATGAGGTCCAGTGGCTGTGGGTCATCTGTTGGTGAAGAAAGGTTCACTGATCTTGACTTTGCTGACAATGCTGTGACCTTAACAGAGTCAATGGAGGCTCTGATCGGGGCTCTTCAGAGAATGAGCTTCCTGTTTTGTTATATGGCCGCGAGACACGGACAATATCCAGTGACCTGAGATGAAAACTGGACTTCTTCAGTTCTTTGTCTCTTTGTAGAATCCTTAAGTGATCAGGCTCACAGGCTCCTCATTGTTGAAGACCCGAGCGGCTGGACCTGGCCAAGGGGACACCCATGTAACACCTGGCTGCGGAAGACAGATGGTAATTTCAGGGGGGTGGGACTGGATCGCGTGTTTACCCAAGCAGTTTCGTCATGTTGTGGGTGAGGCAACAAGCTGTGCCAGTGCAGGCTCCCCAACCTGACCTGAACTTACCTGCAGTGTGGTCTATTGACACAATGGTAAACGTGGTTGTTAATATGTAGGATTCACAGGTCTTATACTACATATGTAATATCAAGAGAAATGTGTCTTAGTAAAGCCACTTTGGACCACTTCCAAGTGAGGTTTTGTTAGTAGGTCACATTGCACAGATGAATAAACACTTGAATAAACAGTGATGCTTTGTAAGTGTTATGAAGACCCAAATAAGTGTTTTTTAAGGTCTTATTACATAACAGTAAATGAGTAATAGATGTGTTTTTGCAGTAACTAAAGCGCTACCAAAATATTGTTCTAGAATCTTTTAATAAATCTGTAAATTCACATATGATGCAGTTTAGTTATCTTATTAGCTGGTGGCGACTGGAAGCTTTGGAGAAACGTGACAGAGCAAGATTCAGATGTTTGCTATATGCAGCTTTGATATCAAGTAACGCAGCATAATACTGATGAAAATCCATGTAGGTTTAATGATTTATGGGAATTGTGAGTAGAACCCAGAAGTAGTTGCAGCCTGAAAATCTCTATGGATAAGTATTGCCTATATTTTGGAGTATGCTGAGGAAGGCCGACTTTTGTGGGTTCCATTGTTTGAATAAGTTAATTTTATTAATATGTTTGAATACCTTAAAATGTGCTTGAACTTAAACTCAAACCTAATCCTGAACTTTTATACTGTGGCATACATCTTCAACTGCTCACTAAGAGAATATAATATAAATGCCAAATCTGGGACAATATGCTATATACAACAGTGTTCTTTCTTAGCATTGATGGTTTGATCACTAGAAGCATCCAGCAAATATAGAAACCAGCACTGTGATGATTTTGAGCTGTCATGTTAAAGAGGCCTGCGGTGGGCTGGCACCCTGCCCGGGGTTTGTTTCCTGCCTTGCGCCCTGTGTTGGCTGGGATTGGCTCCAGCAGACCCCCCCATGACCCTGTAGTTAGGATATAGCAGATTGGATAATGGATGGATGGATGGATGTTAAAGAGGCAATCATTTAAGCTAAAAAAAATGAGGAGGCACTTAGAACTGGATACATGCAAAAAAGTATCAAATCAGATTAATTTCATAGCAGCCCAAGGGTTAGAAGGTTTAGTATGATGCACTGCCATAATGCACTCTTTGTTGTTTCTACTTCTAAAAGGAAAGTTCAAGTATTAGGCATGAGACAAGGTAACTTCAATATTACAGAGTTGTCCTGCAGTTAAATATTTTAATATTGATTCTACAGAAGAACAATTGCAACAATTCATTATATTGAAGCATGAACCCTATAGATGTTATAAGCTTTTTTCAAATTGAGATTCAGTGAAACATGCCAAAACGTTTGCACACAACTGTAATTTTTTTTTCATATTCTGACACATCCCACGTGCATACTTATGAGGAGAATCACACACATATACATGTACTGCATGATGGCAGTATACAGTACGTGCTTACAATTTTCCCCCATCAAGAAGCTTTTGAAAAGAAAAACACTGCTGGCAATTACATAGAATAAACCATTGATGTTAACAATCAAATATAAAAGTTAACACCTCATTGAAAACAATGAATCACATTTTTTCCTTTTAATATTTGGCATATCATTAATATTTAATGGGTTTGCACACAAAACAAGATTCTATACATAATATTGCAAAAGAAATAAATAAAGATATATCAATTAAAACCACTTATTCATGATGTGTCCCACTGGCAGAACAATGCCATAATTCAAAACTGTTGTGTATGTTGCAATATATCCACAAGTCAATCAAAGGTGTTGTTTTTCAAATAAATCATAAGTTTCTATGTTGTCTGCCCTCTTTCACAAATTAAATTATGCAACTTGGACACATATATGCCACACTGGATAGCCAAATTTCAGACCTTTCCAATGAGGTATAGATGTCTACGATTGGTCATTTGTACAATATGTCACAACTGCGCGTAAAAGGCGGGAAATAAATTGCGTATGTAACAGCTAATTCTTTACACATCATGCAAAAGCTTCTGTAAGGGTGCATGTGGATTGTTTGGCTGATGTGCAATGAGGCTTGAAGATTGTACAAAGGAAAATATCTTCTTCAAAAAAGAAAACATATGGTTGAGGCAGTCCTAGAAAAGTTACAGCATACAAGTGATACGGAATATGAAGACCTTGTGTCACAGCTTTGACTCTTATTGAAAGCAACACGTTTGCTAGAGAACTTAAAGCTACGCTTAATTTGCAAGTACTGCTTAGCATATCTGCTGCCCATTCTCCTATGTTAGTTTTCTGAACAGTGCTCTTCCAGCTTCAATTTCTTAGTGTATCGGTAAAGTACTGTTATCCTGTATCAGATCAAAGTTTAATTTGAGGAACCCCAGCACCTTTGAACGAATGTCACTGGCCATGCAAACCTTCACGGACAACCTCTCCCTAATCAAATGTATCATGACGTGCCGCCACTCTCATTTCAACATGGGAAACTCCCCTCTCCACCCTGACTTCGATCACTGTTCCACTCCACGGTTTTTCGACTTGCATGCCAAAAATGTGCTGTTTAGGATGACTGGACCCTGTGTGAATGGTTTAGGATGTATGTGTGTGCCCTTTCCCGGGCCATTTCCTGTCCTGTGTCCAGGGCTGCCACCAGAAAAGGCATTGCCCCCAGCACTAGAAAATTCTGGTATGAAAATGTATGTATGCACTAGTTTACTTCAGATGTGAAATATAAGAAAAAAGTAATAACAAAATAATAAAAGAAATAAATAAGCACAAATATATTAAACATTTGTGGAGCAACTAAAACAGAAGATGGGAGACTACAGTGGTGTGAAAAACTATTTGCCCCCTTCCTGATTTCTTATTCTTTTGCATGTTTGTCACACAAAATGTTTCTGATCATCAAACACATTTAACCATTAGTCAAATATAACACAAGTAAACACAAAATGCAGTTTTTAAATGATGGTTTTTATTATTTAGGGAGAAAAAAAAATCCAAACCTACATGGCCCTGTGTGAAAAAGTAATTGCCCCCTGAACCTAATAACTGGTTGGGCCACCCTTAGCAGCAATAACTGCATTCAAGCGTTTGCGATAACTTGCAATGAGTCTTTTACAGCGCTCTGGAGGAATTTTGGCCCACTCATCTTTGCAGAATTGTTGTAATTCAGCTTTATTTGAGGGTTTTCTAGCATGAACCGCCTTTTTAAGGTCATGCCATAGCATCTCAATTGGATTCAGGTCAGGACTTTGACTAGGCCACTCCAAAGTCTTCATTTTGTTTTTCTTCAGCCATTCAGAGGTGGATTTGCTGGTGTGTTTTGGGTCATTGTCCTGTTGCAGCACCCAAGATCGCTTCAGCTTGAGTTGACGAACAGATGGCCGGACATTCTCCTTCAGGATTTTTTGGTAGACAGTAGAATTCATGGTTCCATCTATCACAGCAAGCCTTCCAGGTCCTGAAGCAGCAAAACAACCCCAGACCATCACACTACCACCACCATATTTTACTGTTGGTATGATGTTCTTTTTCTGAAATGCGGTGTTCCTTTTACGCCAGATGTAACGGGACATTTGCCTTCCAAAAAGTTCAACTTTTGTCTCATCAGTCCACAAGGTATTTTCCCAAAAGTCTTGGCAATCACGGAGATGTTTCTTAGCAAAATTGAGACGAGCCCCAATGTTCTTTTTGCTTAACAGTGGTTTGCGTCTTGGAAATCTGCCATGCAGGCCGTTTTTGCCCAGTCTCTTTCTTATGGTGGAGTCGTGAACACTGACCTTAATTGAGGCAAGTGAGGCCTGCAGTTCTTTAGACGTTGTCCTGGGGTCTTTTGTGACCTCTCGGATGAGTCGTCTCTGCGCTCTTGGGGTAATTTTGGTCGGCCGGCCACTCCTGGGAAGGTTCACCACTGTTCCATGTTTTTGCCATTTGTGGATAATGGCTCTCACTGTGGTTCGCTGGAGTCCCAAAGCTTTAGAAATGGCTTTATAACCTTTACCAGACTGATAGATCTCAATTACTTCTGTTCTCATTTGTTCCTGAATTTCTTTGGATCTTGGCATGATGTCTAGCTTTTGAGATGCTTTTGGTCTACTTCTCTGTGTCAGGCAGCTCCTATTTAAGTGATTTCTTGATTGAAACAGGTGTGGCAGTAATCAGGCCTGGGGGTGGCTACGGAAATTGAACTCAGGTGTGATACACCACAGTTAGGTTATTTTTTAACAAGGGGGCAATTACTTTTTCACACAGGGCCATGTAGGTTTGGATTTTTTTTCTCCCTAAATAATAAAAACCATCATTTAAAAACTGCATTTTGTGTTTACTTGTGTTATATTTGACTAATGGTTACATGTGTTTGATGATTAGAAACATTTTGTGTGACAAACATGCAAAAGAATAAGAAATCAGGAAGGGGGCAAATAGTTTTTCACACCACTGTATGTGTGAACTGCAGAACAAATACCCCAATTTATTGTACAAAATGTCAGGTTTCTCTGCATCTATTGTTAAATATAAATGGTTTCAAGGACAGGCATGAAAAAGAATTTTGAAAGTAATGCTTTGGGTGATTACAAATTTATAAAAAAAACAGTTACAAATTGCTTACTTGTTGCTTCAGAGTGATATACAAAGTGTGCATATATATCTAAATTTAAATTTAAACTTGGTACAATAATAGCTGGCAGATTGGGGAACAAAAGAAAACTGATTCCAGTTTTGTGGAGAAAATGTCTAATCTCTTTATGTTTTAATTAGCTGATATTGGTGTGAAACAAAGGTATTATTTATATAAATACTTTCATTTATAATTTTGAAGTTTTATACTTACTACTCTTTGGTCATTTCAAGCACCTTAATTACATAAGCAGAATAATATCTATTTATTTTTAGGTATGTAATTTAGGTGCAACAATGCTAAAAACTTTTCAGGGCAGAAGAGGTTAACAGATGATCAAAAATGTCAATAAATAACACAAGAATGTCGATAACCTGAATATTTTTTAATAATAAACAGAATATTTTTTGGCTATTGAACACCATAAAATATGGTATAATGACTAAGAACTGAATGTAACCTCCGAGATAAATACATTTATAAAAATATATATTTTGTAAGAATACTGTGTAAATTATATGTGATGATAACCATTATTTAGATAGTTTCATAAAGATTTACTTCTTAACAGACACAATCTAAAAAATATATAATGATGCAAAATGATATTTACACTGCAGAAGAACCACTGTAGTGTGAAATTATCAGTATTTGCTTTATTAAATGCAGCAAATTAACAAACAAAGACACAATAAATTCTAGCATTGTACATACCTTTATATACATTAAGGGTGATAGTTCTGACAGCTATTCTGACCATGCTCTCTGGGTGGTTGAAAAATTTAATAGCTTCCGTGTAGAGTGCAAAGTCATTAGTGTGCTGCAAATATAATACACAAGAGATGAGATAAATAAACAACACATTAACAAGAAAGAGACAGATACTCTGAGAAATAATCACAAGCACCATCAATTAGCACTTTCTTTAGACTTCTTATGCAGTCCAGTGTATTTAGAGAGAACTTTATTTGTCCAAAGGGGGAAATTTGGCTTTATACAGAAACTCTTTAAATACTGTATACAAATTCATAAATAGATAGATAAGTGAGTAAATAAATAAATAAACATACACACACACACACACACACTTTTGTCTGAACATACACTGGCATGACTATAAAGCAGGAAAAATTTAAAAGGAATAATAGTTCTGATTTGTCTGGCACAGTCACAGTGATGCATTATGCAGATGTATTGCTGTTGGTATAAAGGAGCCCCAGTCGTGTTTCCTGAAACACTTCTGCTGAATAATTCGTTGGCTGAAAGTCCTCAGTGTTAGTGTGTCAGAGACATGATGTGCAGCCCTGTTCATAATGGCACTCAGTTTTGTGTTAGTTCTCTCCTTTCCTACTACCTTCAGGGGTGCAGAGTCCGTCCTATAACTGTGCTTGCCCTTTTAATTAGATTGTTGATTCGGTGGGCCTCTCTAAGTAATGTTACCAGCCAAGCACACCACAGCATAGAAAGAAAGAGGAAAAAAAAGAAAAAAAAAAAAAAAAAAAAATCACACTGGCAATTGCAGATTTATAACAAATGTGAAGGATGTCACTACCTACATTAAAATAATGTAGTCTCCTAAGGAAAAAGAACCTGTTCTGCTCTTTCTTATATTGTTCCTTTGTGCTCCATTACCAGTTTAACCTGACATTAATGTGGACTCCCAAGTACTTGTAGGAGTGGAACACCTGTACTTCCACTCCGTAAACAGTGACCGGACATAAAGGCTCTTTGGTGTAGTGAAATTCAATGACAAGTTTCTTGGTTTTGCTGATGTTAAGATGCAGACAATTCTCTTTTCACTAAGGAACAAAGTTCTCCACCTGACTCATCCCCCTTTATCAATACACCCCATAAGTGCAGAATCATCTGATAATTTCTGCAAGTAAAATGACCTGGGGTTATATTTATAGTCTGAGATATGCAGAGTAAAGAGGATAGGAGACAGGATGTGGACAATTTCTGACAGCCAGAATTTGAATGTCTGAATTGCAAAGTGTAGTTTTAACTGCTCCCTTTAAAATCAAGCCTCATTCACTTAGATGACCAGTCCCCCCTCCTGTCTTTTTTCCACACCACACTGGGTCTTTGTCTGCTCAAATTACATCTTGCCTGAAGAAGGGGCCTGAGTTGTCTCGAAAGCTTGCATATTGTAATCTTTTTTTGAGTTAGCCAATAAAAGGTGTCATTTTGCTGGGCTTTTCTCTACATTCATAATGGCTAACACAGTACAACACCCTAGTACTTCTGCTCAAATAAGAAACCCACCCAGCATTAAAACAGCATCAGGTATATCAGGTTTAAGCCAGCTCTCCATAAAGCACAAAATGCCACTATATTTTCATGTTCCATGGTCCACCATAAGCAGAGACAGTTTATCCATCTTATTTGATAGCAATCAAACATTGCCCATTACAATCGATGGCAGACCAGTTCTAAAACCTTTTCACCTTGCTTTTACTCTCGCTGCGGTATGTCTTATGTGGATAAACAGCTCCTGAGGCAACATGTAGCTGAGCTGCTTAGGCATAGTGCAAGTAGCTGATTACACGAGTATTTAATACACCCCACTTTCAGTGACTTGTGACTACATTTCACATATAAAGCAACTGCTACACACAAAAAAAATCTAAACCACCAAAGTAAAAGCTTGAAAACAGCAGCAGGGTAAAAAATGTATTAACGACATACACCCTCTTGGGCTAAAACCAATACTTGACTGTGGCATGAACAAGCCCTTGCTGATAGCTTGAACATTTGAATGCATTTCATATTTGGAGCAGGATCCAAACAAGCAAAGAAATTTGATGGGTAGTAAGAGGAAAGAAATTAGAAATATTTTGCCCCAAACTGGTTCAAAGTGCTAGTGGAAAAAGTACATTAGCAACACTTTATACAGGACAAAAAACATTTTATATCACAAGGTTTGAATGACTGTCAGGTGCCAGAAAGAAACAAACTTTGGACGGAACACCAGATGCTAATTGTATTTTTTTAACAAAAGAAATCTGAGTTCAAGAATCTGACTGCAAAGACTAAACTATGCTTGTTATAGGAGAAATTGTTTTGTCTTCAGCAGATAAATAAATTCTGATTAGTGTCCCTCGCTTATTATCAGTCCAATCAATCTGTCAAACAAAGTGTTAACTCCAGTGTTCAATTCTCTGTTTAATTTATCCTATTATTCCTGCACTCATTCAGACATAGGTTTCATTATTTTACTCACTTTTGTAATAAATGTAGCATACAGAGTCTCACTTTCTCTTTGCTCTGCTTAAGCTGTATGTAAGCACATGTTTTCTTGTCAGATTTTAAGCATTCAGAAGTTGTTTTATACGCATTATAACATCAGCCTCAGCCAGTGCTTTGGCCAAATGCTTACTTATATTCTATCTATTGCTTTTCATTTTGTATGCCGATTTTTTTTTTTTTTTGACATTTGTATGCTTCACTCTCAAAAGCCAAAATTAGAGAAATTGTTCAAATGATACAAAACTGAATATTTTGAAAATCAAAATGACAGGACCATGATAACAGATGATGAATGTAATATCTCTTAAATGTTAAAAACTGAGCTAGTCACCATATTTCTTTAAAATCTTACCTCATTATAAAAGAAATGTACAGTGTGGTTGTTGAGTCTCAAAGAGAGTGTCTTCAAGAAAGAGATGTAATATGCCATAATCTCCTCATCCGAAAAGTCAAATTTATGAACAATTATTGAATTGACATGATTGTTGGAAAGTAGATAATCTAAATTGTCAAACAAACATAAAAGATATGATCATTTCCAGGTGCTAACATTTCAGAAAAATAGAACAACCTTTGCAAAACAAAACATTTAGCTTAAAAGCAAATGTCATAATTCCTATGCCAACTATTACTAATACATGTCCTTTACAATTATGGGAGGTTAGAATTAGATTACCCTTGTCTTTCTAATCCAGAACTGTGAAGTTGATGTACCTCACTCATTTTACCTTGCATGAAATAAGTGCAGCTCAACTGCTGAATTTTACTGAAGTAGACTACCACTAATCGAAGTACTGAGTTTGTCTTTTAACAGTGAAGACTGTGCAATACTGATCAAGTTTCAAAACATTTACATCATGATATACAAGAAAATGCATTTTAACTGCTACTGCATAATTTCAGCAAACATCTGTTAAGACATATAAGCACTTGGTCAGCAAATATAAAAAAAAATGGATCATAGAGAGCTGGACCATTCCTTTGCATTCCATACTGCTTATATTTGGTATTATAATATTTCAGATTTGTCTAATCCAATTCAGGGTGACAGAGAGTCAGACCAGCAACTCGTGTTAAGCAGTAAGAAACCATGGACAGTGTATCAGTCCATCACTGAGCTCACAAACATACATACATACTCACTCACAGGGTCAGTTAGGATTTGCCAGTATTTAACATGCATATTTTTGGTAAATGAGAGGAAAACAAATCCAGATAAAGGGAGAGGGTGCAAACTCCACAAACATAATGACTAGGTAGAAGATTCATATCCAGGACACAGGATCTGTAAAGCAGCATTCCTAACCAATTTATCTCAATATTGCCAGTAAAAGGTATTATGTACAGGCAAAACATGGTTTAATTCATGTTTTTTGGAGATGATGCTTTGAAATAATACTGTAATAATAAATTAGTGTACTTTTCTTTACAGAGATAAAAATGAATTAACTTTTGTTCTGCAAGAATAATATAATTTGCAGCTTCTGTTAATGCCATAACAACTATTTTAGAATTTGCATATTAAAAATTTTTCTTCTGCAATGGTGCACTTCAAATTATTTTAAAACATCACTTATACTGACATGAAGTAAAAACGGCACACAACAGAATGTATTTGCAAAAGGAAAAAAAAAAGTGAAATTGTTAACATTATTGTGGAATTAAAGTTACAAATTTAAATAGCTGTTGAACCTTCATGCTGAATTCAGTTGTGTGCATTTTTCCATGTACAATAACAGCCATTTATTATTTGAATATTTAGCATTTAAACAGAAACATCCAGACTTGTATTGGCCTGTACTGCAGATTTTGATTGTGTTTGTAGTAACATTTGACAAACAAGAAAGTTAATTGTCTCTCTTATTTAAGTCTTAATCTTGCAATAACTATAATAAAAGGTTTCTTGAGTTTGGAACGTGAACAAATACTGTAGACAGCATTTATTAGAATGAATGAGTGGTTGAACAGTACAGGCAGCGGTAACAAAGAAATCCTGCTTACCATACTCTATCTAGGAAAAGATATATAAATGTGTAAACGAAGGCACAATGTTTACAACAAATTATCTGACTTGACAATATATTCCTGCTATTTAAATATACTAAAATATATTATAGACCTATTTATGTTGTTATTTATTTTCCTGTATAGTCTTTTGCGTATATATGACTGCTATTAATCCGTGCAGACTGTTGTAAACCTGTACTTTCTAACTGGGATCAACATGCATCTGTCTAGAGACAGAAAAAAGACATGCATCATGTAATATGCAAATGGTACATTTAAGTGTACAAAACTAAGGAATATACATTTTATGGTGCATGCAGCGTACTGTAATGGTAAATAGAGTTTGCATCAATTAGAAACTGACATCTGCCGAAGTTTTGTCCACTAAAATGCACCAGGCCATAAAATAGTAAAATGTCTGCACAGCAAAGCCTGGAAAAAAATTATATTTTGCTGATACATATTACAATGGATACAATCTAAAATGAAACAGATACTACAATGAGCGTACCATTTCATTGGTCAGAAGTTGAATAGTTTTATCCCTGCACATAATTACTGAGGCGATAAAGTAACAATCTTAAATATAGCTTGTGAAAATGAGGCATATAAAATCATTACATTATCAGTAGGGTACTTAAACTTAGTAATAACACAATACCAGAATTTTTGTTTTCCATACCAATACCATTGCAATTTTACAATGCTTGATACCTTTGTATACCACAGCAAAAACAGAAAGCCCATTTGATGGCTTTTTATTAAAGTACTTGTTACTTAGGTGAACAATAACATCTGGGTTCTTAGTGAACCATTTGTTTAGTTATAACATTTGCTATAATAAGATTTTATATTTACGTCATTAGTTGGTTAAAAAATATTATGGAAAAGTAATATTTAATGGATGAGCCAAATTAATTCAAACTGCAAATCTTAGAAACTCATGGTGGATATTTTCAAGGTTTCATTTTGTTATTGTTTATGCTTGTGTACAAATTCAGAATTAGAAAATTACTTTGGCTGTCATTATTTGTAACTAAAAGCTGACTTTGTACTCAAAAAATGTATAACTGTGAAACAGCATGACATCCTTTAACATACAATTAAAATATAACACGTGTGCTTTCACTTATTTGTCATATTAATGAATGTTAGTTTGGCTTCAAAAGCCAAACGAATGATAAAAAAAATCCAGTGTTTGCATATTCTTTTAACAATGAAGTATGCTGTTTTATTTATCCTGTGTGTTTCAGAGGATACAAATCTCTGTTAACACATTACATGTCATATTAATAGGGAAATGTGCCTTGTCATTCAAAGCATTGAAACACTAAATAAATTTTACTTCAGTATTAATGGAGCAACTCTAGTGTCTCCAGTGTAGACAATCCAAATAAGCACTTCCTTTGAGTCTTACATCAATGTTTACTTACTTCAACTGCTGTTTGTAACTCCCATATCCCACACTCCTTTATGCACAGTAAGTGTGGATGTGTGCAAGGTCCTCCTCATCGATCCATGGCATTGAACTGCATGCAAACTGAACAGATGCTTGGACTGATGGACATTTGTAGAAGTGCTCACAATTAGAGAATGAATGGGAAGCCTCCATTCATTGTGTAGGACATTATTAAAAAGGATTCATCTTGTTATCTCCTCTTACAAATGAATGACAATACAAGATAACACCTCATTTGATTGATAATGTTATTTTGTTTTCAAAGCATGCAAAAATCTGTTTCTGAACTAATTAACTAAACTAACAGTGGCAATAACATGAGTCTGCATGCATGCAGCTTTGATTTCTGCATTCTCATGCTGAAATTCTTCTGTGCAAATGCAAAGCATTTCTAGACATGACTTAAGCTGTTTTTCTTTTTGACATGTGTAGCATCATCACTGAGAGTCACTTTTTTTTTTGTAGTTTTTACTTACGTTTCTCTCATGTATTATTGTGCCTTCTAATATAATATGTCTGCTTGCACGTGTACAATACCAACTTTCTCTGTACTACCGATACTGTAAAAAAAAGCTGGCACTGTTACATTTATGGACCTTTGGCACTGAATTACTACCGAAATATTAGCTTTTGTGACATTTGCACTTAAACTGATATGAATGAAGTCTCTCTTGGGGATGACACATGCATACAAATATTGAAAAGACACACACAGGATACTTGAATAAAAATCTCCAGTGATTTCATGAGCATAATATTAAAGTACTTACAAAGTGATGTCTCATGGCTTATATTCTCAAAAAGAATATTCAGAGTTTGAAGAAGCTGCACACAAACATATCGGCCAGACTTCTGTCGGAGGATGTTCAAAAAAAAGACAAACATGTTCTTCTCCAAAAAGAAGCTTAAAAAAACACAAGGAAAATTAAATAGCTTTGATATACATCAATGACATTCAAGAATGAAGGCCTCTGCAACATAATTGCCTAAAGGCTGACTACTCAGCTCAGCTCATGGAAAGCTTCAGTACAAGTATCTTTTCATTGCAGCCACTCTATTAATGAGAAATTGATTTGTTGTCTTATTTAATTCATTGCTTAAAATGGTATTTCTTGCTCCACAATTTACATTGAAGATTAACTCTCAGATAGGGCTTTGCTTTTGATACTTAAAAACTTTATTCTACTATTGCAACTATGTGCCTAACAAAATTTAAACAGGGGGAATCTACTGATGCCATAGATGAACAGCACATCATTTGCTACTCACACATCAGCCTACTAAATTCTATTTACCTACAGTTTAGAAATAAAAAGAATAGTAAAATACTTTGGAACCTATGAAAAAAAAATGCATTTGAGAACCTCAGCTTGTTGCCAAATGAATTTTGAGCTTTACCAAATTTCATACTTCCATTTAATTCTAAATTCACAGATCAGGGAGAACAATCAAATCAGACTAACAGAGTCAAATTACAGAATTAGCCTCTTGGTAACAGACTGGCTATCATAAAAACCTGTATGTTTACAATACTTGGACCAGCTGATTAGCTCTGGCCTAGAAATGTACAGCTAACACTCAAGTGAAACTTTATGATGTACCACAAAATGTTTACAGTATGATTTTTTTAACAATCAAGTCAGCTTTTAAGCCATCAATTACAATATCACCATGTAACCTGGGGATGCATCAATTTATTCAACCATTTTGCAGTTGCTTCTTCCTAGCAAGGGTTGTGGTGGTGACAAACAGAGCAGGGAAGCCTAAATTTAGTAATCACCACCACCATTCTCAATTTTCTTTTGCTTACTTCTTAAATCATTAAAAACCAATAGAAAGACAAGTCTGCTAGGTATCCTCACAGAGTTCAGCATTGGATATATCAATCACGATCCTCACTAGATGCTTGCAGCCAGCATCACATTATATATATATCTTCCCACAATTTTCATTTTTAGTCTTCATTTTCATAATCTTAGCAAATAGTGACATAGTAACAGTGGTCTGCACCTCACTCTTGTCTTTAGTTGTAATTGTGTGCTCCTGGGTGTGTGAGAGAGACAGTTTAACAATTAAGCATTCAATGTGGCTACAAGGAAAGAACAAATATGGATGCAGTATGCCAACTGCTCCTCTCTGTCTTTACCCACAGAGGAGGTCCTAGAATAACTTCAGGAAAACCGGGCAATACTTTCCTACATTTTATTCCAATATCTAAATAATACGTATTTAGGCTAAGGGAGGAGTACTTGTTTCACAGCATTCATTCTACATTCAAAATAACTGATTTTCACACAACCAAGTCATCTAACACTTAAGATGACACTCTTCTCAAGACAGAGAAAATGAGTAAGTTCAGAGTATTTACTCAAAAATATTGCCCAGAATATTGATAACTCAACTGTCTTTTTTTCTGTAAACTTTATATATGGCCGAATATGGTACTTGTCAACATTCAGCAGCATAAAGGGACATGATATGATATTCAAACTCTAGGTTGGTAGTACAGAATGTATATATACTAGGATTCGGCATGCAGACAGTATATAATCAGATTAATCAGTTGGTGGGAGAGGCTTAAAAGGGGCACTTAGATTTTGCAAGTCTGTATATATAACTGGAACATGGTACCATCAGCTGATCAATAACTGAAACTAATCTCTTTCAGAGAATATTTCCAGCAATGCACAAAGGAACTTCAAGTTAGTCACTTGTACCCACAGTCACATTCTTTCACTCACTATCCAAAGCTTGTGGCAAGAAGTGAGGAAAGACATACACAAACTGACAATAAACTCAAGGTATTTTTCCAAAGATCACTTCAGTACTAACAATAAGGTAAAACTAGAATACTTCTGGTCTTGTGAGCAAGAGTCCAAGATCTATAAAATCCTACAGTTCCCATTACTTGAAATAGAACCCAATGTTTGACAACTGATGACCCTGACCACAGATATAAAGATGCTCAGTATCATCCCACCATACTACATTCACCTGTAAACTAATCCAGCTTGTGCCAAATATGTAAGTCTGATGAGGCTAAATGAGCACCATCATCATCATCATAAAATACCAGTTACCCAACTGGACACTTTCCAAGTTGCCTCAGTGAATTGATATTTGGTCCTTAAAAACAATAAAAATGAGAAGCATCCCAGAGGAGTCCTATGTCCATTTAAAGTTTATATATCTAAATAACAAAAATGAATAAATATGTGGGACAAAATGCATGAGGCAGTGTCTAAAACATATGGCCTTACATCATATCACATACATACAGTGCTCTAGTATCTAGTACCGGGTACACATCATTCTGGAACTTAAAAACACAAAAACAGTGATTAGCACAGAATTCCAATAAACATTTCAAAGTCTGGGCGGCACGGTGGCGCAGTGGTAGCGCTGCTGCCTCGCAGTTAGGAGACCCAGGTTCGCTTCCCAGGTCCTCCCTGCGTGGAGTTTGCATGTTTTCCCCGTGTCTGCGTGGGTTTCCTCTGGGCGCTCCGGTTTCCTCCCACAGTCCAAAGACACGCAGGTTAGGTGGATTGGCGATTCTAAATTGGCCCTAGTGTGTGCTTGGTGTGTGGGTGTGTTTGTGTGTGTCCTGCAGTGGGTTGGCACCCTGCCCGGGATTGGTTCCTGCCTTGTGCCCTGTGTTGGCTGGGATTGGCTCCAGCAGAGCCCTGTGACCCTGTGTTCGGATTCAGCGGGTTGGATAATGGATGGATGGGTGGATTTAAAAGTCTGATTTGGATCAGGAAGGCCATTTGTACCAGATATGATTGTCCAAGTGTCTCTGTTCTTTCCATTTGAAAAGAACAGAAAGTAATAATCTAATAAGCTTTGTAATCACAGTATTAACTAAGATTGTTGCTAGAGGCATGAAGACTGTGAAAGTTACCAACTCTGCAAAATCTCTGCAATCACAGTGAAGAGATCCACTCATAAGCTGGCACAAATTCCAATATTACCGTCTCATACGCAGCCTGGACTTTTCCTACATAGCTCCAAAGGACACTTTCAAAAGGAAACAGGAATAAACCCAAACTGTTAAGACTGGTTTTCAGAGTATACGATGAGAGTCAGGCAGAGGTTTACTCTAATATGTTGGTACCTGTCAACCACCCACAAAATAGCTCACTCCTTTCTGCCAGTGAAGTAATGTTCTAAATTGTATGTGTCAAATTCCATTTCCAAAAATGTAGCACATCCGGATCTATCCTGCTCATGCCTATTACCTAACTAGTAACAAAAGTATTTGCCATATGGAAAACATACAAGACAAAGTCAGCACCAACAGGTGCTCATGTAAACAGTCTATTTAACCTGAAAACTATGTTTGCCAAAATTAATAAAAATCTGTTTACTACAAGTATTAAGATTCGTTCTCGAGGATCACAAATGTCACATATTACAAAAAGCTGCAAAACAACACAGTAGTTCATATGTGTCTGCAGTATTATGCTTGACTAAAAATGCAGTATTGAGAATGCACTAAATAATGCAGTCTATCAACATCCTTTTAAACAAGATTATGATCTCAGCAATACTCATACACCAAAACAGCCACATTAATGTGAGAAGGTTTCTCAGACAATTATATGCAGGCGAGATATATTAATTTAAACACTACATTGTGCATGATAGATTAACAAATAATTTTGAATGTATCAACCAATAACCTTTCTTAAATAAGATACTTACTCAAAAACAGAGCTGTCATTCTGATCTCCCCATATAAGAATCTCAGTAATGGAACGAATAGTTTCCACCAGCAGATTCCGATTATGATCTGTCACTGTGGTATTTTTCGTTAAAACATGATACATGTACCTAGGTTAAAAAAAAAAAGTATTTAACAGATCTTAAAGACAGTAATTCACTGTATTTTTATGTTCAGTATACAATGGTTTCCTTACATAAATATCATGGTTTCAAATTTAAATACAAGCCCAGAAAGTATGAATAAAAAATCACTTATTTTAATTAATCATATATACAAAGGAGAAAGATGTTTGCGACAGCGAAGACAGGTAAAGTTCCGTTATGTAATATTTAAACTAAAACCTCATTCAAATGCAGTTAACTGTTTTTCCAAATTTTGTGGAGCAACAAATGTCAAATTTATGCTCACTTCGTTCTCCGGTGCTTCCTGGTTGCATACACTGTATTTTTCTCATCGTAAACGGCGCAAGCAATTTCAATAATCTACTAGGATCAGTAGCAGGTGAATGTTGTGTTTCTCAACTGACGTGTACATTCAATAGTTACAATACAGTTACTGTGGATGTATGCATGCAGTCACTTACTTCAGGTGATCCAAGGAGTGAATACTTTTAGATTTCCCTTGGCCTCCTCCAACCCAGCTTCTCGAACGCCCAAACATAGTCCAGGCCTATTTTGTCATTTACTTAACTGAAGCCGTACATAATTTCGGTAACTGTAATCAAAAAAGGAGAAAAATAACCGGACGAAGTTACAGCATTAGAAGATAATAATACGCTTCCCGTCTCGACAAAAATAAACCTATGAAGCTTGCAATATTATACACTGTGCATCCGGGTTGGCCAGTGGTGTCTTCTGGGTGTTGTAGTGTTTTGGTTTCCTTTCCCTCCCAGCAAACTGGTTTTCTCGTTTTCCTGCTAAATGACGTCACAAAAAACATTGCGCCATATCTACGCGACGAGGGGCGTAAAGTTTAGTCTGCAAGGCGCAGACTTGTCTTTTGATTGGCAGCTATTTTGACGAATAGGACTGCAATTACATATTTGTACACCAATAAAGGGGTAGCCGCAGTAAGCGTAAAATAATTGTAGCTGCAGTGGGCATAATGTTTCAGCAAAAGAGATAGCGTGACGTAGAGCAATGCAGAAAGCAAGGAGACGACAGTTTTAAAATCATCGTCAATGGGATAACCATGCTTTATGTCAGCATTTTATTTACTGATAGAAAACCAATGTTTGCGTGTCGATAAAGAGTGCTCGAGTAATGACTTTGGGAGGGATTTTTGATTTCGGTTCCCTGATTCAGAAACAACATAATAAATACAGGAGTTGAGACGGAAGATAGAGAAACTCAACTACTTTATTATCGCGCGTTTGAGAAGAAATGTAAATAACGACCGAAACGTTTAGTGAAAGAGCAACGCATCTACCTTTCTATCGCCAAGGGTTTTTTGGCTTTTTTTTTTTTTTTTGCTGCGTTTGCACATTTTGCGACTCAAACCCGTATCAGATGGATTCCAAGTCAATATCGGACGGGACTCCCTCGTCCCTTGGATAAAAGTGCCCGTCGGCCGCTGGCGTTGTCAGTCAGGAGGGGCGTCTCTGAATTCGAGGTCCTGCATGCCAGCTCCACTGTACGCACATCTCGATTCAGTGGAATCACTTTTTAATGAGCTTCCCTATATGTTTTATCTCGGCCTGTTTTTTGTAAACGTGCTCATACTCTACTATGCTTTCTTGATGGAGTATATAGTCCTTAACGTCGGCATTGTCTTCTTGCCCGAGGATATGGACCAAGCACTGGTGGATCTAGGAGTGCTTTCCGACCCAGCTTCTGTCCCGTACGACACAGAAGGTGAAATGGACGTCTTTGAGGGGTACTTTGACTGAAGCAACGACCTTAACTGAAATTGTAGATGTGAGTGAGATGAGCAACGACAGTTAGACCCAAGCACCGGAGTGAACATGGGGATAGAACGTCAGATGAGACCGAAGGTAGTATTTGGATACCCCAGTGGACCAACAAAGTGCACCCAGTCTCTTTGGACAGGAGTGAGTGGGAGACAACTCTACCCAGTATGGAGACAACACGGTGTGTAAGCATCATGAAATGGTCATTTTGCACTAGCAATGTCCAAACAGGAAAGTTTTAACAAAGTGTGATGAATGTAAGGTAGTCTCATCCTTATACAAAGCTTGTCATTTGTAGCATAATATTTAAATTACCACAACATTCTAAATTAAAAACATCATGAAATTGCATTTATTCATATAGCTCTGTAAATAGAAGTGTAAGCAAAGAAGATTTTTGGAAAATGTTAAGCACCTTTTGCTCATTTTTTGCCACCACAGCCCTTTTACAAGTGGAATTTTGTGTATAGCCTTATGGATGACGCTGCAGTTGTGACTCACTGGGCTGGCTACTTTAAGCAGTTGTTTAAAGCTGATCCTCAAACTAGGACATTAGATATCTCTGGGTTCACTGATCCTCCAGTTAGCTGTGAAACACCCAATCATATTGAGATTACACTGGTGGTGAACCAGCTGAGGGTAGGGAAGGCTGCAGGGATCTGTGGTATCTGGGGTGAACATCTCCAGGCTGGTGGTAAGGCTGTCCTCCTGGCATGGCAAGCAATCTTTGCTTCCATTTGGGAGACTAGCGTCATCCCAACTGACTGAAAAACGGGACATGTCATCCCTGTCTGGAAAGGGAAGGGTGATTGGCTGGATTGAGGCAACTACAGGGGGATAACACTGCTGTCAGTGTCGGGTAATGTCCTTGCTACAGTCATCCTCGATAGGATCTGTGATCACTTGCTCATTTACCAGTGCCAGAGCATGCCTAAGAAGTCTACCATCGATCACATCCTGGCACTGAGGATTCTCATGGAGCGCAAACAGGAATATCGGCAGAGTTTCTTTTTCAGCCTTTGTCGATTTTCGTAAAGCGCATGACTCTGATCGAGTTGATCGAGCTGCACTGTGGGATCTCCTCAAGGTTGCTGGATTTCTTGGCCAGCCTGTACACTGGTGCTGTGCAGAGTGGAGGCAGCTTTTCCCAGTTGATTCTGGGGTTCATCAGGGGTGTGTTCTTGCTCCTACTCTGCTCAATGCTTGCATGTACTGGGTGTTGGGCAAGGCTGTGGAGTCCAGTAGCTGTGGCGCATCTGTTGGTGAAGAACAATTCATTATGCATGAAGATCACAGAATTGTCAGCAGAGTCATTTGAGGCTCTGATCTGGACTTTCAAGAGACTGAGCGAGGAGTCTCAGTGTCCAGGCTTGCGAGTGTTTTGGATAAAAACTAAGATCCAGGCTTTTAATGACTTCTTATCCACAGCCATCAGCAGTGTTAGTGTCAAACTTGTCGAGAGGCTTACCTCGGAGTCAGTAGACAAATTGAGAGAGCATTGGGTGGTCATGTGGTTGCTGAAAAGAGGTCTGTGGTGCTCTTGATATCTATGCAAAAGGATGAAGGTCCAAGACTTTAGAGTCCTGGTGCTTCCTGTCTTGCTATATGGTTGTAAGATAGTGATGCTATCCAGTGACCTGAGACGAAGACTGGACTCCTTTGGTACTGTGACTCTTTGGAGAATCCTTGGGTACCGCTGGTTTGACTTTGTGTTGAATGAGTGGTTGCTCATGGAGTCACAAATGAGGCACATTACCTACATTGTGAGAGGATATCATACACGGCACAATGGCCATGTGGCCGATTTTGCTAAGGGTGATCCGGCTCGCAGGATCCTCATTGTTGAGCACCCGAGTGGCTGGACCAGGCCAAGGGGACACCCATGTAACAGGTTCGTTTCCGGTGGGTTGTACTAGACTGTGTGTCTGCCTGGGGGGTTGCCAACCAGAATACCGAGCTGTTTTGTCGTGTTGGGTACAGCAACATATTGGACCAGTGCTTGCTCCTCGACCTGACCTGAACTGACCTGACCTGACCTTGGCATTATTGAAGGCAGGACTGTACAGAAGTCCATGGATCCCATAGTAATGTCAGAAGAGGCAGAAATTACCTTTCTCATTTATTTATTTATTTATTTTTTTTAAAGTAGATTCCTTTACAGGATGTGCAGTGTGTCATCACTGTCTGCTTTGGAAGGAACAATAAGTATCCTCACTTTTAACATGTAGCACATCTGATTGACTGCATATCTTCAAGGTTGCAAAGTATAAATTCATAGGCACTAGCAGCAGCCTGTTATACTGATGGGAGAAGTGGGATCACAAAAGAGTAACTGTGCTATTATTGCATGTATTTATTTTATATTACTGTTACTAATTAGACTAAACGTATTGCTTCACAAATTTCTTAATATTTTACAAGTTTGAATTAACTTCTGTGTTCAAAAGGGAGAGTTGCAACTAAAGCTGTATTATATATTTTATATATAATTTTTTTTTTTTTTTTTTTTTTTTTTTAATTAAGCTGTAGTTGGCAATACTTCCCCCAAAGGGTATGAAACAATGAATGACAATTGATGAATCCTTTACAAGTATATTTTTTGGGTGCTTTGGTAGGGAATAATGACTGTAAGTAGCATACTCTACAAAAATGTACGCTTTGTAGCAGGGACTAATTTAGCAATGCTGTATTGCATCTACAGAGCCATTGATCTGAATCCCTGCCAAGGTACTGTCTGTGTGGAAATTTACACATCTTGTCTGTAACTGCGTCCCTATAACTTGGGCAAGTATATAATCGGTATATCCTGTTGTAGAGTGCATACCATATAGAATTTGTTCCGCTTTGTACTTCATGGAGCAAAGATAGACACTAGCCTCCTCCACCCTGAAGTGGAATTAGCAAGGTTTTTATATTAAATGAATAGAGAAAAACACAGCTGTAAAATGTGGGCCAGTGCTGTAACATTCAATAAAAAGGTTCATTTTTTTGGGACAGTCGTCTACATTTATAAAAGTGCATTATATTTTCCAAGTCCAGGCTTCTAGATTGGATGGATTTTAATACTATTTTAGAGTTTTTTCCCCACTGACTCTAAAGCAAGATATAAACACTTAATTTTGTCACATAAGGTTCTATGAGAAAGTTGGCCACACTTCTTCTTTTCTTCCAGATTGTGCATCAGTGATTGGTCTCTGACCTTTAGCCAAATGGCAGTGTTAAGAGAAGGGAGCCTGTGCAAGCACACAATGCAAGTTTTAGATCCATACCTTTATTCATGGAACACAATTACCCAACACCTATATTACTTGTAATTGCCCCCATACTGTCAATATTTGTTTACAGCTGCTTTAGCAGCAATGTTTGCATCTAAAATCTTATTATAATTTGCTAGTGAGGATTTTTTTTTTTTTTTTTTTTTTTTTCAGAGCTGCTTTAATTCAGATTAACTGGTAGGTTTGTGAGAATTAACTGCTCAGTTTAGGTCATGCCATAGAAACTTTATTGGACTTTGAAAAGCTTTTAGATTTTTTCATTTGTTAGCTGACTTTTGTGTTTTGGGTCATTGAGCTTAAGCTTCAGGTAACAAACGGAAGACTAGATGTTCACCTTAAGAATATTCTGCTAAAGTGCATAATTCATGGTTCCACAAGATCTGAAAGACTGCTCATTATTGAAGGAAGAAAATCATCCCCACACCCGAACACTGGTACTCCTATTTTTTTATTATAGATTGTCTTATTTTTGGCAGAAAATCATCCCTACACACTAACACTGGTTCTCTTATTTTTTTATTGTAGGTATGATTTATCTTATTTTTGAATGCTTTTATAAGCGTTACACCAGACATAGTGACCATACTTTTGACACATCTGTTCAGAAAATGTTATTCTAAAAATCTTGGGCATCATCAGGTTGTTTTTTGAAAATGTGAAATGAGCATTAATGTTATATTTTTATAGGTGAGGTTTCCACCTTGCTACTCTCCTATGAATTCCCTTTTTTTCCTTAGTCTCTTTCATATTGTGTAGTAATGAATACTGACCTTAGCTAAGGCTAGAGAGGCCTTCAGTTTTTGGATATTCATCCGGGATCCTCTCTGACTTCTTGAATGAGTTGTTGGTATGCCCTTGGAGCAATATGTACACACTGGCCTTTTCATTTAAAAGGTAATAGCACTTACTAAGATGTAGAGGAGTTGTAGAGTCTTAGAATGGTTTTGTAATTTTTCCTGACTGGTAAACTACCTTATTCACATAGTAAAGGTCAATATGTTGTGGGGTTTAGAATCAATAACATTTTGCTGTGCTAAGTCAGCTGAGTTTTAACAGTGCAGATCTGAGGCTAGGGATCTGCACTGGTAATCGGAAGGTTGCCGGTTCGAATCCCGTAAATGCCAATAGGGACTCTACTCTGTTGGGCCCTTGAGCAAGGCCCTTAACCTGCAATTGCTCAGCGCTTTGAGTAGTGAGAAAAACGCTATATAAAATGCAAAGAATTATAATTATTATTATAGCTGTTTGAGTAACTAAGGGGGCAGTTACACTTTCACCTGGTCATCATACTTTTTGGATGACCACACCAGTGAAACATTTGCACAAAGTTATTGGAGGCACTAGATTTCAGAGGACTGAGGGAGCAGAAACTGGTCTCAATCATACTATGTTATTGTTAAAATTGAATAATTAAGCCTACATGTTCTAAAACTGATAGTGGTTTTGTTTCATCAATTATATTTATATAGCCGATGTGCTTATTGCAGAACATGCATGATGTAATGCTGTTAATAATCATCAACTCCATAACCAGATGACACTTAGGCCCAGGCTACTTTTGTTTTATTAATTTTAGAATTCATATTCTGCGTTGTAATATTTTGTGAATTGAATGACATGATAACAATACATTACTTTCTTATCAAAACCTGGGAGCCAAACCTGCACACATTAACTTCACACTTTCAATTA
This sequence comes from Polypterus bichir lapradei, assembly GCA_026402145.1. Taxonomy (NCBI): domain Eukaryota; kingdom Metazoa; phylum Chordata; class Cladistia; order Polypteriformes; family Polypteridae; genus Polypterus; species Polypterus bichir. The sequence goes on from JANRMT010062861.1 coordinate 40,593,705, forward strand.
ACATGCTTTCTGCAAAATGCTCTGGTATGCATTTGCAAAGGTTAAACAAAATAATGCAAATACATGAAAAAATTAGGGAAATGTCATTAGCCAGTGACCATTTTTAAGATGTTATCAGGACAAAGTGCTGCCAAAAGAAAATTACATTTGTGATGTGATTTTAATGTGTGCATGTAGATATGTTACAGTCTATGAAGATGATAATGGTAATAATAAAAAATGTAATAATTAAGCATTATAGATTGATACATTAGCATAATCTCTATAAATACTTTGTTTATTGATTTTTAACAGAGAGAAGTGTATCCACATGCAGCAATTTAGTATTTGAAGAAAAACTTATGCATGGAAAAGGAGTAGAAACTTGGTCAATACGCAGGCTGAACTGGGTTTGATGAGTCACCAGATTATAAAAGTGACCCCTACTAGTTGGAGAATCACGGCAGTAAATGATTATGTTATCAAGCAGACAAAAGCTATAAGTCGAGTATTGACATCTGACAAGAGCAAGGCACAGTGAAGCCAGGTACTGAATGTAATGGTTTCTCTAGTACATCATGTTTAACGTGTTCAGCAGTGTTGACATATTTATTGGCAAATATATGAAAAATTCCTTGACTGGGCTGGGTTGAAGGGCTTGTTTTGATAACCTTTTGATGAGGCAGTAGTCTGTCTGTATAGATTACAATTTTGTTTGGTTTGTCTTTAAATATTTTTTTCATGTTCACAAAGGAGTCCGTCCATGTTGTAAAAGCCAATCTTAGAAAGTTTATGCGTCAAGTTAAAGTCATATTAATGTTTGCTTAATTTGAATAGAATATAATTTACTTTCATAGCTATAGATTGATATAGCCTTTACCCCCTGTAATTAGCTTGACATAGAACCTTCTTAGCTATCTATACCTGTAATACATTGTGTTAATTAAGTCCGTTTGGAATTAGTCTTATTGCTACAATGAACTGATAGACCCATTTGCAGCTTGTAAATGGATAGACATAGCTTTCTGACCTTTTAGAAATGGTTCAGCTGTATGAGCAAACATAGAGAAACGAGCAATATAAAAGCCATAAACGGAGTTTTTCTTTAAACAAGGACTTGTCTTTACTTTGCACCACCAACTTTCTCTCTATTTTTGTGTAAACTGTTTTGCTTTGAATTTTTACTAAAGCTTTTAAAAACAAAAATATTTTGTCTGTGGAATCGTTTCAACACATCACACATTTGCTAAAGTCCCATGAAGCAAACTATAGCTTCAGAACTTTGGGTAAATGCAGCTCATGTCATGGCAGCAGACTTTAACAAATGTTCACAACTGGTCATCTATAATATGCTTTACACCTGCTGAAAATATTGCCATTGAACCCAAAAACTGGTGTGCAAATTTATAGGCTTGTGTGTTCATTAGTTTCTGAGATGTGGAAACTTTTTAAAAAGGGTGTGTAGCCCTAAAAGAGTGCTAGTAAAAAAAAAAATGACAGCGTTCAATAAGTCATAACATTTGATCTGTTTGTGCTAGATGCATGAAATTTTCAAGGACTGATATTTAGTAGTATGTGTGTTAACGTCTGCGGTGGCCTGGCACCCTGCCCGGGGTTTGTTTCCTGCCTTGCGCCCTGTGTTGGCTGGGATTGGCTCCAGCAGACCCCCATGACCCTGTAGTTAGGATATAGCAGGTTGGATAATGTATGAATGGATGTCTTTAACGTCTAAAATAGTTGGTTCACTGTGGCACATCTGCCAATTTATGGCTTGCTGAAAATTGTATAACATTTTTTTTTGTACTTTAGAGCAACTTTGGCCCTCATCATCTCCAAACTAAACCACTTAAAATATTTGAGATTTAATAGGTATTACTTGTGCTATAGTTATTGAGCAACTAGCTGCCTGTCTAAAAGAAATTGAAATTTCTGATTTATGATGCATTAAAAATTTATAAAATAACTTCTTGTCGATTTATTTCAAATGAAAATGACATAAAAATAATATACCACTGGAAGGAGCATGGTTTAATTAGTAAATACACAAAATTATGATGTTGGCACTTTGATCCAAACTATATTTACTAGTAGTGACACTTATTTAATATCTTTTACATCTTACAATTATGTAAAGGCAGGGCAACATTTGTGAAAGTAATTGTAGGAGAGGATGGCAAATGTCTTTCTCTGGGTATTTTTTTTAACCATTGTTGCACAGTTTTAATTCAAGTCTCATGTTTTCATAAATGCAGTTACTTCTTTTATCTGAGTTTGCTTTTGATAGCCTACTGGATATGGTTACTTGATGTTACTTTGAGCTGCTAGTACATGCACTCTCACTATAATAATTTAAGATGGCTATATAAAGGTTTGTTTGCAGTTCTTCAACACTATGCATGATATGCTTTTTTGATAAACATTGTTGCCACTAAATATGGAAAATGTAGTTAATTTTAGTACTAAAACACATAACTTATTAGGTGAACAAGGTTCAACATTACTTTTCATTTTTTCTGAAAACCCATTCCAAGCCCATGCCCTGTTGTTTCTTTGCTGTATTGGTTGCCCTTCTAGTGTTGCTTTCTTTTCTATTTTTTTAACAGGATTTGAACCAGCAGCCTTCTAAATATCCGTGCAGATCCTTGGCCACAGAGCCACCACTCTGCCTGCATAAATGGATATTTAATTAATTTTGTCTTTGCTGGTTATATAGCATTGTGTCTTCATGGTTGTACCGCAGTTAGTTCTGCTGCCCCATATCTTCTGGGGGCATATGTTTTAATGTTTAATAATCTTATAAATTTATATCATTCTTTTAATATTTGATAATCTGCCATTATAGATTCACTTTAGTTTCATTAGGAAACTTAAGTGTTCCTACTTAATGAAATAATAGCTTTTTAGACTGTTTTTAGATTTGTTTTAAAGTAGTCAGTGCATTTTTAAATTCTGCTTTTTTCCCTACCTGTTGTGGTATAAAAGCTGTTTAACGGATGCATCCGAAAAGCTGTGCTAAAAATAAATCTGCTGAACACTGCAGTATTCCTGGAATTTTCTTCTGAAATCCCACAAGAATTTATATTATATTGAATAACATTAATGCAGTAAATGCTTCTAGAATTTGCCTTTTGAAAATGCCTTGTATCAGGATTTCAGCAACATCTTTTAAATACTTAATGGAAATTAATGGAAATCATTTATTTAGTGTTCTGCATAACTTGTGGTGAAAAAGTGTCTGAGCCTAAGGCCAGGTCTGCCATGTTCTCTCCAGTGCTATTCAGAGCTTTTAAGTTCAGACATACCGTGAGGTTAATTGCCATCTCTAAATTACACAAAGTGAGTGTGTGTGTTTGGATTTTATTTTTTTTTTATATGTTCCCTGTGTCTTCCTAGGCGGCACGGTGGTGCAGTGGTAGCGCTACTGCCTCGCAGTTAGGAGACCTGGGTTCACTTCCCGGGTCCTCCCTGCGTGAAGTTTGCATGTTCTCCCCTTGTCTGCGTGGGTTTCCTCCCACAGTCCAAAGACATGCAGGTTAGGTGGATTGGCGATTCTACATTGGCCCTAGTGTGTGCATGGTGTGTGGGTGTGCCCGGGATTGGATTCCTGCCTTGTGCCCTGTGGTGGCTGGGATTGGCTCCAGCAGACCCCTGTGACCCTGTGTTCGGATTCAGCGGGTTGGAAAATGGATGGATGGATGGATGGATGTGTCTTCCTAAGGTCAAGTTACAACTTTTCAAGGATTGCTGACAGACCTGGATTCAGTGATGCACCCTGGTGGTCTGTACCAACACTACAGACATTTAAGGTGCCGTCTTATTGTAGCATCAACTGTATCGCACAGCCAGGCACGTGTAAGCTCTTATGAGTGTAGAATACAGATCCGCTGGTCCAAATCCTGTTACTGCAAGATGTGACCCTGCCCCATTTGGCACTTAACCTGAAAACTGCTTCAGGGGTGCTGAATAGTGGCTGACCCTGCACTCTGACCTTTTTTTTTTTTTTTGGGAGGTCATGTGAAAAGGCAGTTTCCTTTGGGGGATTAACAAAATTTCTCAATACTGTATGTATGCTATGACTGCCAGACAATGTCCTTCAAAGTTCTAGATTTATATTTAGTGTCATTTAATAATGTTAATATGTCTGTCTTTATGCTTAATTTTTAACTTTCAGTCCATTTTTTGTCTTGCTCAGTTTTGCAGGCTGCCTGACGAGAAATACAGCAGTCCTCCAGCCAAATTCAAATCAGTTATGACCTGGGTGTTTAAAAAAATGTAAACTGGAAATTTACCTCTTCTGTAATTGGTTACCTTAAAGCTTAATACTGTATATAGTTATATTTTATCATTTACTTGTTAATATTTAGGAACAATTATTTTCCAAACACACAATTATTTACAGTGTTAAAAGAGGCCTGGATGTATTCTAGGCAAAAACCAACCCTGTGCAAAAAAAGTAGTCCATTGCAGTGCACTTTAAGAGCAGTCCTGTGCATCTCTGTTTATTAAACCAGCTTAATGCCACATTACAGTTACAGGGACCCAGAGGTCATCTCAGGAACAGTTAGTGTCATGCATGGAGTCCATTGTGAGGCTCTTACACATACAGTACCTTCCATAATGTTTGGGGCAAGTTAAAATTATAAATCAAACAATTTAGACATGATTGAACTGAAACAACAAAAGTTTGTTTCTTGCATAGCCCCCCAATCACACATGTAATGCCTCAGTGGGCTTTAACAGGCCCTCTTTCAAAAAAAAAAAACTCCAAAAAAAAAATGGAAGGAATCTTGAGAAAGGCAATTTAGAGAGTGACCCCCTTCCAGGTAGGTTTGACATACAATGGGTGTCATTAATGTGATAAATACAATGCAAAAAACAGAGCATGGTCCTCTTCACAGACCTAGGTTAGCAATCTGTCATTGCCACCTCAGAAATACAATAAATACAACAGTTCAAACTAATTGCTCATTGCAGGCTTTAATTTAAGGGCATTTGCATACATTTCAGCCACAACATGTAGAAAAAACACTTTTTCGACATGGTCCCCGCCCCCATTTCAGGGCACCATAATATTTGGGACATAGCAATGGCAGTTATATCTAGGACTTCGTCACATATCCCTTACATGCAATGGCTGCTTGACATCTGAGATTCATAGACATCACCAGGTGCTCAGGATCTTCTCTGGTGTTGCTCTGAGAAGCCGCTAATGCAACCACCTTCAGCTCCTGCTTGTTACGGGAGCTTGTCTCTCTTCAGCATATGGAAGGCCTGCTTAATTGGCTATTAATCGGGTGAGTGAGTTGGCTAATCGAGAATTTTCCATTTTTTAACTTTTACAAATTCCGGTGTTGCTTTAGCGGTATGTTTGAGACCATTATCTTCTTATTGGATGAAGCGCCATCCAGTGAGTTTGGAGCCATTTACTAGAACTTGAGTAGATCATAAGATGTTTCTATACACCTCAAAATTCATTGTGCATCTGCCATCAGCAGTTACATCATTAGTAATGATAATTGTGCCAGTACCTGTTGGCAGCCATACGTGCGTGGGCAATAATATCCCTCGCCATGTTTTAATAGATGAGGTGGTGTGTTTTGGATCTTGGGCAGTTCTTTTTTGCCTCCACAATTTACTGTTGCCATCACTCTGATACAGGCTCTCTATAAGACCTTTTCCCAGAAATCTGCAGGCTCTATGAAGTACTTTTTTGCAAACTGTAATCTGTCCATCCTGTTTTTGTGGCTAATTAGTAGTTTACATCCTGCAGCATGGCCTCTGTATTTTTGTTCATGAAATCTTCTTCAGGTAGTTATCTCTGACATGTGAACTACCTGTAGACTGTGACTGGGCAGGTTACAGAGCTGTTCTTCCAGATATAACTTTTGTGCCTCAGCCCCAATTAAAACATTATGATGTGTGTATACTGTATGGTGTTTTACAGCTTTCTGTTTTTACAATAAACTTTGTAAATGCTGTTTGTATAATACCATTGGTTTGTAAACAGGATGTGTTTATTTGAGGGGGAATTGACATTGAACTAAATGTTTGGCTGCCATTAATATCAAAAATATTCTTGGCTTGGTTTAAAACGAGCATTGTTATTGAAAGAATAATATTCTAATATTGTAACGCTGTGTTTCCTTTGTAGTGAGCTGCCATCTGGCACAGTAAAAGCAACCCTTTTCCTGTCCATTAGACATTCTGTGATATTAATGCTTATAAAGTACTTGTCTAGGTTTAGTTCCTAACACGTGCCAATGCTGCAGACATGAACAGGATTAAGTAAGTTAGGTAAGGGATCAGTGTGAGCATTAAGCACTTGACGCATGAGTTAACATTACAATAAAGGATAATATTTTAAAGCAGGCATACACTGTGTGGTATTTATTTATTTGGCACAATTTTAAGCCCAAATTGCAATTGCCGACCGATCTTTTGGGTTTTTTTGTCATTATTTTAATGCCAAGTATATGCTGAAGGAACAAAAACTGGATTTTTTTTATACTGCAGAGTTGTTTTTTTGTAATTTTTTTTAGTATAAAACAGGACCAAAGTTTCATAAGTTTCAAAAAGATTGTTTAGAATGATTACTTAATACAGTATATCACAATTTCTAAAACTTAACAGAGGGCTTTTTTAATTTAGGTCAGCCAAATGAATGTTTTAGAAATGTGCTCATCTAATAAAAATTAAAAAAAAAAAAAATGCGCTCATCAATTAAGTATTCTTCAGTTTTTTTTTTTTAACATACATTCTGTTGTTTTACAAAGTGCTGAAAATGCCTTATGCTGAGTTGCCTGATGGGTAAGGTGCTTCCTGGAACAAAAGGTTGGTACCAGACAAGGTCAGAACCGTGTAAGAGAGAGTGAGGAAAAAAAGAGCATGAAAAAAACCTGTATTGCCATGTTTATTTTCCACCAATGGAGATAAGCCTTGTGGCTTTCCCAGAATGACAATGGTCAGAGACACCATTACTGGTAAAGGAGAAAGAGGTACAGGTGCAAGGGAATCAATACAGTAAAGTATTGAAATATTTTCTCTCTGATGATTCCTACCCCTATGAAAAGAAACAGAAAGAGAGTTAGTACTTGTGAAGAAACATACAATTTGCTTTCAGGACAGTAGAGGGTAAGCAACCCAGCAGGGACCAGGGTTGTCCAGGCCTCCTTTTGGAGGTGAGGGAAGGTCACTAAAGAGCACAAGATAGGAATCTTTCCTCCTTGCCAGTAGAAGACAGCACATGACTCCAGGTCAGCAGAAGTTGAGCTAGTGTATGCTTCTGTCATAAAGATCTGGTTCAGAAGGCTGCTCATTACCTTCCAATAATGGTAATATATGTAAGGAGTGAGACCAAGTGGCCCTTTTAAATAAGGAAGCTTGGGACATATCAAAGAGACTCTACACTTGAAGGTGGATGCAGATTGTTTTGGAGGGCAGAATTGCTTTATGTAGTGAATCCTTTCATGAAGAAGCAGGCCTCAAAACCATCAGACAGACTAGAACTTCACCCTGGTCTGCTCCCCCAGAGTAGGTCTCACCACTGGCCACCAAGCACCAAATGCAACTGACAGATGTCAGGCCACACAAGGACCAAAAACAGGATAAAGGGTTTAAAAATAACAATGTACAAAAAAGGGAACATGAAAACCATTAAACAAAAAAATGGGTCTTGAGTAGATTCAAAAGTGATTGCAAAAAGAAAGACAGGAAGAAAAAATGAATAAAAATGGTTTTGATAAAAAAGCACATCTAAAAACAAATAATTCCAATAAATTGGTAACCAGCAGGCAGAACCTAAAAGAGGATATATGAGTCAAACCAGGAAATCCTTGCAGAATCACAAACCGGGAATGAATATCACAAACTGAAGCTGTTGAGCCTTCTTCAGCTTTGGCATAATTGCTTCAGCTGGGGTCAATAAAACAGCTGCCTAATTAGGTGGCCCTGTCTCCTGTATGTGGTGCCTGGGGAGGCAGGGCCGCCTAATTAGGCAGCTACAAGGAAAATGAAGACCTAGAAACGTAACATAATACAAATTTGAAAAAAATAAACAACACCATATTAAACAAACATACCAAAAAAAAGAATAAGAAAAATATTTTAACAGCAAAATTGAGCCAGGGCATCAACCCTGGTGTACCACAACACTTTAGGCTCGTCCCTAACCTTGAAGAAGGTTTTTGTTTTGGCCAGGAAGGTGGAAATGTAGGTTGAAGATAGGCCAGAATTATGAGAGACAAAAGGACTGGTGGTGAGCGGAGCGTTTTCAACAGTTCCTAAAATGGGGTTTGAGACAGTCCAGCTCCAGTAACCGTACATGAAATCGTAATAAAAACATAACTCACAGTCTTAAAAGAACGCTAGCTTCAAATGTGTAATGCACCTGAATGATGTCCAGTAGAAGTTAGAAGACTCGGTTCATGTCAGGTTTTAGGACTTAAAATGTAACACTCTGGTTCTGTTCACTTTCAAAACAAAGTAACCATATGTTTCTTCTTTCTCTTTCAGATTGCTATTTTCAAACTCATGGAGGTTAATTTCAAGTTCTTTCTTTTTTGGAGATGCCTACCTTGGACACAAAGTAGTTTGTGTTTTCAGTTTCACAAAACAGTATATGCAGCAGCACCATTGGATCAATCCCTTTGAAGACAGCAATCGTTTTGTCACCTTCGTTGGACAAACAGCCATGGACGGGAGCCTTTGGCCACACCAGTATATCTAGACAAATGAGAAGGTGCCCCAGAATTTACAATGTAGGACCATGACAAATTAAAGGAGAGTCCAAAAAGCTAATCTGCAATAAGCTAAATGTTGACTTGACTTATCTGAATCCTTAAAGAGGACACCAGCAGCATCAGAACATTTCAGACTAAGTGCAACCAAAAGTAAATTCTGGGACACCCGGCACAGAGAGCGTAATAAATGAATTCTGTTTCAGCATAGCCTGTTTAGATGCTGAGAAGCTCTTCATTTTACCAGCAATAGTTGGCTTTATATTGCATTGCCAACATCACTGTGAGTGTGTCACTTTCATTTTATGTTGGTTATATTCTTGTTCAAAGCACTTAAAAATCTGCAGCTGCATACCCAGCTTGTTCCAGTCATTCTTGATTATGTATGTGCATCTTGTACGCAGCAGAATTTCATCATAGCATGAGTACTTGGCCAACTTCTTACACTAAAATCCCCTAATTTTTTTTCCAATAAATTAAGGAATGATATAAACCTGGCTGGGTTGCTTTCTGAGTAAATTTTGCATAGCCTTCCTGCTTTTCCTCCAACAGTCTAAAGACAACGGACAAGGTCAGTTGGTGACATTAAACTGAAGTTAGTGTGCCTCACACCATACGGTTATGTGGTTGCAGAGAGACTTTCACAGCACTCAGTCTTTGGATTTAATTCAAAACATGGATGCCTTCAGCATTGGGCTTATGTGCTCTACTGTTGTATGTCTGTGGCTTTTTTGGGAAATCCTTTTTCCTCCCAAAGCCAGGATTTTATTTTGGTTGAAGGGGACTCATTTTGCTGTGTATGTGTCTGTTTGACTCTGCACTTGACTGACATGAGCCCCAAACTGCTGTGGTGTCCTGATTTGAAGGATGCTGTAAAACAAAAGGTACAATATACATGTAAAGCAGCCCTGGGCAGACTATGAATGTTCCGATACTACATTAGCTGCACAAAATCTTCACAAGTCTAAATGATCTATACTAATAAAAGGCAAAGCCCTCACTCACTCACTTACTCACTCACTCACTCACTCACTCATCACTAATTCTCCAACTTCCCGTAAAGGTAGAAGGCTAAAATTTGGCAGGCTCATTCCTTACAGCTTACTTACAAAAGTTAAGCAGGTTTCATTTCGAAATTCTACACGTAACGGTCATAACGGTCGACAACGTCCGCCATGTTGAACTTTCTTATTTATGGCCCCATCTTCACGAAATTTGGTAGGCGGCTTCCCTGCGCTAACCGAAACCGATGTACTTACTTATTTCGATGGTATGACGCCACTGTCGGCCGCCATATTGAACTTTCCAACGTCACCAATTTTCCAACTTCCCGTGTAGGTAGAAGAATGACCCCGTCTTCACGAAATTTGGTAGGTGGCTTCCCTGCGCTAACCAAAACCGATGTACGTACTTATTTCGGTGGTATGACGCCACTGTCGGCCACCATATTGAATTTTCCAAACGTCACAAATTCTCCAACTTCCCGTGTAGGTAGAAGGCTGAAATTTGGCAGGCCCATTCCTTACAGCTTACTTACAAAAGTTAAGCAGGTTTAATTTCGAAATTCTACGCGTAATGGTCATAATGGTCAACGACGTCCGCCATATTGAACTTTCTTATTCATGGCCCCATCTTCACGAAATTTGGTAGGCGGCTTCCCTGCGCTAACCGAAACCAATGTACATACTTATTTCGGTGGTATGACGCCACTGTCAGCCGCCATATTGAACTTTCCAACGTCACTAATTCTCCAACTTCCCGTGTAGGTAGAAGGCTGAAATTTGGTACTTATTTCGGTGGTATGATGCCACTGTCGGCCGCCATATTAAACTTTTAACGGAAACCGATGTACGTACTTATTTCGTTGGTATGACACCACTGTTGGCCGCCATATTGAACTTTCCAACGTCACTAATTCTCAAACTTCCCGTGCAGGTAGAAGGCTGAAATTTGGCAGGCTCATTCCTTACAGCTTACTTACAAAAGTTTAGCAGGTTTCATTTAGAAATTCTACGCATAACGGTCAACAACGTCCGCCATGTTGAACTTTCTTATTTACGGCCCCGTCTTCACGAAATTTGGTAGGTGGCTTCCCTGAGCTAACCAAAACCAATGTACGTACTTATTTCGGTGATATGACGCCACTGTCAGCCGCCATATTGAACTTTTCAAAAGTCTTTGTTACTTATGGGCCCATCTTCAAAAATTTGGTACACGGGTTCCCAACGCTAACTGAATCCTACTTACGTACATATACTCAACAAAAAAAGAATCGTCCCCTGACTTTCAACTGTTTTTACTTTCAGTAGACTTAATGTGTAAATATTTGTATGAACACTAAAAGAGTCAACACCATAAGACATAAACTAAAAATGTTTCACAATGTGTCCCTGAATGAAGGGAGGCTCAAAATCAAAAGTACCAGTCAGTATTTGGTGTGGCCACCAGCTGCTTGAAGTACTGTAGTGCATCTCCTCCTCATGGACTGGACCAGATTTGTCAGTTCTTGCTGTGAGATGTTACCCCACTCTTCCACCAAGGCACCTGCAAGTTCCTGGACATTTCTGG
>JANRMT010062861.1:40604996-40644053 GCA_026402145.1 Polypterus bichir lapradei
TACTTTCTGTAAGCTGTTAAGGTCTTAACGACCATTCCACAGGTGCATGTTAATTAATTGATTATGGTTAATTGAACATGCATGGAAAACATTGTTTAAACAATTTACAATGAAGATCTGTAAAGTTATTTGGATTTTTAAAACATTATTGTTGAAATACACAGTCCTGAAAAGGGGACGTTTCTTTTTTTGCTGAGTATATATACGTCCATAGCCTGCAGCTCAGTCACTGTGTGAGGTAGCGTTGGGTCCCCCATCCCAACGCCTCCCACATTGTTGGCTGTCTGCCTATATAAGACCGTCCGTCGCTCCAGTCTCTACATTCCCTTCCTTGCTTCGCCACGGGATTCACGTCTCCCTACTGATAACTACAGCCTTTTTGTTTAATCCACGGCTTCTCCGCTGTTTTATTGTTTGTTTATTACAATTATAGTTATTGTATAGGTATTTTAGACTTACTTTACATTGCTCAGGTACCCATTTCCTTTATCATTCCAACCCCCATTACCATGTCTATCGAGGTGATCACTATCGATCAAAGAACTGTCACTTACTGAGTGGTTTCCATGCCCGGAGATGGCACCTACCTTTTCCATTCTCTTTGTTACATATTGCACGGCCATATCAGGCTCACTCTTGATATCCGGAGGAACATTGTGTCTTATGTATTGAATGACTGGGACAGGTTCAAGGTGTGGACTGATGACGATACAGGAGATAATTATACTACACAGGAGCACTAGAAGAGTGAAATGCTTAAGCCCTTCACCTATGGTTCTGCATGTGAGTTGATGGCTGCCGCTGAATTATTCGGTTGTCGCTTTCAAGTGTATCGAAATGGCCAAATATTTTACACCTTTCGACAACCACCAATGCCTCTTAAACATCTTAGATTCACAGGTGACGATTTCAGTAGTGGACACTTTGATGTTTATGAGTGTTTAAACTCTCAAAAGCTGGATGTGATTTTATTGATGAAACCGGTTGTGTGCTTACAATGCTTGACAGATGCCGAATGTCACTTCAACACAACAAATCCTGAAAATACTATCGTAATTGAAACAAACCATGAAACTCAAACCGATTATGACAGCAGCAATCCAAGCTGTGAGATTTGAGACAAGATTATTGTTCACATGGCCAACTGTAAGTTGCATGCTCAAGAGTAAGCTCAGCGCACAGCTTGGTCATGTTACAACCGGAGGGCCGAACTGACAACATGGTATACGAAGAGATCCTTAACAAATAATTATTGGCATATTTTCCCGCAGTTTAAAAAGGTTAAATTTTCTTCTTAATAAAAATTTTAAATTTTAATATCTGCGAAGCGCGGGTATTTTGCTAGTTTGTGAATATAAGATAAAAGGAACAAAATGCCTTCTTATTCAGTTTAAGTTTATTGTCACATATACAGAGTACAATAAAATGTCTGATCAGCACCTGTGACTTTGACACTCTCCAAGCAAATGGGGACCTCAGTTTAAAATTCTAGATTCTTCTTTAACCAAAATTTAAAAATACATCTTTAATATCTACAGTTTAGTGAAGGGAAGAAAACAATTATAGAACAAAATGAGTACAATTAGCCAAGCTATGTTTTTAAAAACTGTAGTATTAAGGGGTTTACACGCTGAGCATCTCAACAAAATTAAAAATGAATTTTGTGTGTGCCAGTCTTTAGTGGTTGTACTCCCAGTTCCCGGATTTGCATAGAGTCAGCTAGTGTGACCTCCAGGGGACACTCCAGCTCCCTAAACACCCGACACAGACAGGCTGTAGACACAAATCCTGCAAGTAAAGGCTTTTTATTGTGGGAAACTCTTCCAATAAGGGTTTCCAACCACATACATACAAAGCACAAGCACACAACAACTCTTTGTCAGTCTTTGCCTTTCTTCTGGTCCATGCCTTCTCCGGTCCTCCAGCAAGCTTTGTCTCATTCCTCCCTACTCTGGCTCCCCAAGCTATGGCCGGCAGCTCCTTTTATTTTATCCCCGGACGTATTCCAATGTTTCCAGGGCTTAGCCCGGGGTTACTTCCAGGTAAGGATAGAACTCCACAAGGTAGGGCTTCCCTGCCCTGCGGCACCCACAGAACCCAACAGGGTTGAGTCAACAAACTCCAAGTCCCATGATGCCCTGAGGGAATGTGTGGAGATGCCGCAACCCAGAGGGGCTGCCATCTAGCACCCCTGAGAAGACAAAGCCATGTGCCTGTTGTCTCCCCTTGACCTTCCAAGCTGTGGGCATTCTGGTCGGATAAGGTTCCCGGACTGGGCCGTTCACACAAGTCAGCCTTGTTAATTTTCTGCTCAGATTTCTAAGCCTACTTTTAACTCATTTTTTTATTACTGAATAGGGATGTAGATGCAAGGTAAACTCTGTATTTAAATCTCCTTTTCCTTTTAACCAGTTTCTTCTATTGCACAGATTCATAGCCTTTCCAGCCCAAGTAGGGCATGAGCTGACTATGAATGGAATGCCAGTCCATCTCCGAGGACTCCTGCACACACTTTCACTCCTGTGGACCGCATGGATTGCCACCAAATAGCGTAACGTTCACTTGGCTGGGTTGTTGAAGACCCATGTAGACATGAGGAGGCACAGTGACTGGCCTAGGTCACAAAAGCGTGTCCTTGTGCTGTCCTAACCGCTATGACACAATGATGAGCAGTATGGACCACAGAATGAGATTTTATCTTTGGTTGTAGGCTTAGTGTAAAGTCAGTAAAGGAACTAGAGGAAGGGTGAATGCATACAATGGTTCAATCAGGTTGACCCCAGAAGGTAACCGTTGTAAATGAGATGGGTTCTCCTAGAACAAGTACTATGGACTAGTTTCATTGTTAACAAAACCTTTTTGTTTTCCTTTTTTATTTATAAGAGAACTCCTAAGGTTTAGAGTCGTGTCACCTTTAAAATTGCATCTTTCATCTACAACAAGGGTGTCAAAAGTCACTGGAGTGCTGCAGTGGCTGCAGGTTTCATTCCAGTCATTGTCTTTATCGGTAGCCAGTTACTTTGCGAAGTGGGTAGACCCCTTTTAACAAACAATAAAGAAAGGCAAAGCAAGCCAACTGTCTAACTTAGGAGCCTCAAACAGTCTTGGGGGACCACCATTCTCACTCTAACCAATATTGTATTTAACTGTTAATGAAACCCATTATTTAATTGTGTGTCTTGTTACAGTTCTGCCATGCCAGTCATTTGCAAAACAGAACACAGCCAATCGATATTTTTCAGGCCTTCACTTTTTTTCTTTCCAGATATTTTATTGATATTGCAGCAAAGACATGGGTGCAAATGGGATCTATGTCAGCGTGGTCATCTGTTGGCTTGCTTTGTATCTCATTATTGCCTGGCTACTGGCTAAGGATAAAGTGAAAACGATTAAAAATCAAGGCCACATAGTCCATTCCAGAGAAAGAGGATTGAAAGAAAACCGGCACCCACTGCCACCCTCCAGGATCTGAGATTGATACCCCAGCTCTGGTGGATTCTTTGCTTTGGTGTTAATACTGGTTGTAGTAAATGTTTTGTCAGAACTATTCATGTGATGGATGAAGGCTGTAGCTTATTTGTGAAGAAGGCTTTTCTTTTGCATTGAAGATTTTGTTTGAATGTCTTTCCTTGGTTTGCACTTTGCTGTATTGTATGCTGCCATTTCACGTCCAAATGGAAACATGAGATGCGCATTTAAAAAAAACATTGCTTTTTTATAGGTGAAATAAAACATGCAGCATGTTGACTTTACCACAATAAAAGATGGCTAAGTGGCACAAAACAAGATGCCGGAGTATCTGAGGAGTAACACAGCAAGGCTACTGAATGCCAATTTATTTTATAGTTCATCAGGGGCTTTGTTAACACTATGGCAGCCTTTTGTTACGTGAATGCAGACAAAATAAAACATATAACCTGAATGAGAAGTTCTGCACTGAGCTGTGTGTTCTGGTGTGAATATAAAATACTATAAACCCTGAAAGAGAGTCTTGAAATCTGACAAGCAGTGCTGAAGTAAAATTAGAAGTAGTCCAACATTTTATACTGGGCTGCTCCTCGAGGCAACCCATCCTCACTAAAATCCTAACCTTAAAGTCACTAACTTCCAGCCTATATCATGAATATTAAGTTTGAGGCCCTGATGTTAAAAAGTCTTTCCTAGGGGCCCTAATCCTCATCCTTACATTTATCTTGCTTTTTTATTGTTTCATAAAATTATCTCATCAAAAAAATGTATTTAAATTTTATATTCTAATTTGTTTGGACTTAGCTAGTCTTAAGTGTAAATTAATCTGTTTTTATTGTAATTTTAATATTGGACAGTAGGGGGCATTCCTTTTGAACCCTCGATCTGATACCTAATTTTTTGTTGCAAATGGTAACAGATTTTTTTGGGACAGATTTTAGATACTATTCTAAGACTACTATCGTATTATAATTGCACAGTTTAGAGCATTTTTGAGGTGATTATTGGTAAAGGTGCATACAGTTTATATAAAAATTAATTTTATCTGTGTGCCAGAGCCTGCACTTTAACTTTCTATCATTTAAATCTTAAACTGCGTCATAGATTTGTTAAACTGCACCACAGTCGTGATTAGCAAAGCCAAACCTAATGGTGCAGTTTAACAAAAATATGGCTTGTGTTGCATCCTATAAATGAGGAATTTGTCACGTTCTTTAATGGAAGACACTTGTACCAAGTTAATCTCTCTATTATAAAAAAAAATCTTGGAAGGAAGGAGGCGAGATGCGATTTTCTCGGAAAGACATACGTCCCGCGAGAAAGAGATTTAACCACACTCAGGGCCGGAAACAAAGAACAATGAGTAGATGACAAAGTAGAACGTTGGAAAGAATTCAAAAATGTTGGCACAATACACATGCAGAGCAGGTTAGAGTTAATGGAAGTATGAAAATTCCAAAGCCTCAAAAAAGGAGAATAAAAATCGCATTAGTGCAAAAAAATGGAAATTATTACTTGGTGAAATAACGGAACAGCAAAAAGAGATTGAATATATTGTTCAGAGTTAAAGTTTAAGTTGGAGACTTGTAGATTGTCTAATTTGTGTTGCAGCGAGAATTAAAAGATTCCAAAAAAGTTGCCGCTGTATTTAGTCCCGTGAGACAGAGACTTTTAACATGACGTTCTTTCAATTCACGCCTTTCTTACAACAATTTTCAAACAAGACCACAGTCATCTAACCTCAGTCGTGTGAATGCTTTTGTCAGACACAGTTCCTGTGCTCTCAGCTCTTAGTAATGTGAATGCTTTTGGCAGATACACTTCCTGCACTCTCAGCTCTTATAAATTTTACCAGGACAATAATTTTATACGTTCTAGATGTACGACAAAGCGAAGAAGAAAGATCATGGACAAACATTCAAGAAAGTCATTTTATTTATTAGAGAGAAAGAAATGATATTCACTCACAGGCAGTTATAAGTTGCATTGTCACGATGTAAGTCCAAACACAGAATCAAAATTCAATGCGATCTTGAAGAAAAGTTCATTCCAAATATTGTTTTTACTAAAGTTTTAAAGTAAAAGTGAAAATAAGGCATATGTAACAATTCCCATGAAAATAACAATCTCTTTAATTTGTATATCTGGTAAACCAAACCCGGGGGTGGGTGAGCGAAGTGAGCATTGCGCGGAGCCCCCTAGTAGTCTAATAAGAACATTGTGGGAGCTGGCAGTACACTGGCTTAGTGCAGGGGCTCAGCAAAAAAAATGGAAGGATTTACTCTTTCATTATGTTCTTTATATCGTCAAACTGCACATTTAAATTATAGGCAGTGCGTCTGCATACTGAAATTGTTTAGAAATCATATGTTTTAAAGCAGCATAAACATAGGCACAGCCATTACAATTGGCAGATTTCAGATTGTAGCAGCAGGCCACTGCGGTGCTTGCTGATGCGGAGTCCAAATGGATTCCTGCTCTTTGACATTGCTCTTTTAGGTAGTTCACAGTCCTTAGAAGGACTGCTCCTCGTTGCCACATTAGTCGTAAATTTAATAAGTGACTTTGCCAGGCTTGCCCTTTTTATAGGCTCCCCTGCAGTCGTCTGTGAAGCCCACTCATTTACATGATGAGATACGAGCGAGTAGTGGTGGTGACTCGTCCAGTCTGATGCAACTTGTCAGGGACGTTAAAATTCTTTGTACAGCGTAATGCCAGCCAATCACTGGGCTAAATGAAATGAAAACGAATTAACAATTTTGTATATCATTCATTGGGCAACCCTGACAGCTCTCTTAACATGAGTGAGAAATGGGAAGCTTTTTTGGTGCTTGGACATCAGTGTCAACAAAAACGGTCCAGTGAAGAGAATGACAATAAAAATGTAATGAAAAAAAGCATAATTTAATCACACATGTGAGAATTCTTGCATAAAAATTTATAGCGGTAATGACTGCTATGAAGATGAAGTTCAAAAGCTGATTAGATGAGAGCAACACTCTGAGTGTGCCTTTCAGTAGCATTGCTGCTTTCTGTGAGTGTCTTGTGACAATGAAACAAGCCCATTGCTGTCACCAACATGAGTACTTCGGTAAGTTGCAGTGATTTTATCGTTCATACGGTGCCCTACATAGTGTTTGGGACAAAGGCACATTTTTCCTTGATTTATCATCTGCTTCACAGTTTAAAATTACAAATCAAACAGTGCAGACGTGATTCACGTGCACGTTGCAGACTTTCATTTAAGGGGATTTGCAGACACTATCACTATTTTCTATCACACCATGTAGAAATGACAACACTTTGTATACATGGTCCCCCAATTTGGGGACAATTGGCACCACAGGTGTTTGAGATTACTCTGGTGTGTTTCACTGCTTCATCAGATACTTCGGCTTACTTCTACTCTTTCCAGTTTGTAGTTGCTATTGTTCAAAACAAGAGCTGAGTCTATGCAAGTCAAACAAGCCATTATGAGGCTGAAAAACAAGAATAAAACCATTAGAGACATTGGTAACACCTTAGGATGAACTAAAACAACTGCCTGGAATGTCATTAAGAACAAAAAAATATACTGGCAAGCAGGGGCGGTCCTAGCCTGTTTGGTGCCCTGGGCGAACACCCTCTCTGGCGCCCCCCTGGCAAACCCAGCGTTCTAATAAACAATGAAAAAATACAGTGCAATAAAACAAACTATTGGAAATGTCATGTCTAACAGAGACAAAATCAAATTTTACATTTATACAGCACCAAAATACTGTATTTCGTTATAGTGTAAAGAAATTTCACTTTAGTACCATCTCCAGTCCTCAGTTCACCAGGTCACTAACAACTACATAAACCTTTCCTCTCAGAGCTGCAGTCAGTTTATTATTTCGGGTTAACTTTCTCCCACCTACCACTCTACTACGTGAGTCATTTGCATTAGTAAGTTAGCACGCAAACATATATATCCATACAAAAAAAAAACTCTTACTAACTGAAATCATTTTATCAACATGTTTAAAATCTCATTGACGATATTTTACCGTTTTAAAGCCTGTAATGTGCACTCCAATTATGGCGAATGTACTAACCTGTGATAAAGAATAGAGAGAGCACAGGCATTGACCTGCAGTCAGCTTCACACAGGACGATTTATTCTTCCTGTTTGCTGTACTCTGCTCTATGCCGCTCGCGCAAGGAGCGCACATCTAACGATTTCTGCGATTTCGCACAACCCAGGAAAAATTAATTGTGACATAATGAGCTTGGATTGACAATATTATGAATGAAATGTGCTTTATTTGGAAGCAAACCCCCCTTTGGACATGTTGTGTGTGAGACTTCAGCACAGCAGCAGCAGCAAGCAGGCGCACCGAGGGAACCTCGCGCTCACTTCCCGCATATATGGGTGTGATAGAATTTAGAAAACACATCGGTGCAAATTATAAATCTATATCATAATGTCTGGTGGTTTTGTACGGAAGCGTATTACTGCCACGACATAATAAAAAAAATATGCTCACTATCACGTTATAACGTGAAAATATTACATTATAACGTGAAAACATCACGTTAAAACGAGAAATCGTATCATGTGATAACGTGAAAATATAAGATTATAACGTGAAAACATCACGTTAAAACGTGATACTATTTCACGTAATTACGTGATAAAGTTTCATGTTATTACGTGAAACTTTTTTGGTTATCCAGTGAGGAGTGCACGTCTGCAAATGAAACGGTCAGATGGCTCATTTACACGACTTGATCAAATTCTACTTTATGCTTGGGGTCAGACATGGAGAGATTCTGCTCCTGCTGACTAAGGTGGATGGTTTTGTAATAAGTATGCGTACACTGAGAAGAATTTTAAAAGACATGGGGCTTTACAGAAGAAAGAATCAGTCCGACATTTTGGAGGTAGCATCATTTCTCATTGACCAGCTGGAAGGGCACGGAAGGCTCCATGGATACAAGCTACACCATCTCAGCTGCATTCAAGCTGGGCATGTTGTGACTTACACGCTCTTGCTCCATGCGCGAGAGGCACTCTTCTGGTACACCTCGATTTCGTAGAAATCTCAGCAGTGGGGTATCCGCGCTTTGCGCCATGGTGATGCCGGAGAACATCTCAGGGAGAGTTGACTTCCGCCCCTGAATTTAACTTTTAATCCTATCGGGATAGGTTTTCTCGTTATAACGTAATATTTTCATGTTATAACGTGATACGGTTTCACGTTATAACGTAAGGTTTTCACATTTTAACGTGATACGGTTTTACGTTCTAACGTGATGTTTTCACGTTATAACATGATAGTGAGAATAATTTTTTATTATGTCATGGCAGCAATACGCTTCCGTACTTTTGTGTTTGTTTTTATTTTGTTTTATTTTGCGAGCTGGTTATTAGATGCCGCGCCATCCAGGCAGAGAATCCCCTCCAGCCCCGCCCCTCTCCTCCCTTTTCTGCAAGCAGCAAGCGCACCTCGCAAATGGAGGGCGCCCTTACTCCCCGCAAATGGGCAATAGAAAACCGATCAGTGCCCATGCAATCCCAAAAATGCGCTGGCATGATGTCGGGGCAGCATGGGCACGCGCAAAAATAAAAAAAATAAACATTTTTTTTGCCGATGCCCAAGATGCCGCCCCCACCACGATGCCGCCCTGGGCAACGGCCCATGTCGCCAATATTAAAAACCGCCACTGCTGGCAAGCTCCATAATCGGAATGGGACTAGTAGGTCAAGGAAGACCTCGAACTGATGATGACAGACGAATCCTCACTGTGGTAAAGAAAACGCCCCAGACGCCTCTCCGACCGATCAGAAAGAGTCTTCAGGAGGCAGATGTGGATGACTATCTGCAGCAGACCTCATGAACAGAAATACAGAGGCCACACTGTAAGATGCAAACCACTAGTTAGCCATGAAAACAGGACGGTCACATTACAGTTTGTGAAAAAGGACTTAAAAGAGCCTGCAGAATTCTGGGAAAGATTTTGTGGACAGACTAGACAAAGACGAACCCGTATCAGATGGCAAGAGCAAAGTGTGGAGTTATAAAGGAACTGACCAAGATCCAAAGCAGACCACCTCACTTTTTTCACAAGGTGCTGGGGGTGTTATGGCTTGGGCATGTATGGCTGCCACAGATACTGGCACTCTAAACTTCAATGATGATGGAACTGCTAACAACAATTGCATGATGAATTCTGAGGTGTTCTCAAGTTCCAGTAAATGTCTCCAAACACATTGGATGGTGCTTCATCCTACAACAAGATAACAATCCCAAACATACTGATAAGGCAACACAGGAGTTTTTCACACTAAAAAATGAAAAATTCTTGAATGGCAAAGCCAGTCACTCGATTTAAGTCTAAACAGGTTTTCCATGCTAAAGAGAAAACTTAAGGAGACAAGCCCCCAAAAACAAGAAACAACCAGAAGCTGAAGATGGCTGCATTAGAGGCTTGGCAGAGCATCACCAGAGAAGATCCTCAGCTCCTGGTGATGTCTGGGAATCACAGAATTCAAGCAGTTATTTCGTGCAAGGGATATACGACAAAGTACTAAATATGATTGCTTTAATATATGGACTATTGCTGTGTCCTAAACATTATAGTGCTCTGAAATCAGGAGACCATGTGAAAAACGTGTTAACCTTCTACATTCTGTGGCCAAAATGTATGCAAATTCCTTTAAGTAAAAGTCAACAATGTGCAACATCTGAATTGTTTTATTAGTAATTTTTAAACTGTGGAGCAGAGGGGCAAATCAAGGAAAAATCTGTCCCAAACATTATGGTGGGCACTATATTTTTATATGATGTTTTAGCTAGAGAAAATCTGGGAACTGCTTCCTTGGTGCTCCATCCAGCCTGCCTCGAGAAGTGTGCATTTATAAAACAGGGAAGCAACTTGACCCTTTAAACAGATTGTTATCTACATTTGTACATCAAACTGCTAACATTATATGGGTATGGCAGGACTCTTGACCAATGAATGACAGGGAGAGGCAGGTCTTCAATTCAAAAACTTAATACCAGGGCTTCTTCTTGTTTGTGGACTACTTTCATTTCCATAGGTGTTAATTTAACAATATTTTGCCAAAAAAGTAGGCATTTTGCACAATATGAGCATACGCCAGCATAATTTGACATGTGGATTATGGAATAGGAGTAAAGTGAAATACAGGGCTATTCAAAACGAAAGAGCAGATTTCAGAAATGTATTTCAAACAAACTGTATAAGACAGAAACACATTCTGCACATCACTGTATAGAGGAAAGTTCAAAGTTTGGTCCTATGGTCCTTGAGATTGCATGCAGTCAACATGAGCACCATGTGTAGTGTGACAAACATCAAAATGGTAGACCACTTCTTGCCACACACAAATCAACTGGTCCCTAGTTACTGAATTCACAGCTTCCTCAATTCGATGTCGCAAATCTTGAAGATTAGTGGGCATAGGTGGAACAAACACTCTTTCTTTAATGTACCTCCATAGATGAAAAATCGCAGGGGGTAAGGTCTGGAGACCTGGGAGGCCATAGATGATGAGCAAGATCTTTTTGTCCACCTCTTACAATCTATCGTCGAATGGTATCGTTCAGGTAACGCCGGACCTCCAAGTGGAAATGAGGCGGGGCACCATCTTGCATGAAAATTAAGAGCATTCAGATCTTCTTGAAGTTGAATTTTTAAACTTTGAACTTTCCTCTATCCAGTGATGGGCAGAATGTGTTTCTGTCATGAATTTTTGAAATCTGCTCTTTCATTTTGAATAGCCCTGTATTTTCATGGACATTTTTGATATTGTCCACTGTTGTGCAGCGCTGGTCATCTTAGACTTCCATTCTATCAGAAACTTTATCTTCATTCTCCAGTAAAACATGAGGTTTTTGGCCATCACTACACACCACATTGGGTAAGTAACATCTAAAAAAAATAACATTTTTCGGTGGAGTATTCTTCTAAGGGACTGAAGGAAATTCAGTGAAGAGCTTCCATTGGCAAAAACATTTGGAACCAAATTACAGGCTTAAACTTTGCTAAGAATTCATGAACAAAATAGCCTTGCAGTGCACGCTGTAGCAATGAAACCATTCATGCACAAAAGCAACAAGAAGCTGAGACTGCAGCACATGTCATAAGATAAAGCATGGAGCGACAGACAACTAGTGGCTGGTAGGGCAGGCTTGTCCTGGTTTGAAGGTATCATACTTTATACTGTGGTTGAGACTTGCAAAGATGTTGGACGTATCAGAAGAGAAAACTGTTATTTAAGGTGCTGTAGGAGCACAGTGGACAGTCCGCTCCTGCAAAGTCCTGTTCGTGTACACAAGTGACCATAATGACCCTACACACCTCTACGTACATGTGTCTTCAATGATTTTCTTCAAGTCTTTTAATTTCATCCCTGATTATTTGGTGACTCTGAATTGTCCAGGTGTGAAAGTACAGTATAACTGTGTGTGTGTGTGTGTGTGTGTCCAGCTGTGGAGTGCTGCCCTGTTCAGCTTTGGTTTCAGCCTTGCACCTAATGCTTCTTTTTTCCCTCCCGGCCGATTTTTGCACAATGACTGGCTGCAATAATATCTCCCCTCCACTAGATGGCACGAAAGGAAAAGAAATGGACGGCCTTTCACGTCGATTAACTGCGAGTCTTCTCACTGACGTTGCTCAAGTCGTATGGTAGCCCCTTTCACACATGTGAGCTGCCATCCCTGCCAGGAATTCTCAGGTCGAGGGCACGTGTGGAAAAGCAGAAGTCGGAATCATGGGAAAATCAACCTGACACCTTGCCATGTCAACTTTTGGTACAGCTGGTGGTAGGAAGTCACTGAAACTAAAGCTGCCACTAAAGTAGCCAAACATTAAGCCCTGTTTGAAAAACAATCAATAGAAACTCTGGGAGTGACGTAAGAAAGTCGCCAACTAAAACTTTTTTCCCCAAATGCTAGATCTTTTCAAACAATGGGATCTGCTCCCCGGTCAAACGGCGTAGGCAGTTGTTGAGCTCACCACGTCTGTCTTCTCTTCGCTGTTCCCCTGTCTGAAGATCCATGTGCCTGCTTGACACATGGCTGTCCAGTATCCAATTCCAATACTGATTCCGATTTTTTTTTTCATTATCCCTTTAAAAAACGTTTTATGCTAAGTTTCTGCATAACCAGACACATAGAAACCTTGTGTCCTATATTATAGACTACAGGTGCTAGCTGTCATTTTTTATTAACAATATTAAATTCTGTAGGCTTATTGTTCAGTGACCATAAAAATACTAAAATAAACAAAATTTCCTTAAATTACATAAAATTAACTAACATCCGTGGCAGAGCGTCAGGCACTGAGCAGGCTCCTGTCTCCTGTGGAGAATCCACTCCATCCACTGAACAGGATCATCTCCAGACAGAGGAGCAGCTTCAGCGACAGACTGCTGTCACCGTCCTGCTCCACTGACACACTGAGGAGTTCGTTCCTCTTTAATTTAATGTTGGTTTTTATTAGTATGCTGCTGCTGGAGTATGTGAATTTCTGCTTGGGATTAATAAAGTATCTATCTATCTATCTATCTATCTATCTATCTATCTATCTATCTATCTATCTAATAAAATATGTACAAAAATATGTATCTGTAATACATGTGACATAAAATAAAATACTTTTTATAATTAAAGGATGTCATATTGTTTATTTTGTCTGTAATTTACTTATCTGATGCAGAGCTTAATTTTAAAAAGGTAATTTTAACCATTTCTCTAACAACAAAAAAAATGTATATATTTATATACTCTCTCCCTCTCTCTATATATATATATATATATATATAAACAGTATATACACACTCTCACAATTAATTCATATTGGCAAATGTAAATAGATAGATAGATAGATAGATAGATAGATACTTTATTAATCCCAAGGGGAAATTCACATAATCCAGCAGCAGTATACTGATACAAAGAAACAATATTAAATTAAATAGTAATAAAATAAATAAATAAAAATAAAAAGTTAGCATTTACTCCCCCGGGTGGAACTGTAGAGTCGCATAGTGTGGGGGAGGAACGATCGCCTCAGTCTGTCAGTGGAGCAGGACAGTGACAAAAGTCTGTCACTGAAGCTACTCCTCTGCCTGGAGATGACACTGTTCAGTGGATGCAGTGGATTATTCATGATTGACAGGAGTTTGCTTAATGCCCGTCGCTCTGCCACAGATGTTAAACTATCCAACTTAACTCCTACAATAGAGCCTGCCTTCTTAACAAGTTTGTCCAGGCGTGAGGCATCTTTCATCTTTATGCTGCCACCCCAGCACACCACCGCGTAGAAGAGGGCACTCGCCACAACTGTCTGGTAGAACATCTGCAGCATCTTACTGCAGATGTTGAACGATGCCAACCTTCTCAGAAAGTATAGTCTGCTCTGACCTTTCTTACATAGAGCATCAGTATTGGCAGTCCAGTCCAATTTGTCATCCAGCTGCACTCCCAGATATTTATAGGTCTGCACCCTCTGCACACAGTCACCTCTGATGATCACAGGGTCTATGAGGGGCCTGGGCCTCCTAAAATCCACCACCAGCTCCTTGGTTTTGCTGGTGTTAAGATGTAAGTGGTTTGAGTCGCACCATTTAACAAAGTCTTTGATTAGCTTCCTGTACTCCTCCTCCTGCCCACTCCTGATGCAGCCCACAATAGCAGTGTCATCAGCGAACTTTTGCACGTGACAGGACTCTGAGTCATATTGGAAGTCTGATGTATATAGATTGAACAGGACCGGAGAAAGTACAGTCCCCTGCGGCGCCCCTGTATTGCTGAACACAATGTCAGACCTGCAGTTCCCAAGACGCACATATTGAGGTCTGTCTGTAAGATAGTCCACAATCCATGCCACCAGGTGTGAGTCTACTCCCATCTCAGTCAGCTTGTCTCTAAGGAGCAGAGGTTGGATGGTGTTGAAGGCGCTAGAGAAGTCCAAAAACATAATTCTTACAGCACCACTGCCTCTGTCCAGGTGGGAGAGGGATCGGTGTAGCATATAGATGATGGCATCCTCCGCTCCCACCTTCTCCTGGTATGCGAACTGCAGAGGGTCGAGGGCGTGGCGGACCTGTGGCCTCAGGTGGTGAAGCAGCAGCCGCTCCATGGTCTTCATCAGATGTGACGTCAGAGCAACAGGCCGGAAGTCATTCAGCTCACTAGGACGTGATACCTTTGGGACTGGGGTGATACAAGATGTTTTCCAAAGCCTTGGGACTCTCCCCTGTTCCAGGCTCAGGTTGAAGATGCGCTGTAGAGGACTCCCCAGTTCCAACGCACAGGCCTTCAGCAGTCGTGGCGATACACCATCTGGACCCGCTGCTTTGCTGGCACAAAGTCTTTTCAGCTCTCTGCTCACATGGGCTGCTGTAATTGTGGGTGGGGATGTCTCACCTATGTTGGTATCAGCAGAAGGATGGTTGGAGGATGCAGTATTCCAAGGTGAGAGTGGGTTAGGGTGATCAAACCTATTAAAGAAGTTGTTCATTTGGTTTGCTCTCTCCACGTCTGTCTCGATGGCGGCACCCCGCTTCGAGCTGCAGCCAGTGATAATCTTCATCCCATCCCACACTTCCTTCATGCTGTTGTTCTGCAACTTCTGCTCCAGCTTTCTCCTGTACTGCTCTTTCGCCGCCCTGAGTTGGACTCGGAGTTCCTTCTGCGCGCGCTTGAGCTCATGTTGATCACTGCCTTTAAAAGCCCTTTTCTTCTGGTTCAAAAGGCCTTTGATGTCACTTGTAACCCATGGCTTGTTGTTAGCATAGCAGCGCACTGTTCTTACTGGAACTACAATGTCCATACAGAAGTTGATGTAATCAGTTGTGCATTCAACAGCCTCTTCAATGTTCACACTATGTGACCCCAGCAATACATCCCAGTCTGTAGTTCCAAAGCAGTCTCTCAGAGCCTGCTCTGCCTCAGGGGACCACTTCCTGAATGAGCGTGTGGTTGTAGGTAGCGCCCTCACTCTTGGTTTGTATTGAGGCTGTAGCAGAACCAGGTTATGATCTGCTTTCCCAAGCGCAGGCAGCGGGGTGGCGCTGTATGCGTCTTTAACGTTTGCATACAGTAGGTCGATAGTCCTGTTTCCCCTGGTGTTACAATCCACATACTGGGAGAAGGCAGGTAATGTTTTGTCCAGCGTTACATGGTTAAAGTCTCCAGCGATTAGCACAAGTGCCTCAGGGTGCTGCGTTTGTAACTTAGCAACTGCGGAATGGATGATGTCACTCGCTATCTCCGCGTTCGCTTGAGGAGGGATGTAAACAATTACAGCAATCACGTGTCCAAACTCTCTGGGCAAGTAATAGGGACGCAGACTTACGGCCAACAGTTCGATGTCCCTGCAGCAATTGGAGATTTTAACGTTTACATGTCCTGAGTTGCACCACTTTGTATTGACATAGAGAGCGAGTCCTCCTCCTTTCTTCTTCCCGCAGGTACTTGCGTCTCTGTCCGCTCTAACTGTGCTAAACCCGGGTAGCTCCACGTTAGCATCTGGGATGGTAGTTGTTAGCCACGTTTCACTAAAACACAGCAAGCTGCATTCTCTGTAGATACTGACATTTTTCACCAGCACAGCCAGTTCGTCGATCTTATTTGGTAGTGAGTTCACATTTCCCAAGATCACAGAAGGCACCGACGGTTTATAACGCCATTTTCTCTCAAGTTGTCTCGATTTAATCTTATCTTTTATCTTTGCGCCGGCTCGGCTCCCCCGATATCGTCTTCTTACCTCGTCAGGTAAATAAGGAACCACACTGGCATGAGCATTTCTTCTCAGTGCTTTAAGCTGACTACTTGAATAGGCGATTCTCGGAGTGTAAAAATCCATGTCAAGTAGTAAAATAGTAAAAAGTGTCCAGGGAGCAATTTCACATAAAAGAAAGTGGTAGAAGTGATCAGTGAAATAGAGAAAAATAGAGATAAAAAGGTAAAAAGATAAAGTCATATACGGAGCTGCTGGAAAAAGGCTGCCACTCGGATGCGGCGCCGGAAATACGTTAGATTAAATATACATGCACTATAGGTTTTACTCATTTTTAATCATTAATTACACTCCAGCAGTTTTGCTGTTAAAATATACATTTACTATATTTATTTAGATGTGTGTTTTTTTCTTCAGTGTATCAGCTACACATTCATAATTCTTGAAGTATAATTATAAATATGGATTACCATTTTAATTAAGTAGTATTTGTTTCTTACCAAAACTTACGTCACTTTACCAATCACCAATTGAATCTTTTTTGTGAAAATCAGCCAATATCATTTACTTCATATGGGAGTTAATATGTTTTGGATATTAAGAATATTAGCCTGAACTTTTTAAGACAACATGTTTGGATAACAGCCACTCTCCTTTTTTTGAAAAAAATTAAATACATCACAAAATTACTGGTTTTGAGCACTTTTCAGATCTTTAACCAAAATCTATTATTGTATTGGATAAAGTACATCTGAGTGTTCTTACTGCTGTTATCTATTGAATGATCAAAATTACCCAACTCTAACTGGCACTGTGTGAAAAAGTGATTGCCCCCTTACTCTTAATAACTGGTTCCACCAACTTTTGACTGCAAAAAAATTCCTAGAATTCAATATCATTCTTACACATTTGGTACGGAGAAATGTTTGCCCAACTCTTCCTTGCAGAGCTGCTTTACTGCAAATACAATGGTAGGTTTTGGAGCATGAGCATCTCATTTCAAGGCTTTCATCTCCATTGGGTGTAGGCGTCGATTTGACTGAGTTATAAATTACTTTCATTTTGCTTCTTTTCAGCCATGCTGATGTAGACCTTCTATTGTGGTTTGAATCAGCATCTTGCTGCATGACCCAAATACAGCTTAAGCTCACAGACAGGTGACCAGACATTCTCTTTTAGGATTTGCTGATACAGAGCAGCACTCTTAGTTCCTTCAATTAGAATAAATTGTCCTGATCCTCACAGCTTTACACAGAAACTAACATATTTGACTATTGGTCTGATGTTCTTACTGTGGAATGTTGTGTTGCTTTACATCTCACTTAATGAGACTCATGTTGTCCAGAAAATTCCACTTTGTCATATAGAACACTTTCCCAAAAAGACCTGAGAATCATCCAGAAGCTTACTCAGAAATGAGAGATGAACAGTTGTGGTTAGCAGTTCTTTTTGACTCTGGTACTCTGCAGTGATGGCCATTTCTTGTCTTTCGTGTCTTTCCAGTTGTGGAGTCACAAGCTCCGACTTTTACAAAGTCAAGAGAAGTCTGCAGTTCTTTGGGTGTCTTTTTAGGATCTTTTGTGACTTCCTGAATGATTTTACATTGCACCCAATTACAGTATGTCAAAGGGGCCAAGATGTTTATGTTAGGTAGATAAAATATGTAATAATATTTATTTTTCTCTTGTCCTGTAATTTCTCTTTAAACATAAAACAGAACCTGAATGGCACTAATGCAAAGCATATAATTTTTTTTAAAGTAATGTGCCATGTAAACGTTTGTGTCTCTTCCTAATTTCCACTACTGCAAATTTTTAAAACTGAATGTTTTCAGGATTTCAGCCAGAATTTAATATTAATCTAGCATTCAGCACAGAAATGTGACGACTTAAAGAATGAAAAGATCATTATTCAGGTTTATTTTTATTTATTTATTTAAAACTTAACAGTTTAGTGCAAAAAATATGTACATATTACTTTAAATACAATTAAAACCTTCATATTTACAACTTTTATACAATTAAATCCTGTTTGTGCAACACATTTGCTTATCAGGAAATTTCAGAGTACTTTAGTAGTTCATTAAGAATTGTAGATAAACATTACCTACACGATATTTTTGTTCAACCCAGTAATATAAAAGTCCTAACCTATTCAGTTTCCATGTTTTTGTACCTGCAATTATCTTGTTACAAGATCACATCATTTGCAAAGAAAATCAAAATTTGCCAAAATAAACCCTGGAATTATGAAAGACTCAACTAAATGTCATCAACAGTGCAGCGGCTTGAGTGTCATGCTGCTAAAACATTTAACATAGCATTAAACACTGTGGGACATTTGTTCATACAGTACTTTGTAACCAATGTGAGTGCATTGGAGGACAGGCTGGTATCCGGTCTAGACAATGATGTGACCTCTTTCCTAGTTGGAAGGTGCCAGGGGATGGACGAGCAGAAACCAGAGGCCAGGAGTAGTTCCATCCCCCATACATTAGGTGGCAGTGGTCTGCAGGAGTCGTCCAGGCTTGGACTCCCACAGCAATTCATGGAAACTGGAGTCTGGAAGTGCAACCCTATCGGGGTCCCTTAGTGCCGCAAGAGGGCACTGTCGGGGGAGGACTCCCCATAAGTCATGCTGGGTCCAGTATAAAAGGAGCCAGCTGCTTTACCTCTGGGATTCAGAATCAGGAGATGGAAAGAGAAGAGAGAGTCATTGTTTTGTGTGATTATTGGACATGCTTCATTGTACAAAGTTCTTGGTGGATTAAAAAATCCTTTATTTGATCCTGTGACTGTGTTAGGTATTATTGGGTTTGGAGCTTGTTGGCACCCCCTACTGGTAGCACCAGCTAAATAACAATTTTAGAAGCTGTTATATTTACTCTCATAGGTTTACAGTTTGACTACTGTCACTAATGCCATTCTTTACCTGCTTTAGATCAGCTTTGAGATGACGCAGCACTGCTAAGTTAGGAGTTTTAATTTACTTGTCAGTTGATACACTAAAGACTATCACAATGAAATGGAGGTATAAAGCAATAGAACAAAAAGTGTTGTCTTGTATATAATAAGGTTAAAGTGCTAAATGTCATAAAGCTCTGATTTTCTCAGCCTGACAAAGCTCCAAGGAGCAAGTCTGCAGTTCTGCCTTTGAATGGTACTACTCAGAAATTCTTCAAGTGCAATCACATCATAAAGTGGAAGCAGGCTAGGCTGTGAACACATTGTAAGACAGTTGTGTCTCAGTAAGTGTGTAATTGCAGCCCGCAGTACCTCCACAGTCAGTCACATAACCACCCCAACATCACGAAATGGCCATCGCCTGCCCGGTTATGTTAAGGTTAAGTTTAGGGTTTTGGCCTATGTGTGGTTATCAGACTCAAAGTGTGCTTTGTGGCCGACATTGAGGACATTACCTGACATTCATCTTAGGTATTGCAGGCCGCAGTTAGACCCACCTCGAGACGGGGATTGCAATTTGCATTGTGTGTCCTGCGAAGGCACCAGCGTGTTTGTAATATGAAGTGAAAGGCGTGATTTGGCCCTTGTGTGACTCTGCTTTTTAGCATCACTATGCTTAGGAATGTGTGACCAGCGTCATCATGTTGATGCCAAAGAGTGAATGCAATCTCAAATTGCGGCATTTGTAGCCTTAACAATATGCAACAGCGCATGTCCAATAATAACGCTAGAAACAGCATGAATTTGAACAATATGCTTCCTCTTTCTTCTGCAATTTTATAAACTTACACTGCAAGCTGAAAGTTAGTATTTACATGTGATTTTTAATCAATGCTGCTCTGTCACTCAAACCCACATGTGAACAACTGAGATGAGATGTCTCGTGTGTGTGAAGATTTGATCCGGATCATTAAATTATCAGTGGCATGGATAAAGTGAATCTCAACTTCAAGAACATCAGTGGAAACTGAAGTGCATTCATGGCAGAAACAAGGAAGCATTTTGTTCACGCAAAGAGAATCAGAATATCATTTCAATTCTGCATTTGAAACAGAAACAGAAAGATCTATTGGCTAGCCAGATGACCATGATGGTCACAATCTTTTCTATTCATTTACAGACTATGTTTTTTCTTATATTTCATCCCAGGATTTTGTTTATGAATTTTATCTCCCCAAAGGTAATGCCTTTTCCTTTTAAAATGAGAAAAACACTTTATACCTAAAATCACTGCCTTTTAAAAATGTTCTGACTGGACGGGTATGCCCTGCAAGTGCTGGTCTCCCTTTTCATTTGTAGTGTTTATTTTCTTCTATATTTATTCTTTTTCTACTTGTGCATGTTGCAATTCTGGTAAAATAAAGGAATATGACAGTTAAAATGGATAGAATTGTAAAATGTACTAGATCCCGCTATTAGATTTATTATTTTTTTCATAACGCAGACAATTCACCTATAATTGCTGTTTGGAGGTTCAGTGTTATTTGACTAATGGCAGTCCGCTGTTGCTATAAACACACCGCGTGTGAAGAACGTGCATTTGCAGCTCACTGCTAGGAAAAGTAAAGAGAACGTGAAAGTGAACGCTCCTAGTCGAAGTCCTTACTGCAAGCTCAGCATTGGCCACTTTGGAAGGTCAGTCGCTCCACCATTTTAATGGTTATGCTTCTATCTGTTTCTATCTACAGTAAGTTGTCACTGATCTAAATCATCTAAAGGTGACCTCTGCTTTAAGAAGCATATTATAAACATCTGGACTTTAAAGGGAAATTATTACCTGTTACCATTTGTTAGGTTTTAATATGTACCTGACTGTGGGATGGTAAGAATATAAGGAGATTACACAAATTATTATTGCATTTTTCAGTGGACTGATTTTTCATCTTTAGTTAGAGCAATAGGAGATTGTTGTATAAACTGTAATGCACTGAACTTAAAAAAACAAAACGTCTCATGGAAAAAATACTGTATATCACGCATCACTAGAAAGGTGAGTATTTTACTTTCGTGGACAGGTAAAATTAAAATATAATCTTAGTAGAATTTTAACTAAAAATGTTCATATCACAGTTTGATCTAAGAGATACTAGCATTAAGAATCAAGTCAGTCTGATCTGTTGTTTGCAGGAAAACAGAGTGTCGGCTGTGGTGATATCTGGACAGAAGATTAACTGAACACCAGGTTTATATGGACATGCAGTTTAAAAGGAAAGCCACAGTCTCGGTAAGCCAGTTCACAGAGAGCAGTTATTGGTCACTTGCTTTGCTTTGGCTGCCTCAGAGAGGATAGTCAAGTCTCTTCAGGATATGTGCGCCTTTTCACTGGTTGTGTAAGCGACTGCTGTACAAATGCAGTCGTCATTTTATTAATTCTTTTTTTTTTTACCAAATCATGTCACCCATTAAGGGCTTTTCTGGAATATGTGATGAATTACTACAATTGCATTTTACATAAAAACTCACTTTTACAGGAATGCCAGTTTTCTTGTTTGTATATAGTGAAACATACAACCCATCTTCTATTGTAATGTATTATGAATTTTCACACAGCCTTTGCTTTTATCATTTTCTAATCTAAACGCACATTAATGCCTCATGTGATTTCAACTTTATCAACTGCACTGAAACTTTCTTGTACAGTTTAGTTTTTGTGAGCACTTTGGACAGCCAACAAAGTACTTTTTATTCCCACCTAGACGTTCTTCTCCCGAATCAAATCATGTGTTGAGGGTTTTAGAGTACGTTGATCCTGGAATCCTGTTGTTTCAGGTGCTCCAGTACTCCATGAGGGATTGAATGATTCCACATTCTAAAAAATAAAAAGCAGACAAACAAACAGATGCATAAACAAAAGTTGTGCAGAATGACAGACATAGGAAGTGGGTGGAGAGTGTGGCTTTAAAATGCTTCGGAAAGGAGGACAACATGAGAAACAGACAGAAAAGGAGTTATAATGCAGATGGTGTCTGAAAAAAAACATCTTCCTGAGCTTTCCTCCTTCGAGCCAGCCGGCTAGCATGGCAGCCACAAGACTGCAGTTTAAATCCCATCTACAAATATGCTGGCCTAATGTGGTAGGGCTGCAGTTTTAGAAACACAGAAATAACTGGGATGTACTGTATGTGTCTAAACTTCTAGGATGATGCTCTCTAAAGAAAGGCACTATAAATGAGAGAACGGCTTTTAAATGCATATAAATATTGTACTCATTGTATATATGTGTGTGTATATATATATGTTTGTACACACACATATATTATATATATATACAGTATATACATATGCACATTATCATTAATTTGAGTCTCACTTAATGTAATTCAGAGTCATGGCAGACTTAACTTTATCTCAGCAGCACCAGGCATAAGGTAAGAAACGGTTGACAACAGGGCGCCAGTCCACCACTTACATGTACACTCAGATTCAAGTAACCTAAACTGCACATTTTTGGGGATGTTGGAAGAAATTCCAAGCAAATACGGAATGAACGTGCAGACTATACATGGACCATATCTGGACACTTGGATTTAAATCCAAGACACTGGATCTCTGAAACTCCAACATTAACCACTGTGCCACTATGTTACCCTATGTCGGTATTTTCCTAAAGTGCATTTCAACAATTCCTGGACAGGTTGCCAGTCCATCGCAGGGTGAACTCACACACACATAAGGGGCAAATTTAACAACTCTAGTTCACCTAACCTGCATGTCACTGGACTGTGGGAGGAAACTGAAGCACCTGAAGGAGACCAGTGGGGACACGGGAAGAACATACAAGCTCCACACAGTATGCACCCTAGACCGGTTTCTTTGTGTTAAGGCAGTAGTGCCACCACTGTGCTACCCTGTCATCCATGAACAATTATATGTATTAATAATATGTGTATGCAGTGTTTTTAAAAGTTGTATATAGGGGCCTATGTGGCAAAGTGGTTGTGGCTTTGAACTTCAAACCCTGAGGTTTGTGGTTGTGGGTTCAAATCCTGCTAATGACATTGCGTGAGCAGGAGCAAATCACTTTATATCCCCATGCTCCAATTCTGAAAACAAAAGAAACATAATCATTTATATCTCAGATGTCACCATTGATAAAAAGTAAATGTAAATAGCCTTATATACTACATGATTTTAGTATGTTGCATAAATGTGAGAAGGCTGAGTATGTGAAGATAGAGAATACAGAATGCAAACAAATATGTCTAGTAATTTATACAGTCTAAACACATTTTACACAGGAATAGTTTAGCTAAATCATGAAGAAGTACAGAAATAAAACTCAACTGAAATATAAATTAAAAGAAAGTTCAGCATTAGATATATTTGACACCTGTTTTTGTTATTTTACATAACATAACATTTTCAAACTCACTTAATCAAATTCAGGGCTGTAGTAGACTAGAACCTGTCCCAGCAGCAGCTGGTACAAGACAGGAGACAGCCCAGTTCTTTATGAATCCCACACACACAAAAAGACAATTAGGAATTTCAATGCAACTTAATCTGCACTTTGTTGAGGATATGGGAAAGAAAACTGGAGTAAATCTGGATAAACCCCATACAGCCACAGGGAGAACATGCAGCCTCCATCTAGACAATGTATGGCCTTGGATCTTCAAGCCAGGACCCTGTATCCAAAATACCACGACCACCATCCATCATCCAACCCGCTATATCCTAACTACAGGGTCACGGGGGTCTGCTGGAGCCAATCCCAGCCAACACAGTGCGCAAGGCAGGAAACAAACCCTGAGCAGAGTGCCAGCCCACCGCAGGGTGCATGCACACACACACACACACACACACACACCAAGCACACACTAGGGACAATTTAGAATCGCCAATACACCTAATCTGCATGCCTTTGGACTGTGGGAGGAAACCGGAGCACCCTGAGGAAACCCACGCAGACACGGAGAGAACATTCAAGCTCCACACAGGGAGGACCCGTGAAGTGAACCCTGGGTCTCCTAACTGCCAGGAAGCAGCGCTACCCACTGCGCCACCATGCCACCCTGACCACCATGTTTTAATTTCGAAAATCAGTTCCTTAGTTTACAGTATAGGAAGATTTTTTAAATAACATTTCTTTTTTTAACTGATGCTTTAATCAAGTGCGACATTACACGTCATTTCTACAATTGGAGCTGGCAGATTATGTGACTCACTGAGGGTACAAAGCGAGTCAGTGGTAGCAAATGAACTAGCAGGCGTTTGGATTACTGTGTGATGGATTAGCTTACTAGGCCACATGTACATTATTTAACATACAGAAAAAAATAGTAAAATGTGCAGTTGGGACTTACGCAACACTCTTTATCCATGGGCAGCTTTTCAAACCTTCAAATAACTTGTGTGCACCAACATCCGTGATTTTATTGTATTTTACACTGCGGTTAAAAAAGATTTATTATGTTTTGGACAGTCAAATGGTACAGTCTATATAGCTAAAGCAAACTTGAAACACAGGCAACTGACAAGATAATAGAAACACCTAAAGGAATAATAAATATTATATACTAAGAGCAATTGCTTTTCCACAAGTGTGGCTGATGAGATAAGGACTTAATATCATATCCATCCCACCTTGCTTAAGATCATATAAATAATTCTGGGCAAACCCAACTGTTCATTGGGTTAGTTAGCATGTCTCCAAGCCTCACTGACTGATTGAGGGCTGGCTCATAGTTGAGATATGTTAGGAATGAGCTTCAGTGACACCTCAGCCTGCTGACGTGATGCCGACAAGCAGGTCAAAGGGACAGACAGTGTAACCGTTTAAAAAAGTGAAAACTCCCTGTTAGTATCAAAGTGAAAGGGAAGGAAAAAATGAATCAGCTCTGAATAATCTGACTACAAATGTCACTTTAAGTCAGAAGTAGAAAGCTTCAACAAATACAGTCTATCTGAAACTTCCCACAGGGGTATTATGGTGAGCCTGTTGTGCATAAATAAACCCATTATCACACTAAAATACACTTGAAAGAGTAAGTGGTGCAAAGAACTTTGGCAGTAGAAACTTGTGATCTAGTAAGTAACATCCTGACTTTGTTGTCAAGAAACAAATAAGTAGTACATCTGTGGTACCTTCCAGGAAAGTCCCCAGGCCTAACTGCTTCTTTCATACATTGAAGTATTTTGGTAATATTGTTATGAGGTGGGGTAAATTTTCTAACGACCCTTTAGTTTCACTTACTTCCTCTCTAAGTGAAAAGATGAATGCCAATAAATACAAAGCAATATCTTGTGATGTATTGTACTATAAGTTTTCCAAGATGATCATTTTTTCCACATGTAGGGTACGAAAGGTCAGTGATTGGTTTGAAGAGCGTGACACTAATTTTCCAGGTCTCAGCCCAGCTGAGCACTTTTGGAAGGTTCTCGAGTGGTGTCTAATGTAGCATTTTTTTACCTCCATCATCCATCAATCCATTTTCCAACCCGCCGAATCCGAACACAGGGTCACGGGGGTCTGCTGGAGCCAATCCCAGCCAACACAGGGCACAAGGCAGGAACCAGTCCCGGGCAGGGTGCCAACCCACCGCAGTACCTCCATCATTACAAAATGAATTTTTCATGGAAGAATAGTGTCCCATCCACTCCAATACAGTTAACACTGGAAAGATCAGTGTCGAGGTGTGCTGAAGCTCTTCTAATAGCTTATGGAGGCTCAGTGCCAACTAAGAAAATTTATTTCGGTGTTTCCTTTATTTTGTAAGTTACCTTCAGGCAGATGCTAATTTATAAAGAAGCTCTTGCATTTACATATTATATTTATTAATTTATATGCTTTTTGGAAAAAAATTACTATTACACACATATTTCTTGGCAGTTCAACTCAAATGCATAAAAATAAGGAAGCACACAGTATTGACATCTACAGTAGATAAAGCAGAAAAAAAGTTTAAAAAAAGGTTAAGTGAGAACAACACAAAGTAAAGCAGATGAAACAGGCGTAATTCCCAAGTCGACATTAATTTCGTGTTATTTTGTAGCAGTGAATGATAAACAACAGAAAACTGTGAACATTTGGTATTGGGTGATTAGGATCTTGTCACGGTGCCATCAAAGCCTCTAAAACAACACAATTTGTAATTCATTCTTCTGAGACACACACACACATAAAGAAAAAAATTAACTTGGTTCTGCAAGTTTACCATTTGTGACCCCCAGTAATAAATTTTTAACAAAGGATTACTGATCAAATATTTAAAGTTGGTCAGAAAATTTTTAGTAACAATTTAGCTAGACAGAATGCTGAGCAGAACTTGTGTGTACTATAAGCTGATAAAGTGGCCTCATCTCAAATGCTGTTTGATCTTCCCACGTAATGTCAGACAGCTTCCCCAAACTTTTACTCTAAACCTCTTTCAGTGTATTAATCATATAAAATTAGATGCATTAGCTCCAAAATGTGTCTTCTTAAATAGGTGTCAACACTTTATTTGCATTTTATATCCATTTTTCTTAAAATATTTATTTGTATATATTATCATGGAATTAATGTATACAGCTGGAAATACTGCCTGTTCATCCAGGGCCACTGGAAGGAAAGCCTCCCTGCCAGCTTTAGGCTCAAAGCGGTCACCAGCAGTCGACAGGTCACCAGCACACTGTAAGGCCCACTCATGCACAAACTCTCGCTCTCACTCATACAGGGCTACACCTTCCATTTGTCCATGAACCTCACATACAGCTCTGGGATGTGAGGAAAGCCCATGCTGACACTCCACACAGGCAGTGACTGTGCCACAATTCAAAGCCAGGGCTGTGGAGCTTGGAGACTGAGCACTGTCCCACTGTGCAATATTGAGTGTATATTAAATTCAAGCAAATATTATGAAAGAATAAGAATACTGTCTAAAAGAAGGCATCTTGGTGCTAATAAAACGTCATGTGTGAAAAAGTGAAATTTTGGATTACTTACTCTAGTTCTGTAAGACATTTCATTTTTGGAAGAGCTTTGGCCATGTGCTCTGCTCCACTGTCTTCAATCAAATTGCTGTACAAACTGCAATAGGAAAGGACAACTAAGCCCATAAGCACATATACTCATAATAATAATAATAATACATTTTATTTATAAACCCATTTTATGACATCGAATGTCATATATATGGAGAAGTTAAAAACAGAGACACCAGAGTAAAACAAATAAAGTAAAGCAAACCAATTACAAATTAAAACGACCAAAGCTAACTTAAAGATAAGTCTTTAAAAAGCATAAATTGTTGAAGAGTGTTGAATATAGTGGTGTAAGGACTAGGACAGCAGCCATACCACATGCACTTCAGAAGAGGTCATCCACCTAAAGCTAAGCAAGTTTGGGCTCAGTCAGTACTTGGATGGGAGACCATCTAGGAAGAGCTAGGGTTGCTGCTGGAAGAGGAGTTGACGGGTTCCAGCAGGGAAAGCTTACCCTATGGTCTGAATGTGGATCCCAGTGCACTGACGGGGACACTGTGTTATAAAAATGGCGTCTTTTGGAAGTGACATAAAATCAAGGTTCTCTCTGTGGTCGTAAAAGGTCCCTGGGAAACTTCGTAATCCAGTAGCATGTATCCTGATATCCTGGATATATTGCCTACCTTGCCTAGTCATTCTGCCCTCCTAATCATCCCCAGTCTCTGATTGGCTAACTATCTTTCACCCCTTCACCACCTAACAGCTAATGTGTGGTGAGTGTTCTGGTGCAAAAATGGCTTTTGTCATATCATCCAATGGATGCTGCATGTTAGTCATGGTTGAAGTGGCTCCTCATTCACTATGTAAAAGTACTAAATAAATGTAAATTATTATTATTATTATTAGGCCCATAACCTGGACATTGTAGAACTAAATGCTTGGTTGCACAGAGACTTTTGTTTCATGTGAGTAACAATAAGTACTTCTTCACTAGAAAACTGCAAATTAAGGCATGATGTGTCATAGTGTAACATTTCGTAGAGAGAAAATGATGCCATGGTCATGAAGAGCTTTATATGTTGCGGGTGCCCAGAAGAAAAGACAGGCATCCTGGCTGGGATAATGGAAGGTTTCATACTCGCCCAGGAAGACATAATGGAAGGACCGAGAGAACGGGCTCGCTGAGAGCAGGTCATTCCTCGAGTGTTCAGTGTTGGGCTAAACCCAATTTGCATGGGAAATGGAATGTGGAAACACAACCCTGTTGGGGTCTTTGAGGACAACCAGAGGGTGCTGCTTGGGGAGAACTGCCCTGATTTTTACATGACCCGCAACTGCCCAAGATGATTTGGAGAGGAGGCTGGAAGAAATTCCTGGGTCGTCTTTAAAAGAGTGGCCACTGCCTCATTTGGATTGAGTCAGATTCGGGAGGCAATGGGATGGAGAACTGTGATTGGTGTATGTTTTTGGTTGTGATTCTTCTGGGGAACATTTTGGGGTTCAACAAAAAGCCTTTATATGAGCATAAAGTGTGTTTGGGCTTTATTGTGTGTGAGGTTTGGGAGTCTGCAGCACCCCCTACTGGTCACAATGTAAACGAAAGCAGTTTTTAAGATGACATTCAACAGGCAACCACAGCAAAGATATGTGTTAGGCAGTTGTATGTTACCAAGGTTTTGTCTTCATTAACTTCTGTTCTTAACATGTTGTAATCTGTTTAAAACTTTGCTTGGGCAGAGTGTCCAGTGACAGGTTAAGGTTATTCACAGGTTCACAACTGAAGACAGTGTGAACAAGAGAAAATTCACAACATTTGCTCTCTGTACTGATTTCAACACTTTAACTTAGAAATCATTAACAAGTTAGAAATAGATCAACTGACGATGCAATTTCAATGGCACTCCACTTGACTCTGTCACACCTGGATCACCGCAATGCACATGTAAGAATGCTGTTCATTGACTTCAGCTCAGCATTCAATACTATCATCCCCAGGCAGCTGATCAGTAAGCTGAATCTGGTTGGACTTAACACCTCCACCTGCAACTGGATTCTGGACTTTCTCACTGAAAGACCCCAAACAGTACAGATTGGGAATTTAAGATCTAACACCATCACACTGAGCACAGGTGCCCCCCAGGGTTGTGTGCTGAGCCCGCTACTTTTCACACTGCTGACCCATGATTGCACTTCCAACTCTGACACAAACGACATCATCAAGTTCGCCGATGATACTACAGTAATGGGACTCATCAAGAACGACGATGATGCGGCGTACAGAGAAGAGGTGGAACGGCTGGCACTTTGGTGCAAAGACAATAATCTGTCTCTTAATGTTGAAAAGACAAAAGAGTTGATTGTTGACTTCAGGAAGACCAAGGCTGACCATCTTCCACTCAGCATTGATGGCATCACAGTAGAGAGAGTGAAGAGCACCAAGTTCCTCGGTGTTCACATCACAGAGGACCTGTCCTGGACCAAAAACACCACCTATCTTACAAAAAGAGCCCAGCAATGTCTCTACTTCCTGCGACGACTGAAGAAGGTGCACCTCCCCAAACCCATACTTACCACCTTCTACAGAGGCACCATAGAGAGCGTCCTGACCAGCTGCATCACAGTCTGGTATGGAAACTGCCATGCCTCAGACCGCAAAGCCATTC
Organism: Polypterus bichir lapradei; assembly: GCA_026402145.1. Taxonomy (NCBI): domain Eukaryota; kingdom Metazoa; phylum Chordata; class Cladistia; order Polypteriformes; family Polypteridae; genus Polypterus; species Polypterus bichir. The sequence continues at coordinate 40,634,731 of JANRMT010062861.1, forward strand.
AGAGGATTGTGCGGACCGCTGAGCGCATTATTGGCAGTTCACTACCCAGTCTGCAGGAGATCTACACCTCACGCTGCCTTCATAAAGCCACTAGCATCATGGCTGATCCCCACCACCCCTCCCACCAACTGTTTACTCCTCTTCCATCTGGAAGACGACTCTGCAGCATCAGGAGCAGGTCTGCTAGATTGTGCAATAGTTTCTTTCCTCAGGCAGTCCGGCTCCTGAACACCATGCTGCCCTCCTCCACACTGGACTCTTTACTCCTTACCCTCTCTGGATTACATAGCACTACATAACACTGTATATTTTTTTCTTTTTATCATAGTTATATATATATATATACTGTATATATCTTGTGTATTGCACCTTTTGACTCTGGAGGGCGATATTTTGTCCTACTGTGTACTGTAAGTATATTGTTAGGATGACAATAAAGCTCTACTTGACTTGACTTGACTTGATGGTGTGGGATGGCCCAAGTAGTTAATCGATAGTCTAAACTTTATTTTGAAACTATTTTCCACAGATATGAAATGAAGGGGAAATTATTGAAAAATGTGAAATTTGCAAGAGTTTATTTATTGTAGAAAGTAAAACTAATGGATTTGCATTGCTAATATTTATAATATTCATATTAGAGAAACATATTGCTTTAAATTAAGAAATTGCTTTCCTTTCAGCATTAAAATGTTTCTTCTAAGTTGTAGGTAGTTCAATAAGAAATATCGTTTTGTAGAGATGTTCTAACTGTCTGTCATGTGCTTTAATACTGTGTAGGTATAGAGGTGAGCCAAGGTCCTCAGCGTGTAAAATGATCAATACCCAAATTTAAAGGCGTGACCGCCTCAAATTTATAGTGGCAATCAGGAGGACTACATAAGACAAATGAAGACCAATGGAATTTAACTTATCTGCTGAACCCATCAGAAAAGAAACATTAATATGCTAAAAATTATACAAAAGTACTAATACTCCTAAAAGAGACTTAGGCTAAAATCAAAATATTAAACAAGATTATAACATGATCTAAAAATGTAAGATCATACCAGATAAATGAAAAAGTGAGATACCAGTTGTGCAAACTAAACCAAGCATATGGCCTTTTTGCGAAAATTAACAATCTGACATAAACTAAAGTATACCATTGAAAGCATAGTAAATGAATATGAAGACTGAAATCACCAAATAAAAGCAAAGTAGGGCACAATGAGTAACCAGATACCAGTAGCTTACATAATAATTCAGAAAGAAATGTTGAGGACAATATGATGAGTAAAGTTAACCTAGGCTGGCAGACAGAGTTTAACAGATAGACATTCAGAATATGCTGCAATTCTAATCTGTATGTTTATCTTCAAGAAACACTGAAAGTAAGTTTAAATTTCTGTTTCATTCAAATATACATACCTTAGAATTTTTAGTGATGTCAGAGAAGGAAAAGCTTGAGCCAGTTTTTCTGCTCCTCTGTCCCCAATACAGTTCTGAGATAAACTGGTGCAAGAAATATGAACACTGAGTCAAAATGAATTCAGTCTGATGTTAAAAAAATCACTTAATTATACCATATATAGTACAATCCTCTTCGAAGTTTGACAATAGCCATGGTGGCCCAAAACATCACTAGCACCTCATTCCACATGGGTGGAGTTCTACCTCTAAAACCCTTAAGGAGTGCAAAGAGGTCAAATGGGATTTGTCAGTCTTGTGGTTGTAGTAGTGGTAGTAGTAGTAGTTGTATTGTACATTGAAATTCTAACTTGCATGTCTGATTAGCATACAAGTCAATAAACCAATGACTATGGCACAGTGGTTCAGAAGCTGGAGGACATGATGCTAAACAGTCCACACCTATCATTTCCTTGAGAGGGGCTAGGAGCTTATTCATATCTACCTATAACAAAGTCAACCTGCACTTGGTAAATGGACATGGTGACCAGATACTCTATTCCAATCATTTTTTTACCTTCTAGTGAAATCAGCAGAAAGGTCACTAATTGTGGCACTAAAAACAGCTTTCAGCATACCCCCATCAAAGATTTTTGATGATATGACAACTATTCCCTACTCATACTCTGAGGGCATACTGCGTCTAAGAACCTGCTGGAGTTCATGTCATGGGCCAAGAAGGATAATAAATAATCAAGCCTAGTTCTGATAAAACTTGTAAAAGGTTAATTTCAAGAACAGCATTACTGCACTCACAGAATAGTAGAACTCATGGAGAAGCAGACTTATGGATGACATCTTTGGAAAATAACTGACATGTTTAATAAATTTAAATCCTGATATTATCAACATGGAATATTCCAAGACTCTTCTAGCTGTGTCAGGGGTATTTGAAAGGAAAATGACCAACTTCCTTCAGAGATGCCCCAGCATCTTATAACAAGCCTGCACCATCAAGCTGTGTATTACACATAGTTACCAGTTACTTCAGCAGAACAGGAGTTCAAAAATACCAAGACATTCTGGGACATTATATTATAAGTTGATAACACTTTAGTTTAGGTCCTGCAAAAATGCATCTATTACTAATTTACTCTTATGTAACAAGACCTTAACAAAGGCTTCTTTTGGTCTTCATAACTTTTATAAACATCAGTAGTTAGGTTATTCATCTCTGTTCAGTGCGACATATTGGCATGATGGCAAACTTACTTGTTAATATGGAGGCTTTATGCTAAATATGTAATGTCAAGAGAAATGTGTCTTCAGGCAATTTCTTGACTTGACTTGACTTCAAAGTGATGTTTTGTTAATAGGCCACGCTGCAGAGATGAATAAACACCTTGCTAATGCTTTGTAAGTATTTTGAAGACCCAAAGGTCTTGTTACACAGGAGTGAATGATACATTTTTCCCGTATCTAAACTAGAGCGTTACTTATAAGTTAGTTAATGTGGTATTAAGGACAGCCCTTGGCGTGAAATGTTTGACCAGCAGAGTATTGCCAACACATATTTAAAATGTCCAGTGGAGATTCCCTATACAAGGCTTAGGCTAAATATTATTTATGGTTCAGAGCCACTAGTCAAGTGCATCTTTCACTCCCATGGAGTCTATAGCTGACAGATCCCTTGAGAATGAAGGATTAAGAAGGTCCTTTAACAGAAGACTGGTAAATACAAGTTCCTCTTCCAAGAGATTTTCTTTAATGCCTGGAACCTTCAACTAGGCATTGACTGCAAGCCAGTCAAACATTAATTCTTGTGAAGGAGCCTAAGTCTACTCAAAGTTGACAGGTTTACAAGAATCAAGATATTACAGCAGACATATAAACAGGCAAAGAAGAAATAAGGTGAAGATCTTTAAAAGGGAATGAGTGGTGGCAGAAACATTCAGTCTGGTAGGTAGTGGTGAGGTGAGTAGGTGGGTGGTTAGTAGACACTTGTTTTATGGTGAAATCACTTTGAGATATTGCAGGTGAAAAGCTGCCCACCCGTGAAGCCTGCCCAGGTCTGCTCCAGTTTAAAGAGTAATGCACTGTCTTTCTTTCAGGGTAGGAAAATACAATTATGAGAGCCAGATATGATGACCCAGTTGAGTGGGACATGCATACATTTCAAAATTTGCCTTCCTTGTAATTGCAGATTCTGTTTCTGACCTTTATATAGACTGCTAGACAATCGTATTCTGACAAGCAAAATGGGAGCCATTCTTGAACATGTTTTAGTAAGAATGTTATGGAGAATGAGTTAATAGTTGGCACCAGTGAGAAGAACTGGCTTCTTCAGATAAGCATGAACCTGACTGACCTTACACTAGATGTAGCCTTGTTTACAGGAAACAAACATTAAAGTTTTCATTATAAGCTTTATTTAAATTTTGTGAAAAAAAAAACTGTGAATTTTAGACTCGCTTTCAATAATATTAAAATATTTTATATGTGATGTCAATACTTACTTAAGCATTTCCAAGAAAGGTAAACCTGGAAAAACAAGAGCCAGCTTCTCAGCTTCTTTGTCTCCTATCTTATTGCCTGTTAAAGTTTCAAGGCTATACAAGTAAAGAGAATGTTAAATGTTATTTTAAAGCAGATTCCTAACCTCTAGTTTAACTTTGTTTTTCAATATAAAGAATCAACAATTAGAACTGCATGTTGAGGACCCATGGATTGGAATTACTATTTGAATCCAGATCCTTTTGTAAACAGGCAATAAAACATTATGTCAGTGCAAAAAAATACAAATAGTTTTCAATTATATTCAAAAACTCATTTTAATTGTTGGTGGCCTCCTTTCATAGAGTAGTTGACATGTGTCTACTTACTCTAAATGCTGCAGCTTCTCAAAGGCTGGTAGAATGTCCACAAGCTGTGAAAATCCAGGGTGACCACAAGTTGCACCAAGCCTGAAGATCAAGAACAAAGACAGCAGAATTGAAATCAATTCCCAAACTACTCATTTGTGTTTCTCTTTAAATCGGGTTGATAAAATTCTAAATGCATTTAACTTCTGTATTCTACATAACAGGATATAGAAATCCATCTCTTGTTCTCTTTTTATGACTTTTATATCAAAAGTATCTTATTGTACTTGCAGCAATTTATTGAGTTAAAAACCTATAAACCATTTTTGGGATTTGTGTATAAAACGTTTACAATTTAATTTAAAACAACAAGACATTAATCAATGCACCACATTGCTTCCAAAAACAGCAGTGGTTTTCCACTTGGCTAGACAATCAGATATTTGTGAATTTTTGGTACTTACGCAAATTCTAACTTCCTGAGTTCTTTCACGGCTGGTATATCAAGGACCTCATCATCACATGTGTTTGTTGTGCTGCTGCTGGTACTAACAAGAAACAAAGAAAACTGCTGCTACATATCTTCAGACATTAAAATGATTATAAAATTAATAACTATCCATAAATCTGCTAAATTAATGTGCACTGTACTGAAGTTTATTTATTTATTTTTAAAAGATTCTGTAGTTCATAGAAGAAAATGGAACACAATTGGGACCCAGGTGGTTAGAGGTACTTAGAGATGTAACGTTTCCATTTCCAGGGTCCAGTCCGTCTTGAACTTTTGCTCCTTTACCTGCCACTAAACTGTCATTTCACACAATCCTCACCCTTTAATTTACTGGCGGTGAGCCTACAAGAAAGGCTTCACATTGCTATTTTGGAGTAAGCCTGTCTGTATTATGTGGGTCGCTTGTTCACCAGGCGTTTGCCAGTAAATATCACCCACAGGGTCTGAATCCAGAGGTGGGTCTTAGTAACCGTATCTTGGGCAAGGTACACTGTTTCTTTAATTTGCACTGTCACAAGGGTCATTGTGAATCATTCTTTGTCTGAAATTTCATCCCAGAGCTGTTCGCCAAGGGAGACCCTACCAGGAGCACAAAGCTCCAGGCCACCTAGTCCTGAACATACCTAAAGTGCACAAGCCCTTCCACCATGGCAGACGCAGGATGGTGTGGGAGCATGAAAACCTAATCTACGTGTGTTTTGTATATTTAGAAAAAGCATATGACCTTGTTCCTTGGCATATGTTGTTGGAAGTGATTCAGGAATATGGAGTATCAGTGCCTCTCTTGCATGCTAGTCATACTCTATTTGAATGCAGTGAGAGCTGTGTCAGAATACTTGTCAATAAATTGAATTTGTTCATTGTGGAAGTCAGACATATCTTCTTACATCTTCCAGGATCTCATAGGTGCAGCTGAGGATGTGAGGTTGTCCATTTGGACAGGCAAGTTTTAGCATTGTTGCTTTATGCAGATGATATTGCCCTCATCTGACTGTGACCTTTGGCACACACACTCTAGTGATTCACTCCCAAGTGTGAAGCAGCAGGGATGAGGATCAACACCTACAAGTCTGATGTCATGGTTTTCTCTTGGAAAAGAATGGATTGCTCTCTCCGGGTGATGGGGAAAAAGACTACCCTCAGCGGGGGAGTTCAAGTATTCCAGAGTCTATAGTGATTGAAAAAGTGAACGTGAGATCAACAAGTGAATTTGAGCAGCAGCAGCAGCTGTTCTCTTGGTGCTGTACTGGTCTGTAATGGTGAAACAGGAACTGAGTCTAAAGATAATCTACATCATTGTCCTCACCTATGATCATTAGTTGTAGGAATAGACTAAAAGCTTATCAGTATAGGTGTCAGAGTTGAGGTTTCTTGGCAAGGCCACTGGGCTGACACTCCATGAAAGGGTGAGAAGCTCATTGATTTGTGAGAGCCTCACAGTAGAGTCACTTCTCCTCTTCATTAAGAAGAGCCAATTGAAGTGGTCTGGGCATATCATAAGGATTCCCCCTGGGTGGTTACACTGGACCTGCTACGGGCATGTCCCTCTGGATAGAGACCCACAGCAGACACGAGTTATGCTGGGAAGACTGTATCTCTCAGCTGGTTTTGGGAACACCAGGGAATTCCCCAGAAAGAGCTGGAATCTGATACTGAGGATATGGTAGTCTTGGCTGACCTGCTTGGACTGTTGCCACCACAACCCTCACCTGGAGAAACTATTTTAGATAATCAGCAGAGATGAGACGTAACATTTCCTTGTTCATTAGTTTAGAATCATGAAAATAGTGTAATATGATATTAAGGTCCAGTCAACAATATAAGACACTGAAAAGGGAATGTTTTGTGATATTTTGCTGTACACTGATTTTGTAGGAAAAGATGGGCTGTCCTCTCCTGGTGGAAGGTGAGCTACAGCCTCAAGTGGAGGAGTTTAAGTACCTCAGGGCTTGTTCACGAGTGAGGGGAAAAGGGATGGTGAGATCGACAGATGGATTAGGGCGGAAGTGCAGTTATGCAGTCGTTATAACATCTGTAGTGGTGAAGAAGGAGCTCAGTCAGAAGGCAAAACACTTGATTTACCAGTCATTCTATGTCCCTACCAAGACCTGTGGTCATGAGGTTTGGATAATGACCAAAAGAATGAGACTGTGTGCACACATGGCCAAAATGAGCTTCCTCCACAGGATGGCTGGTCTCTGCCTTAGAGATAGGGTGAGAAGCGCAGACATCCGGGAGAGTCTCAGAATACAGAATGACAACTCTGCATTGAAAGGATGTTTAGTGAGGTGGTTCAGGCATCTGATATGGTTGTCTCCTGGATGCCTCCCTGTGGAAGTTTTACAGGCATGACCAGCTAGGAGGAGACCCCAGGGAATACCCAAGGCTCGCTGGGAGGATTACATCTCCCACATGTAAGATTTTTTAAATGTCAGCCACGATACCTGTCAAAGACAGGTAATAGAGTTATTTAAAAGATATTTGCTATCTCTTGCCCTGTGTGTACTTTCAGCACCTTTCCTCTGTATTTGTGTGTGTTTGAACCTCCCTTCACTGTGAGTTCCCATAATGGCCACTTCTCACACTCATTTCCAAGGTGTCTTTGTCACCTCCTGTCCGGTTTAATACTTTCTGCCTTTGAAATTGACTCTCTCAGCATGCACTCCTCCTTGTGTGTCTTGTACTTGCATTTCCTTTATTGTCGCTTCACCAAAGCCAAACTGGCCAATCAGCTTGCTCTGAGGAACTCGATCAGTGGTGTTTTATTATATAGTAGATTTATTGTCATTGAACAGCTTGAAATTTGACTGTCTGAGCAGCACATTGAATCATAATAATCATTGTAGAAATTAGATTTTAAAAGTGAAAAGAATGACATAAAAGTGTTTTCTTGCGCCTCAGATCAAGCTTGAAAGAAGACAACAAAAGAAGTATGAGATAAATGTGTGAAGATGTCTCTCGCGTTTTATCAGCACAAGACATACTGTTGTTAGATAAAAACAGCAGATGGCATATATACAGTCAGGTCCATAAATATTTGGACGGAGACAACTTTTTTCTAATTTTGGTTCTGTACATTACCACAATGAATTTTAAATGAAACAACTCAGATGCGGTTGAAGTGCAGACTTTCAGCTTTAATTCAGTGGGGTGAACAAAACGATTGCATAAAAATGTGAGGCAACTAAAGCATTTTTTTAACACAATCTCTTCATTTCAGGGACTCAAAAGTAATTGGACAATTGACTCAAAGGCTATTTCATGGGCAGGTGTGGGCAAGTCCATCGTTATGTCATTATCAATTAAGCAGATAAAAGGCCTGGAGTTGATTTGAGGTGTGGTGCTTGCATGTGGAAGATTTTGCTGTGAACAGACAACATGCAGTCAAAGGAGCTCTCCATGCAGGTGAAAGAAGCCATCCTTAAGCTGCGAAAACAGAAAAAACCCATCCGAGAAATTGCTACAATATTACGAGTGGCAAAATCTATCTTTTGGTACATCCTGAGAAAGAAAGCAAGCACTGGTGAACTCAGCAACGCAAAAAGACCTGGACGTCCACGGAAGACAACAGTGGTGGATGATCGCAGAATCATTTCCATGGTGAAGAGAAACCCCTTCACAACAGCCAACCAAGTGAACAACACTCTCCAGGGGGTAGGCGTATCGATATCCAAGTCTACCATAAAGAGAAGACTGCATGAAAGTAAATACAGAGGGTGCACTGCAAGGTGCAAGCCACTCATAAGCCTCAAGAATAGAAAGGCTAGATTGGACTTTGCTAAAGAACATCTAAAAAAGCCAGCACAGTTCTGGAAAAAACATTCTTTGGACAGATGAAACCAAGATCAACCTCTACCAGAATGATGGCAAGAAAAAAGTATGGAGAAGGCATGGAAAAGCTCATTATTCAAAGCATACCACATCATCTGTAAAACACAGTGGAGGCAGTGTGATGGCTTGGGCGTGCATGGCTGCCAGTGGCACTGGGACACTAGTGTTTATTGATGATGTGACACAGGACAGAAGCAGCCAAATGAATTCTGAGGTGTTCAGAGACATACTGTCTGCTCAAATGCAGCTAAATGCAGTCAAATTGATTGGGCGGCGTTTCATGATACAGATAGACAATGACCCTAAACATACAGCCAAAGCAACCCAGGAGTTTATTAAAGCAAAGAAGTGGAAAATTCTTGAATGGCCAAGTCAGTCACCTGATCTTAACCCAATTGAGCATGCATTTCACTTGTTGAAGACTAAACTTCAAACAGAAAGGCCCACAAACAAACAGCAACTAAAAGCCGCTACAGTAAAGGCCTGGCAGAGCATTAAAAAGGAGGAAACCCAGCATCTGGTGATGTCCATGAGTTCAAGACTTCAGGCTGTCATTGCCAGCAAAGGGTTTTCAACCAAGTATTAGAAATGAACATTTTATTTCCAGTTATTTAATTTGTCCAATTACTTTTGAGCCCCTGAAATGAAGGGATTGTGTTAAAAAAATGCTTTAGTTGCCTCACATTTTATGCAATCGTTTTGTTCACCCCACTGAATTAAAGCTGAAAGTC
>JANRMT010062861.1:40645247-40689762 GCA_026402145.1 Polypterus bichir lapradei
CTTTATTTCTTATGGGAAAAATGTGTTTGGTATATGTCCTGTTTGGTATAAGTCAAAGGGTCTGGAACGGATTAAGGATGTATACCGAGGTACCACTGTATATATATTGGAGGTAAAGAATGTCTGCTGAATAAGCAACAAAAATAAAGCTATAATTTGTATCTACTTTCACACTCTACTGACCTTTTATTTCACACCCTTGCTTTTATGTTTAACTTAGAAGCATTTTTTCCACTAACATTATTTAAGTATTTTTTATTTAAACTTGAACACCATGTACATGTAACATAAATTTAAACATTAACTGTGTCTAACTGTGGAAAGATCTTACCTCATCGGCAGTGTCTTTTCTTTGTAAATCTTAACAAGCAGACTCAGGTACTCAACATCAGTATACTGGCTGGCTTTAAAAGGGTTAATGGTAAACTTCCGAATGGTGGACTTGAGCAGATCATAGTTGTGCGTTTGTTGAAGATGTTCCCATAGGCTTATTGTATCTGCTATTGAAGCTCTACAACACAAGAGAGACATTTAATGCTTCTGTCACAGAATTCAGCTCTTTGTTGTCTGTAAGCTAAGTCCATTTCAATTTCAGCATCTGATACTCCTATCCAGACATCATGACACATTCAACAAACATACTATAATGGTGCTGACAAGTCACATCAACCAAAGGTGAGCTGCCCATGTATAAGCTGGCATTGCATCACCAGTGACAGGGATGCCTATATAAATGGCAAGCCTGCAAAATCACATGGTTTTCCAAGTAGTGCAGCAAAGACAAGCAGTCCTATTAAAGATAGCAAGCCACCTCAAAGAGCCATATAAAGAGCATATAATCCATCTATTCAGGCATTTGGCACTGATAATATGAATCATGTAAGATTGGTTTCAGCAGAATTGTGATATGTTCATCTATGCAATAATTATTATTGTGCCATACTTTATGCACAAGAAATATAAACTACAAGAGCAAACTCATAAGCAGTAAAAATCTCATTTTGGAATCTCACCTGAATGCTGTAACATTTTCCAATTCTACCAGTGTTTTCATGCCAAGAAGGTTTATTCCTGTTTCTTGAAGGTCTAGGATAAATTGTGTATTGGATACTCTTAAAAGATGCTGCAATACAAAGACATCCAGAGGAGCCAGACATGTTCCCCGGAATGAGAGCTCAGGTGGTAGGTTTTTTGCCACATGTTGGATCACATCTTCATTTTCTGTTTCATACACACAGTGGCAATACTCCAGTAATCTATTTGATAGTAGTTCAGATAGTCTTACTTTTTTTATATACTCCAAAATGGCATCCTTTCTGGATTCCAGGTCCTCATGTGTCATAATTAATCTGCTTAAACAGCCTTCTTCATTCTGAAACAGTAGTCCAACTAGGAACCTGCGAACCACATCCAGCCACTCCTGATGAGGTTTTTTCTTTTTTTGCTGCAGGTGGATGAGCTTCACTAAAGTTTTTCCCTTAATGCCTCTGACCAAGCTCAAATGCAAAGCTCCCATGAAGTCCTGCGATAACAAATCAGAAAATGTATGGCCAAATAATTTTTCTTCTCCAGAACAGTTCAAAGGGTACTGTGTGACAATGCCTGATTTTAAACCGAACTCTTTCAGTGTGGGACATCTGAAGTCATTTTCTTCCAACAGTGACTTATGCTCCTGTATTCCCTTCCAGGCTAGCTGACAAAGTTTTAAGACATTTTCTGTCTGTGTTTTATCTGTTGGAAGATCCGTAGAAACATTATTAAACAACCTTTCAGAGACTATATGGAGATGGAGGCCCGTGATTGTCTTTGGTAGCTCTTTATCCATTTCAAACTTTTCAAGAAGGAGGCAGATGAATTTGCACATTAATGGAGTATGACATAAGCTATGCAAAAATTGGTTCTTTTCCAGTTTCTTTTTTGCTGCATCATATTGTGAGTTGTCTCTGAAGTGTACTGTCATGTAGTGTTCAATATCCTCATTGCAAAAACCACTTAATTCAAACATTTTGTCCACTTTCCCTAAAAACTGGTTAAGTGTTTCTTTAGGTCTTGCCGTAAACAATATTGTTGATCCTATGAGCAGTTTCTTCTGAAACAGTCCTGAGAGGAGATCCTTAATGCCGAAAACTTCTTTGGTAGAATTGTTGGCAGGTGACTGCAGAAAAGCTTCCATGTCTTGAAAATCATCGAAACCATCAAACACTATCAGGATCCTCTGAGGATTTCGGAGTATAAACCGGAAAATCCTCCCTGCATTTTCACTCAGAGGAGATTGCGACAGTTCAAAAAGTAGTTTTTGTAGACCAAATCTCTTTCCGGGAAGATTCAGTCGTTTGCATTCAAACCGGAAAATAAAGTCAAACTGCTGAAACTCTCCTTTGGCCCAGTCTCTGCAGAGTTTGTGGACCAGGGTGCTTTTACCCATTCCTGCATTCCCCAGTAAAGCGATCACCCTTCCCTCTTTTGTTAACTCTTTCGGTGGGTCAAATATCTGACTGGGAAAGATTGCAGCTTTCTTTCTCTCGGTCATGTCAAGTATTACAAACTCCTTCTCCTGAAATTTGGCATTGTTTTTTCCAGTTTTGATTTTAATTTGCTTCTGAATCAGTGGGACTTGAATGTAATGGGATTCTGAGAAAAACTCCTTATCCTGAAGCAAGATGGCCTTCATATTTTTAATACAATCTTCAACCTCCTCTATAATATAAAGAACAATTTGGGATGTGATAAGTCAGAATACAATTCTTTAATTATTTCTCTGCATTTGAGCATGCATCCACTTATGTTGTTAATCCTAGTAACAGATCATTTTGCAAAATTAGACTAGCTAAAGTTTATTGTTAGAGCAGTGCTTGAAATGGAATGCATAAAAATATTAGCAGGTAGCATCGTGGCACAGCAGGTTCAATTCCAAAGTGAACCTGTCACCTATGCAGAATGTTCAAACTCCCAAGTCCAAGCTCCTATTTTCTGAAAATGTCTAAAGTTGTGTCATTTTAGTTGAATGGCAACTTAAAATTGACTTGGTGTGAGTGTGCACTGGCGGTTCATGCCTTGTGACTTGGCAAAGGCTGAACTTTTGCTTCCCACAGTACTACACTGGTAAAAGTGGCACAAAATGGAGAGTTAAAAGAAAGAATACATATTTCTTTTTCCCATTATGTTCTGCGCCATAGCTTAGATTTTTATTCTTTTAAGAGAGAAAACTCAACTTTGACTTGTAACATCTGCATAATACATGTTTGTTAAACAGAAAAATCTGAATTGCTCTTGAATTTGGGTTTCTTACAGTATTCGATGAGGAAAAGAAGCTACTAAGTTACCTGAGTTTGATAATAAAAGGCATGGTGGAAAATGGGGTTAGGTGAATTCCATTCAAATAATACACTAAAGTTTGAATTTTGGTGTAGTGGCCAGTATTGCTGCTTCATAGTTTTTGAAATATAGTTTCAATTTTGCCTGAAGTGTCTTTAGGCATACAGTTTGCATGTTCTTTTTGTGTTTGGGTAAAAGTCCTTAGAGGGCTCTGGTTTTCTCCCACAGGTCAGGGAGCATGAACTGATATAGCACGTTACCGCACTCACCACATGATGAAATACCTTGGGATCCCAGTTAGGAAAACCGCAGACAGACACGCACGCAGTCCTGTCCCACCCTCTGGAATTGATCATCTGTCTGCTGCAGTCAGGTGTTACGTGGGCATCCCCTTGGCCTGGTCCAGCTCCTCGGGTCCCTAGCAATGAGGATCCTGCGAGGCAGATCACCCTCTGGGAATCGCGCCACATGACCATAGTGCCATAACTGATGCTCCCTCACAATTCAGGTAATGTGCCTCATTTAGGACTGCATAGGCAACCGCTCATTCAATACAAAGTCAAACCAGAGGTACTCAAGGATTCTCCATACAAATACAGTACCGAAGGAGTCCAGTCTTCGTCTCAGGTCACTGGATAACATCCATGTCTTGCAACCATATAGCAAGAGAGGAAGCACAAGTACTCTAAAGACTTACAAAGATATTGGGGGTACCACACACCCCTTTACAGTGACCTCATGACCCCCTCCCATCGCTTTGCCAGTCCGTCTACTGACTTCATAGGAAGAGTCATTAGAGATGTGAATGTCACTGCCAAGGTAAGTAAACCTCTCAACAAGGTCAACACTCTCTCCGAAGACAGACACTCTGCTGATGGCTCTGCTCAAGAAGGTCTTTCAAGGCCTGGATATATATATTTTTTTTGGAACTGTGGGAGGAATGTTAGGCCTTCTTCCCACATTCCCAAAAAATATGCTATCATGTCAAAAGAGAAATATGAATTGACAAAATGTCAAGAGAGTGTGGGTAGCTGTTTTTGAACATAACACATTACACCTTATCCTAGAGGTGAAGGTGTCATCCTTTATGCTTCTAAGTTATTCTCGGGAACAAGGTACCCTTAGATTTGGGTTATATCTGGGGACTTGTGTTGATCAAAAAAATTTACCAAAGCATTTTTCAGAGTGAATATATTGTGTTTGCCTGAGACATTGTTCGCCAAATATATTCACATCACCAAATGCTTTACGAGGCCAGCATGACATCACAAAGCTGTAGCAGCCATACACCCACATTTCACTCATGCCTACTGTAAGATCACTGTCGATTTGATCATCAGTGGGTCGCAACCACACAAGGAAAAACAAAATGGCGTTTCAGCTAGTAAGATACACTGAAACCAGTGATAGTACTATGTAGTATTCTTCCTGTTTCTAACCAACTCGTTTCTAGTTGAACTCCCAGGGCTCTTCAGTTGCTGCATATGGGTCATCAGTGAAATATAAAGGTAAAAATTGGCCCTGAAGCAACACAGGTTGAAAAACACTGCTAGATTTCTATTCCTCATGTGTTAAAAAAATAAACAAATAACTATACAGTAGAGTCTCGCTTATCCGACATAAAGGGGCCGGCAGAACATCGGATAAGCGAAAATGTCGGATAATGGGAGGTGTTAAGAAAAAGTGTCAAACTATGTTATAATTTTACACATTACGAACCTAATACAGTGAAACCTCGGTTCACAAACGTCTCTGGACATGTACAAATCAGGTTATGACCAAAAAGTTCGCCAAACTTTTGCATCTGTTCACGACCACACACCAGGTATACAAATGAGCCAGTTTCTCTTTCAGTTTGCCGATGCTTTCCGCACGTGTTCAGTCTCAACCTGTGCATTCCCTGTGCAGCGAGAGAGAGAGAGAGAGACACAGACAGAACCACACGTGCGCGTGAAAGAGGCACACACGTGCGTGCGAGAGAAAGAGAGACACACGCACACACACGTGCGCGCGAGAGAAAGAGAGACACACGCATACACACACATACACACACGCACACGCACAAGAGAGAGACACACACAGGCGAGAGAGAGAGACACACACAGGCAAGAGAGAGAAAGACACAGGTGCAGACACACACACACACACACACACGCACGCGAGCGAGAGAGACACAGGCGCAGACACACATGCACACACACACACACACACACGCCAGAGAGGGCTGGCCACATAATCCACTGTAATCATGTTTTACAACAAAACAACAGAAAAATTTAACTAAAAAAATGAACTTAGCAACTAAAAATAGACTACGCTCACGCTCACATCTTGCAGTTCTTGTTGCCGATTGATTTTTTTTTTTGCGGTGGGACGTCGGATAATACAGAATGTTGGATAAGCGAAGGTTGGATAAGTGAGACTCTACTATATTTCAAAAACTATTACGAGTACTGCCACCAGATATATAATAAAGACCAATATGGTTAATTATGAATGCAAATTAGCCATGTGCCCAGCAACACTCTCCAAACCAGCCTCAAAGGAGCCCTTTCCCTTCCCCTGCCCTCTTCAGAAAACATAGGACACACTGTCAAATAATAAAAACAAACAATTTATTACGATTTACATGGCACTTCATTCTTCTTGATGAAGAAAGTGCAAAGCATCTAAAAAGATACATGGGAAACAAAAAAGACGTGCCCGCTGCGACAGAGACGCAACTTCAAACAATAGAATGAGTCAGTCTCACACCAACACTATGTTACACGGCCAATTTGTGTTCAAAGATTGGAAGTCTTTGAACGCAATGATTTATATTTTATTCACTTATTGATAGCTTGTGTCTGTTAGTTGCATTTTGTTTACTGTATTCATTCCGTCTGCCTCTTTTGTTGTTTGAGGCACTGTGGTGTGTACTTAACACTGCTGCCTCACAACTCAGACCATATATTTGGCCACAACAACTGGTTCACCATAGTTGCCAGACTTTTCTTTAGCCCTCATGGACCCTTAAAATACCAATAAATTGTATTATCCACTCAAAACTAGTTTAGTTCCTCCTTCTCCATGAACTTCAATACATTTTACAGAGTTCAGCGAAGTTTGCAAACATTTCAGTGACTTTGCCAAACTCAAGGTAAAGTGGATTCAGCAGGGTTACTCATCACTACTGGGGACACATGTGTGTTGTTCATGCTGAAGCTGGTGATCCTCTGTGTGGAGTACTGAGGATGAGAAGCTGTGTAGGCATCTGTCATAACCAGTGATTGTATGGTGGATAGATTCTGTGTGTGTGGGTGTGTGTTTGTGTCTTTCTGTGCATATGAGGTTTAGAATGCAGGAGTAGACCAACCAAATAACCAAATGAAGAACTTGTCGCACAATAATACACACTTGTTGCTACAGACAAGGACAGATGAGTAAACAAAGATAAACGAAGCATTTTTAAATTTATTTGAGATGTCTAATACCCACTGAGGATACAGAGAAGATGCTCAATTAATATAATAAATGTCGCCTTTGGTGAAAACTTTGAGACAAGTAATAGGCACCACAGCTCAAAATAAAGGAATTTCTTTTCTGAGAATATGTAAAAATGTTTACATTTTCATAAAAACAAAATCACAATATGGAACTTACTTGGCTTTTGCACAGCAGGGGCAGTTTTCTCCAAAGTCACTTGCTCACCTGAAAGTTGTAACAAAGGACCTAGTTTTAGTAATGAACATCTTTGGTATTACTTTACAAATTCAAAGATCTACTTTATTTGGGCTTAGAAGAGCAACCAAAATGCAAATCAAGGTGCAACACAGATACACCATATCTTAATTATTGACTTTAGCAAATATTCCATTCTCATTTTGCATCACTTACTCAAATATAGCGCAGCTTACTGAGAATTAAAATCTTAACAAACTTCATGTAGGTTTGATTAGCTCTTTGATCAAATTCTCCATGTGTGAAAATGTGTTTTTTTGGCTTTATTCCTGTTAGTTTTTGCTCAGTTAAACTACTTTAACTCTACATTTCTCTTTTAATAGTCAATAGCCTTGTTATTCTTAGTTTAATTAAATAAAAGAACTGAAACTCATCTTTATTTGTGTATCTTGCTTTAGAAATGACTATGCATTTAGTCTGGCAGGCACATTTAGTGTCAGATTACGGGATATTATTATTGGATTTTATGATAAATGCACAGTTTGTTTGTAGCACACAAGCATGACTCCTGTGTATCATCAAATTGGGCATGGAGTGTAGAGCTTTCTCCGTAACATTCAGTAAACACTCCAGTGTAACATTTTAAGCTACAGCATATCATTTTCAAGTAAAGATCTCATATGTTAAGTTTCTTTTTATTTGGTGTACATCTTATTTACAAGCTCAATACCTCTGTCATTTTGAGTTTGATTTCACTATATTTCATGGTTATATTCATGGAAAAACTGACAATTGAATTAAATTGTGTTTAGCAGTTTCAGAAAACCTCATACCCATGTCAGATTCCTGAAGAACAGATTGGCTTCCCAATGGAGCAGATGGAGTTACAGGAGAAGTCATGGCTGAATCGACAACAGTTCCCGCTACTGTAAAATGTATAAGGAAATAAACTTTTCATTTATGTATGAGCAAAGTTCTAACTACTAACTAATTTTAATTCAGACATAGGCATTCATGACAGAAGGACAAAAAGATTATTCCGAAAGGTGATCTGGAAAAATAGCAAAATGATAACTGATGAAATGCTATATGCTAGAAGATTTAAAAAGTTTATGTATAAAGTTGCTATACCATATTTGTAAAAAAATCACCTTTCTCAAAGAAGACAACACATTAGGCATAAATCAGCAAAGGAAATATTATTTACTTGTATTTTCAGAAATAAATGAGTAGTAACTAAACAATATTAAAACCAATGACAGGTAAAAAAATCAGTTCTCTATCAATTATCTATCTCTATGTACACCTGTACACCTGCTTATTCATGCAATTATCTAATCAGCCAATCATGCGGCAGCGGTGCAATGCTGATACAGGTCAGAGGCTTCAGTTCATGCTCACATTAAACACCAGAATGGGAAAAAAATGAGATCTCAGTGATTTTGACTGTGACATGATTGTTGGCGTCAGACAGCTGGTTTCAGTGTTTCTGTGACTGCTGATCTCCTGGGATTTTCACACACAGCTGTCTTTAGAGTTTACTCAGAATGGTGTAAAAAACAAAAACATCTAGCGAGTGACAGTTCTGTGAAAGGAAATGTCTTGTTTGATAAGAGGGGTCAGAGAAGAATGGATAGACTGGTTTGAGCTCACATAAGGTTGTGATAATTCTGATTTAAATTATTTTTACTTGTGATGAGCAGAAAAAAAAATTGCAAAATGCAAAACACATGGAACTTCGAGGCAGATGGGCTACAAGAGCAGACCACCATGTCAGGTTCCACTCTTGTTGTTTAAGAACAGACATCGGAGGCTGCAGTGGGCACAAGCTCACCAAAACTGGATAGCTGAAGACTAGAAATATGTAGCCTACTCTGATGAATCTTGATTTCTGCTGAAGCACACAGATTGCACGGTCAGAATTTGGTACCAACAGCATGAATTTGTGTTGCGCCAACATTCCAGGTTTGTGGTGTGGGTGATGTAATGGTGTAGGAATGTCTTTTTGGCACATCTTGGGCCTGTTAATACTAATCAGTCTTCACTTAAATACCACAGTCTGTCAGAATATTGTTGCTGACCATTGCATCCCTTCATGGATAAAATTCCACTATGATAATGTACCATGATGTCACAAAGCAAAAGTCATCTGAAACTGGTTTCATGAACATGACAAGGTCTTCCGTGTTCTTCAGTGGCCTTCTCAGTCACCAGAAATCATGTAATCATGTCAGCATGAACCAGAATCTCAAATGAATGATTCCAATATCTTGAGGATTCCATGCCACAAAGAACTGAAGCTGTTTTTAGGGCAAAATGAGGCCCTATTCAGTATTAGTACAGTGTTCCTGATAACTTGCATATAATGCTGCAAGACCTGAACACATTGCAGATACTTGCAAAAAGGTAGATGTTGTTCAGAAACATCTGGATACAACTTTCTAGTCATCCTCCACTTTGTGGCCCCACTGTTAGTGTAGGATTTTTCCACTGTTCTACCTGAATCATGTTTAATGTTTTCTTTAGACTTGAACAACTGCAGTATTGACAGATGGATATGACAACTTGTAACTGTTTTTCCATTTGATCAGCTCAGGACACTATAATACTGGGCTCAATTTTACAAGATGATCGTCAAGTAAAATGGAAATATACAGTTTTGATCCTCTTTCTGCAAATTTAACAGGTGGCTTTAGCACTATTCTTAAAGTTTCCTGAGCTTATGTTAGATGTACTAGGTCAGTAATACTGCTGTTTATAAAGATGGAGCACCAAACTACCGCGGTTGCCATCCTAGGCATTGTCTTGGTCATACTACATTATCATTTTAGATTTTAGATTTTACATTTATGTTTTGTTTGTTGTCCTTGTATGTTGCACCAATACTATCAAGACAAATTCCTAATTTACCTTGCCAATGAAGTGAATTTGGATTCTGATCACTTTACGTACTAAACCATTCGTGAAAACACTTTAAAAACAAGTAAAACCTTTGAATATTTAATACAGAAAGCACAGAGATACATTACCTGGAGAACTTGGTGTTACAGCCGTACCAGATGGAGGCACTTGATTAGAAGAAGGCACTATAGGAGAAAGCAGGAAATATGAATAAAATATGAGACAAGTACAAATTATTATAATGTTCAAGAGTCTAAGCAAGGTTCCTTAAACTTTTTTTTATACAAATTATCAGGAAATGCAAGCTTTCGAGGCAGCTAAGCCTCGAAAACTTGCATTTGTAATCTATTTAGTTAGCCAATAAAAGGTGTCATTTCACCCTACTTTCTCCTGTATCACTCATACAGAGACAATTTATAGTTGATAATTATCATATTCCATACAGATAACTGTCTATACATCAGGAAGTATTTGGGATTTTTTTTAGTAAACTACTTTAAAGACAATACAACATACCATAGCCATTACTGTAGTATAGCAAGTGTAGTGTTGGAATTTTTATTTTTTATTCACCTTTATACATAAATTTTACATTTCTTAAGCCAACACGTTTTATTCAAAGTATCTTACAAATGGGATTACATTTTTTCGGCTGCTCTGCAATTGGAGGGATGTCAGATTTACTGACTTGCAAAGATTGCTATTCTAATCCATTCCAGTCCCTTAGGTATTAAAGCCACCTGAAACTGGGAAATCTTGAATTATTAATTATCATGGATCAAAAAAGTATGCGGTGAATGTGTCCTGGTCAGCTTAGCTTCAAAGCCAATGCAAAATATAAATTGTATATCTTTATTAGCCATCCACAACTCCAATAAAGTAACTGACTACTATTATGAGCTTCACAAGGAAATCAGATTTAGATTCAAATTTGTGTAAGAATTCTAAGAAATTTCCCATTTCTTTCCAGCAACTTAGAAACTCTTGTCCCACCAACCTAAAAACAATTTTGAAAAGAAATTTCACTCTGTTTTTTCCCCTGTGCTCAATATATTCATAATTCATTTGAAATATCATCTGATTCAGGAAATTGTAGGAATATTATGTTTTTAGTGCATGTTTTAAAACTACTGACAACGTATTTCTGTGATATGAGGTTGAGGATTCAATGCAACCATCTTGTTCTGTTCTTAGTTTAATTCCATGCTGAAAAAAAAATCAAATACGACTGACAGAACTTTATTGTTTAAACTCTGAGGCCTCCAGCAGGTACAGTACATGGTTTCTGATGCTGGGCCTTCTCCTGATTACACTTCTTTTAATTTGGCGTGGTATGGACCATCACATACTTTATGCTCATTTTGCAGATGCACACTGACACAGCCCTTGTCAAGCTCCTACTATTCTTATATGATAAGCATGATGGATATTTTCACTTAATAATACACTTAAGATCAACTTTAATGTTCTTCATGCTTATCATTATCAGTATGTGCAGACATTTGAGGACAGCACTTTTTCATTTTTGTTTGGAGTTATTTTAAGTATGATGACTTCTGGATTGCTTGGAATAATTTATTTTTCTGTCTATTTTATGGTAGGGAAATGTCATTTAGAAATATATTTTCTTGTGTATATTGAAGATACTTTTTCTGTTGTGTTGATTAGCTAATTAAGTGAGGGGAAGCACTGAAAATGTGAAAATCACTTGTCCTTACATTCAGAAAAAAAATCATTTAGCAAATTGAAAATTTAGCAGAAAGAATATTTATATTGACAAATCTTAACTCAAAGGAATTTAACCACAGATTTGTGGAGTCCAAAATAAATTTAGGTGTCATCTTTGACAATGATTAAAATTGTAATGGTCAAATTTACAAAATCTCAAAGATAGAAATCAAAACAGTTGATTCATTTAGTATTATTCAGATGTGTAATGCTTTGCTGTTTATATGTTTTTATTAACTCTATGCAGCTAAGTAAAATTCTGCTGTGAGAATGACAGGAAGAAACAGGAAGCACTTTTAAATATTAAAATATTCCTTTCCAAACGTATTAATAGGTATACTCTAGGTAGACTGCATACTGTGGTTTACAAGAGGCCAACTTTTTAAAAAAATTCCTAGCCTGGAGAATGTATTTCTAATGAAGTAACAAAGTAAATTCAAAAGTGAATAATAGATACACCTGAACTGACATAATAATTCCTTGCTAAACTGGCATCATTCTCATTAAATGCGGAAATCCACAGAGAGGACATAACAACTGCAACTTTTCAAATGTAATATAGATATCTGTATCGTCTAAGTAACATTTGCAGCATAGCCCCTCTACCACTCTCACCAAGCTGGAAATCATAGCTTGTTTTTATTATTTTGCTTATGTGTAACAAAAAGAAGTAGACATTTCAAAGCCTGTGCAGGCATCACTTGATACTTCTATAACATTTAATAAACAATTCCAAATATAAATGAACCTGATTGAATTGATCATTAAGGTTTTGTCTGAGTTTTACAGCTGCATGCCATCTCTGACATGAACTCCCTCTATTTATCCAGTCTTGGGACCAGCAGCACCTTCGGCTGGTTTGTCCCCCTGGTGGCTAGATCTGCATGTTAATTGACGTGTATACAGGAGTGAGGACTCAGGTTGAAAGCAGTGTTGGAGTAACAGAGATGGTCTCAGTTCGAGTAGGTCTGCAGCAGAGATCTTCTTTAAGCCCTTACCTCTTTGATCTGGTTATGGAGGTGTTGAGTCATGTGATAAAAGACCAGTCCCCCTGGTGCCTACTTTTTGCTGATGACATTATGTTGTGTAGCACCAGAACAGAGGAGGTGGAAAGGAAGCTGGAAGAATGGAGAAGGACTTTGAAAGATAGAGGTTTAAAGATGAGTTGAAAGAAGACATAGTTTAATGATGATCAGGATTCATGAGATAGCCTGCAGAGAGAGCTACTGAAAAGAGTGGATACATTTAAATATCTAGGATCAGTAGAAGCCCGAGATGGAAAACTAGATGCAGAGATAACCAACAGAGTGCAGTGTGGATCGAACAATTCGAAGAAGGTATCAGGAGAATTGTGTGATCAAAGAATTAAAGTGGAGGTTAAAGGTAAGCTTTTTAGGACAGTGGTAAGACAAGCAATGACATATGGAGCTGAGACACAGGCAGCAAGGGAGCACTGGAAAAGAAGTCACATATGGCAGAAATGAGAATGTTGAGATGGATATGTGGAGTTACTGAAAAGGATAGAATAAGAAATGATGCCATTGCTCAGGTCGGGACTATAAAAAGGGGATAGATGTTATTATTTCACAGCACATGAAGGACTAAAAATACTTTTAAAATACAAGAAAGTGATGACAGTTGGCTGTGCCCTTGGTCAGTTTCATGAAGGTTCACATATGGGCTTAGGATTTAATACCAAATGCTGGTCCATGAAATGTGCAGTTTTTATACAAGTGGAGAAAATGTAAGGCAATACATTTTACAATAAGTGAAATTAATGTTCCCCATACTGTTTTGGGGACACAGGCTCCATGCCGGCTGTTGATGATGTTTAACCTACATTTTAGCACATTTTTATGACATTGGAGCATTTTGACAAATAAGAACTACATAAGTGGACTTGTGTGTAAATTGAGATTTTAAGAAAGCAGGTTTCTGTCTTAACCAGGTTACTCAGCTTATCCTGGTTTTGGGTGTACATGTAAACGCACCCAGTGATGTTTATTTTTGGAACTTATTGTAAGTAAAAAAATACATAAGTGTGAAGCATTGTGATAAAAGTAAACAATATATTCTGAATCAAAGGAAGTAACTTTAAAAGTTCTGAAGATTGTTAACATTTTCTTACAGAAGTAAACAACTTACTAAGCAGTCTTGGCAAGTGATGTTTAGCATTCTAAACATTAGCCAGCTTCTTTGCCCTGTGGTGCCTTATGATCTGTATTCTGCTCTTTGTTATACTTAAACTGGGTGTTACTCATCTTACCTATTACAATGGCAGAACTACTGGATTGGACATTGTTTGCCAGAGGAAAGTTGATGACAGGCTGGGGAACAGTAGTGAAGGTTTGAAAAACCTGAAATGCTGCAGGAATTGTGCCAGATGTGCCTGGAGCATCTAAAAAAAGAATAAAGAAAAAAATGCATGAGGTCTTTGCAAACTACTCTAAATTAGCCAGCTCTTTCCTTAAACAGAAGACAGTCTTTATATTTTCTTTATAGAGAAAAAATGGAGTTCGCAATATGTGGACGAACAAGTTGTATGCAAATGGTAAACATGAGATATCAAATATGTGTTGCCAGAAGCAGAATCTTTTCATTCCAGCCACGATATCATGTTAACTTCGGGACTATTTAATAAACAATTCTTAAATCAAAGAATGTAAAAATTTAAAACATAGGGACAATTTAAAAAAGTGGATCTATAGATACAATGATTGGATAAAATCAAGCGCTCAAGTTTGATCGTCCATACTGATGGTAAATCATTCCATGTAGTTTCTGTTTTTTTGAACACTTAAACAAATGTTCACCTTAAAAAAAAGATGAAACGAGTTAACCAACACATACAAAAAAAATGAACGCATATGTATTTTGAGCCCTGAAGAAACATACTTTATCTGTTAAAGTTTAAAAGATATATGTTAAAGCTATAAAGATTAAAAGATTCTGTTTTAGTCATTGACACAGACACACATATAGCACCCTGCTACTGGGTACACTTTAAGCGATGGGCTTTTTGTGGTAACCTGCAACCTGTGGGTGATTTGGCAGGATGAAGCTATGCCATTGGAAATATATTTGTTCTTAGTTTGTTTGGCAGATGCTTTTATCCAAAGCAACTTACGAAACAGGTAAACATAATCGAGTAACATTAGGCTAGGGCCTGTTTGTTCAGCAAGTGTAGCAGGACAGGCAACAAAAGTTAATTGTCACAAATGAAAAAAGCCAATAACTAACAAATTTACAGAGATTATAATTGATAAAGCAATTAAACTTAATCTAAGAACAAATTATCCCTCCATCCATCCTCTTCCGCTTATCCGGGGTCGGGTTGCGGGGGCAGCAGCTTAAGCAGAGAGGCCCAGACTTCCCTCTCCCTGGCCACTTCTTCCAGCTCTTCCGGGAGAATCCCAAGGCGTTCCCAGGCCAGCCGGGAGACATAGTCCCTCCAGCGCGTCCTGGGTCTTCCCCGGGGCCTTCTCCCGGTTGGACGTGCCCGGAACACCTCACCAGGGAGGCATCCTGAGCAGATGCCCGAGCCACCTCATCTGACTCCTCCTCCTTTAAACAATATAAAATACCAGTAACAGTGTAGAGAGTTGATTCTACAATAAAGTAAAATAAAAATAAAAAGAGGAATAACCTTGGAGGTCAATCATCACCCCGAAAGTGGACAGTAGAGGTCACGTAGTATATGTGTACCAAATTTCAGGTCAATATGTCAAACGGTTTGAGAGCTACAGGTGATTTAAAATCCTGGACAGACAAACGAACAGCCACGGTAGTGTATTATATATAAAGATCACAGAACAAAGGTTTTTTTCCCTATCAATAAGACAGATATTCATAGCAGAGATGGGTCTTCAACTGCTTCTTGAATGCAATGAGGGCATCAACAGTATGGATGGAGGTGGGAAGGCCAACTAGGAGCTACACAGGAAAAGAGTCTGGATTGAGACTTGATACCATGCCGAGTGGGTGAGAAGGAGTATAGGGCCTCACCAGTGTCTCCATATACTCAGGTGGGGACCCATTATCAGCAAAATATTTTAATTGGTGAATATTTTGTTAGAAAAGAAAGTGTGGAAGCACACACTTAATGCAATGGATTTCTTGTCAAAGTGACAGCACCACCAAACAAATCCTAACTTATGCCAAAGTGTTTAACTTTCAAACAAACAAGAATTTTATTAATGAAGTAATTGAATACATACGTGTACAGTGGGTAAAGATGGCAGTATTTCCATTTACAGTAAAGTTGGTGACTGGAAATTGTACAATATGTGAAAGCTGGGCTGCAGACGGTGTAATCTGAAGAGGAGTGAAGGTAACGATACCACTCGTTGGAGGGCCTGGAGAATTTGTTTCTGTTAAAACAAAACACAGAATAAATAAAAGATTACAATTTGCACTAAAAGTTACTTGCTGAACTGGCACCATTTTCAGTTAATCAGTGAAGATGGAAATCAAAAATGAAGAATACAGGAAATGGCAGGGCAGTGTAAATTCCATTTACAATAAACTGTAGGTCCCTGTATCGTCATTTGAGCGCAGACTCACCACCACCCTCACCAGGCTGGAAAGAACAGCTTGCTTTTTTTAACTGTAGAAAAAAATGTGTGACTTTTAAAGTCTGCATAAGCATAATTGTCCTTTCTGCTACAATTTGATTCCTTCTCCGAGTCTGCCTGAAGCTTCGTATCAGCTGGTTAGTAATTGCTAATTTTACAAGATGAAGCTTGGGATGTTTGAGATAATAGCTATTTGGTATCAGGTTTGTTTACTTAAACATTTACTGTATGTGTGAAGTCAGAGAAGCAAAGTTGAATAGACTTGCCCTTCAGTGTTTACAAGCCTAACTATGTTTGTAATGACCTAAGCACCTCAGACTATTCTGAAAGTCAGAAGAGCTGGGAATAAAACACAAAAGGAAAACCTCTTAATAACCACGGCACTATAAAATGTAATTAATGTGTTAAGAGTTGGACATGAGTGATTTAGAAATCTTTGTGCAAGATGTGTACATGCTGTATATATATATTATTATTATAATAATAACAATAACACATTTTCATACTGTGCTTTCCTCACAACCACTTAAACTGTGACAAATAAACAAGGAATGTTTAGTTGGTCCTGAAATGAACTAATTGAAAACAGTTTTCAAGCAGATTATATTACTGGTTGACTCTCATGTCAGAATTATAAAATTCTTAAATTATGCAATAAAATCAAACACAGGCAGCCTCAAATGCCCACAGCCCCCTGTTTTTCTCTACAATACGCATAGTACCAAAGTAAATTTCACTCTAGATATTTTTTAAATAAGATGGTGTAGTCTATTTAGGTCTTCACGGCTGCTTGACATAGGCCTTATGCAAAAACAACTAAACATCTTTACCACAACACTGATTTGGGCCTGGATATCATGCATTGCATAAAGAAACAGCAATCAGGAGCTAACATGTAGGCAAGCTGAGTCTAAAAAGATGAAAGGGGGAACATACAGTGCCCCTCAAAGTGCTATATACTGCATCTGTGACTACAAACAGAAAAAAGAAGAATGAAACTGAAGAAGACATGTGAAATGTGTACATTAACTGTGTCCACCAAAACACTTCTATTAGATTTAGAGATTAGGAAGCTGATCTTCAGTCCTTGGAGAAGCTCACAAATAACTCATCACATAAGGAAGCAGATACAAACTAAAGCCTACAAGATTACAATAGTTAGCCACTGTCTGTTATGCTGTTATAGTGTATTTTTCACTATTAATTCAATGCAGATTATCTTCTTTTTTAATCATGGTGAAAAGTCATCTAATCAAAGTCATTGAAAACACCTTTCACTGTGATTAACTCCTTCTTAAAGTGTGCAAGTGATAATCTAGTACTTTTGATGAGGCTCTTTATAGCCACTGAGTTGTTTGCTGGGTCCTTGACGATTAGCAGATGGTGGGGCTAAGCATAGATTGCTCCTCTGTCCCCTCTAGGAGGCGCCCTCTTGAAGCACTTTTGACCAGAGGCTCGTTCAACTACAGTGTGCTAAGAATACCTCTGGGGGTCTTGTCTGTCCACTGCTATCAGGCAATTCAATGTTCCCACCCAATGTACTCATTAAGTTTATTTGTATTTATTTATTTACTTATTGATTGGCTGTATTATATGTCCTGTGAGTCTGTATCCTTGATTTTTATGTTTCTGCAGCTGTATGCATCAGAATATCCCATCCATCCATTATCCAACCCGCTGAATCCGAACACAGGGTCACGGGGGTCTGCTGGAGCCAATCCCAGCCAACACAGGGCACAAGTCAGGAACCAATCCCGGGCAGGGTGCCAACCCACCGCAGGACACACACAAACACACCCACACACCAAGCACACACTAGGACCAATTTAGAATCGCCAATCCACCTAACCTGCATGTCTTTGGACTGTGGGAGGAAACCGGAGTGCCCGGAGGAAACCCACGCAGACACGGGGAGAACATGCAAACTCCACGCAGGAAGCGAACCCGGGTCTCCTAACTGCGAGGCAGCAGCGCTACCACTGCGCCACCGTGCCACCCCAGAATATCCCCATGGGATTAATAAAGTTTAAAATCTAATCTAATCTAATGATGGAATTTCTAACCCATCTAGATGCCATACATTTTCCCTGGGAACTTCTAAGCATTGCCCTGCATTGGACTAGCACCCTGTCCAGTGTGTGTTCCCTACCTTGCACCTTGTCCCAGCTAAGATAGGCTTCAGCAGACCCCCGTGACCCTGTTTAGGATGAATGGGGCAGAAAACGACTGACTGACTTCTAAGCATGTTAACAGACATGTTAAATAATATCTCATTTTTGTTTGTCATAATGTGTTTGCAACAGCAGTTTATAACAATCTCTGGACCTCCTGAAGTGAACCAGGTTTAGATTATCAAATTTATTGCATTTCTATTATGTCAAGGCAGTTTATAAGGTAAAGCTCGCTTAAAGATACTAGAAGTAGGGTGAAACACTGTTAAAGATAAAATGTATTTGTTTTTATGACATGTAAAAATGTGCAGATGTAACTGTACGCAACCTCCTGAAACATAATATTTGGAGAAAGATTGTAAAGACCAGTTTTAATTGCTAAAATGGAAAGTAAGAGCCTGCTGCATTTTTACAATCATACAAAATAATTGTTTCCAATTAAGGTGATTTTAGCTTATAAGTGGGATGTTAAATGCAAACCTAAGTCCCTGAATTAAAGATCTCAATTTAAAAAGAGACCATTATGTTATTACCATTTGACCAGCCAGGCAAATCAAACACTATTTACAGAGTATTTTGGACTTTGTTTTCTACTAAATGTTCAAACTCTTTCCCTCATGACATTTATCCTGTTTTAACAGTATCAAGCTGGCATGTAATATTTATTTCCCCAATTTTAGGTAAAAGCCAAAGACTTTAATTAACTGCAGTGAAATGCTAATAACTCATAAGAAAAAAAGAGAAACATGGGGCTGCTTGTGAACAAACCTGAATAAAAAAAAAACTCATACCGGTACTGAAATGCTTTACTTAAATATTCCTGAATATTTTAGAAGTTAAAAGTTATTTTGGAGACATAATGAACGTGGCTTTGTCATTCCCAGAGGAGATGAGCATGTGTATCTGAAGTATATTCTGGTTACAGCTTCATCTATTATGAAAAAGTTAAAAAAGCAAAATAAGGACACAGATATTAATGGAAACACACTTTAGGATGATGGTGCAACATCCAAGAAGGAAACAGTATGTTGAGTGCTTAAATCCATCCCAAAACCCGGCCCGAGTCCGCTTTCCCAATTAAAACCAGTGTGATCTTCCTATGAATAAGCAAATTGAACAGATCATTTCTCGTCTAGTATTCCAGCAGACTTACTGTAACAATTACCATACTCAAATGCCGTGTGTCTTCTTTTTTTAACAATAAATCAAAGCACATTGCAAATGAACTGCAATTCAGGTACTTAAGGACTGAACCAAATGGTTTTGCATGAATACATTAACTGTTACATAATGTTCTGTGCTTAGCACAAGATGTAATCAGATTCAGATTTTATTATGAACATCTTAAAAAAGATGCACTAGAAACATGGTCTGCTTTTGACAGTACTGTATTGAGATTATGGTTTTATCTGACACCAGAAAAAGGAAAGGGAATTTTAAAACTGCCAGTTAAATTTATTAGAAAGTTGTTTACAGAAAATTTAACTAAAGAAACCCAAACAGTGAAACAGTACCTAAAATACCCACCAGTTAATACCTGGCTGAGCGACCTCTAATCTGTCATCTGCCATGAGAGAAAGATTTACATCTCTGTGTCTGGTTCTTAAATCCCAAATGACATGTCACATGAAGCATGATTCCTCGTTCCCTGTTCAAACACCTTTATGGTATTATCAGACTTTACTGAGCCCATGGTTACATTGGTGTGATTGAAGTCTGACTTAATGTAAATGTATGTGTTAACTTTTTAATTTACTGATGGTCAGTGCTGCTGCTTCAAAGTTCAAAGAGGTTATGTTTAAATCCTAGCTCAGTCACTGTATGTTTGATGTGTGCATTGATTTTTCACAGGATACTTTGATTATCTCCCCACATTTCAAAGATTTGCAGATTTTATAGCCTGAGCTGTTTTCTGCTTTGTACTCAGTTCTGCAAAATAATTTGTACATCAAGCCAGAGGCACACTGGATATTTAACTGTATTTTCTGCACTCTTAGTTATCCACCCATAAAGTACATGGCCAGTAGTGAGCACAGTGGATTCAGCTGAGAACATAATTAGGAAGGCTGCTGACGATGGACCTTAAAGGTGGGTGTATGAGATGATTAACTAAAATACCCAAAGATATGATCCAAACAAGCTAAGATCAGTGCACTGTGTGGGCATAAAGTATGTCAGCGTACCACGGGCCCAATTGGGGTGCTGCCTCCAGTATATGGACAGTATTACCCCCTAATGTTTATCCAAGATGTTTTGAATATTTACTGTAGGTCATACAAATTCCAAATTAATTCTCATGTGTAAATGGACAGATAAGGGCACTAAAAAAGGTCATTTACTTGATGAGTTAGATGGTTCTGAGTTCTGCGTGTCTGTGTTCAATTAATTTGCCACCCATGAAACTAGCTTTGGCAAATTAGCAGGCAGAACAAATGTCTGAACTGCTTGAGTTCAGATTAAGCAAGCCTACAACAAAATACTCACTCGCAGTAAAACGCCAGAATAATTTCTTGGGTAAAGAGACTAACACAGATGTTTCCTATGGTCTATGCAGATGGCAGGACCAGAATTCACATCACTCTCCACAGTCCAAACCACTCTTTGCAAGGTTGCCAGCTAATAAAAAAAACATCTGTGCTACATTGTTGATGTGATCTAACCTGAATTTTTCTCTAAGGATGTAAGAAAACACTTGACCACAGTGGGTGAAATTCGATCAATGAGAATGTAGCAAGTCGCAAGTGATCTTAGCCCATTATATAAGGAGACATTACAGTGAAAATCCATAACTACTTTGGAAAACATAGTCTACTCCACTAATGACAATAACACTTCTCTTTTGTAGAGCCCAAGTTCTCTTTCTTGTCAAGAGTAGAAGTAACTCTTACAAAGACACAAGTCATATGAAGTTAATACCTTTACACTAGCACTGCAAAGATGTACATCTAAAAACAGTTACAAAACTAAATATAAATATATAGTACCCATATAGACACTCTTGGGAGTATTTACATTTTATTGTTATACAATATAATTGTTTTTTTTTTTTTAGATTTCGTACTGATTTATCTTACTGGACTCCAAGAGATGTTCAGTGACTTGGTTATTTTCTTGTCTCCATGCTATGACGTGTGCTTTTCAGTCAGCTTCTCAATGGGACTGCTTGGAGTGTTCTTGTGACTTCATTCACTACAGACTCGTGATCTCCACTGAACTAATTATGTGACTTCATAAACCAATCAGCAGCAGCAGTGATGATTAAGGTGTGTCATATTAAAGGAGCCAAATACTTATGCAATCAATTACCGTAGATCCCGTTATATAAGCCGAGAATTTCGTCCTAGATTTTTGGCTTGGAGTTTGGGGGTCGGTTTATACAACGAGTATCGTTTCAGATTCAAGATTTCCAGCGCAATGCCGGTTTTGCCGATGAATACGGAAATAAATAATGACGAAACCACAGAGCCATCTTTCAGATGAAGAAGTAACTTTGCATGCCGGTACTTTAAATTAAATAAAGAATTTATTCAAAAAAGTGTTTTAGTTGTTGATTTTATTAATAAAATTTATAATAAATTATCGGGAAGTTTAAAATGAAATTTTTTGTTTTGATTTACGATCAACATCTTGCGTTACGAAACGGATGCAGTCACGTGTATCCGCTTGCGCGATTGTAAACAAACAACCGAGAGCGTTAGTAGCGTCAGTCGGAGCCCAGATATATGTGTTTGTGGATGTAATTTCCATCATTGCAGTGATTTACCTATATCTATAATAATAAAAGGCAAAGCCCTCACTCACTCACTGACTGACTGACTGACTGACTGATTGACTGACTGACTGACTGACTGACTCATCACTAATTCTCCAACTTCCCATGTAGGTAGAAAGCTGAAATTTGGCAGGCTCATTCCTTACAGCTTACTTACAAAAGTTAAGCAGGTTTCATTTCGAAATTCTACACGTAACGGTCATAACGGTCGATAACAGTCGACAACGTCCGCCATGTTGAACTTTCTCATTTATGGCCCCATCTTCACGAAATTTGGTAGGCGGCTTCCCTGCACTAACCGAAACCGATGTATGTACTTATTTCGATGGTATGACGCCACTGTCGGCCGCCATATTGAACTTTCCAACGTCACCAATTTTCAAACTTCCCATGTAGGTAGAAGGCTGACCCCATCTTCACGAAATTTGGTAGGTGACTTCCCTGCGCTAACCGAAACCGATGTACGTACCTTTTTCGATGGTATGACGCCACTGTTGGCCGCCATATTGAATTTTCCAAACGTCACTAATTCTCCAACTTCCCGTGTAGGTAGAAGGCTGAAATTTGTTAGGCCCATTCCTTACAGCTTACTTACAAAAGTTAAGCAGGTTTCATTTCGAAATTCTACGCGTAACGGTCATAACGATCAACAACGTCCGCCATATTGAACTTTCTTATTCATGGCCCCATCTTCACGAAATTTGGTAGGCAGCTTCCCTGCGCTAACCGAAACCAATGTACGTACTTATTTCGGTGGTATGATGCCACTGTCAGCCACCATATTGAATTTTCCAACATCACTAA
This sequence comes from Polypterus bichir lapradei, assembly GCA_026402145.1. NCBI lineage: Eukaryota > Metazoa > Chordata > Cladistia > Polypteriformes > Polypteridae > Polypterus > Polypterus bichir. Next base: position 40,668,173 of record JANRMT010062861.1, read on the forward strand.
TTCTCCAACTTCCCGTATAGGTAGAAGGCTGAAATTTGGCAGGCTCATTCCTTACAGCTTACTTACAAAAGTTAAGCAGGTTTCATTTCGAAATTCTACACGTAACGGTCATAACGGTCGATAACGGTCGACAACGTCCGCCATGTTGAACTTTCTCATTTATGGCCCCATCTTCACGAAATTTGGTAGGCGGCTTCCCTGCACTAACCGAAACCGATGTATGTACTTATTTCGATGGTATAACGCCACTGTCGGCCGCCATATTGAACTTTCCAACGTCACCAATTTTCAAACTTCCCGTGTAGGTAGAAGGCTGACCCCATCTTCACGAAATTTGGTAGGTGACTTCCCTGCGCTAACCGAAACCGATGTACGTACTTATTTCAATGGTATGACGCCACTGTTGGCCGCCATATTGAATTTTCCAAACGTCACTAACTCTCCAACTTCCCGTATAGGTAGAAGGCTGAAATTTGGTAGGCCCATTCCTTACAGCTTACTTACAAAAGTTAAGCAGGTTTCATTTCGAAATTCTACGCGTAACGGTCATAACGATCAACAATGTCCGCCATGTTGAACTTTCTTATTTACGGCCCCATCTTCACGAAATTTGGTAGGTGGCTTCCCTGAGCTAACCAAAACCAATGTACATACTTATTTCGGTGGTATGACGCCACTGTCAGCCACCATATTGAATTTTCCAACATCACTAATTCTCCAACTTCCCGTATAGGTAGAAGGCTGAAATTTGGCAGGCTCATTCCTTACAGCTTACTTACAAAAGTTAAGCAGGTTTCATTTCGAAATTCTACGCGTAACGGTCATAACGTTCAACAATGTCCGCCATGTTGAACTTTCTTATTTATGGCCCCATCTTCTCGAAATTTGGTAGGCGGCTTCCCTGCACTAACCGAAACCAATGTACGTACTTATTTCAGTGGTATGATGCCACTGTCGGCCGCCATATTGAACTTTTCAACAGTCTTTGTTACTTATGGGCCCTTCTTCAAGAAATTTGGTACACGGGTTCCCAACGCTAACTGAATCCTACTTACGTACATATATACGTCCATAGCCTGCAGCTTGGTCACCATGTGAGGCGGCGTTGGGTCCCCCATCCCAACGCCTCCCACGTTGTTGGCTGCCTGCCTATATAAGGCCGTCCATCGCTCCAGTCTCTACATTCCCTTCCTTGCTTCGCCACGGGATTCACGTCTCCCTGCTGATAACTACAGCCTTTTTGTTTAATCCACGGCTTCTCCGCTGTTTTATTGTTTGTTTATTACAATTATAGTTATTGTATAGGTATTTTACACTTACTTTACGTTACTCAGGTACCGATTTCCTTCATCATTCCAACCCCCATTACCATGTCTATCGAGGTAATCACCATCGATCAAAGAACTGTCACTTACCGAGTGGTTTCCTTGCCCGGAGATGGCACCTACCTTTTCCATTCTCTGTGTTACATATTGCACGGCCATATCAGGCTCACTCTTGATATCCGGAAGAACATTGTGTCTTATGTATTGAATGACTGGGACAGGTTCAAGGTGTGGACTGATGACGGTACAGGAGATAATTATACTACACAGGAGCACTAGAAGAGTGAAATGCTTAAGCCCTTCACCTATGGTTCTGCATGTGAGTTGATGGCTGCCGCTGAATTGTTCGGTTGGTGCTTTCAAGTGTACCGAAATGGTCAAATATTTTACACCTTTCGACAACCGCCAATGCCTCTTAAACATCTTACATTCACAGGTGACGATTTCAGTAGTGGACACTTTGATGTTTATGAATGTTTAAACTCTCAAAAGCTGGATGTGAAGTTATCGATGAAACCGGTTGTAAGCTTACAACGCTTGACAGATGCCGAATGTCACTTCAACACAAGTCCTGCAAATACTGTCGTAATTGAAACAAACCATGAACCTCAAACTGATTATGACAGCAGCAATCCAAGCTGTGAGATTTGAGACAAGATTACTGTTCACATGGCCAACTGTAAGTTGCATGCTCAAGAGTAAGCTCAGTGCACAGCTTGGTCATGTTACAACCGGATGGCCGAACTCACAATGTGGTATACAAATAATTATTGGCATATTTTCCCTCAGTTTAAAAAGGTTACATTTTCTTCTTAATAAAAATTTTAATGCAGTACTTCGCCGCTGCGAAGCGCGGGTATTTTGCTAGTATATATATATAATTCATTAAGACCAAGCAAGCAAGACACATAATTGCTAAGGAAGGAAGAGAAGGTAAAAGAAAGCGATCGCAATCGAAACGAAGATGGACATTGTGTGGAAATATCTCCTCCCTTCCTGCAGCCCAAAGATGTCAAATTAAATGGTGAGTACAGTATGAAATTATTTCTAAAATAGAATGCCTTTTATTGTCACTATACGCATCTACAATGAGATTAAAAGCAGCTCATTCAGTGCAGAAAAAAGTTCTGTATAGGGCTTGTATGGTTGTTTTTTAGCTTTAGCATAACGCCGGATCTGTGGCCCCGCTTCTGCTTTCTTTCCCTCCTCCGTCTGTGTCGTCTCCTAGACCCGACAACAATCCACGGAGAGCCCGCTGGTCTCGCTATGTTTTCTGGGATGTTGTGCGTGTGATGAAAAACACTCGAAACAGATGTCTGGCTCTGAACACCGATGTCTATAAGGTTCTGAATGGTGTAGCAGATGTTCGCCGAATCGATTGTGCACAAACAAGGTCAAAAAAAAAGTACAAAAACAACAAAAAAGTGCACTGAAAAGGAGAGCCCTGAGCCGCTGCGACCATGCGTGCCGCCATGCTCCTAGCTTAATCGAAGTAGGCTAGGCACTTTTTATAACTTTTTAGTTAGTACATTAGAAAAATTATTGGTGTTTTGGTAAATTATGCACATTATATTATATATCAAAAATGCCGGCAGTCTCAAATTCTCGCCGATAAACATTATAAATATACCCGAAGAGACACTTTTAAGGAAATTTAGAAAATTTTGCTTGGAAAAGGGGGTCGGCTTAAATACCGGTCATCAGTAAATACATTTAATTTAGTAGGTAGAGAAGGGGTTCAGCTAATATACTGGGTCGGCCTGTATTCCGGGATCTACGGTATTTTGTGTTTTTATTTGTAATTATTTTAGGCCACTTTGTAGAGGTCTGTTTTCATTTTGACATCAAAGAGTCTTATTCAGTTGATTAGTGACAAAAAAACAAATTAAATCAATTGTGATTCAACATTATATAATAATAAAATGTGAAAACTTCCAATAAAGTGAATACTTTTTATAGGCGCTATATTTATTGTGAGATTTTTGAACTCTTATGAGACCCTCCCCAATGGTGCTGCACGACAGAACACGATTGATGTGTCTGTCGAAGTTTGCTTGTCCATCGCCAAGGCAACTTCAGGTTCACAGTGTCATCAAGGCAACTACAAAGTTCAAAGTCTGCCCACATAATATGTCTGTTGCCCAATGGGTGGTGATGCAAGGAACATTATAACCCGCCCACTGACCTGGTCCCGTCGCTGCTCGTTTGCTATGTCTGTGTGTATTGAAGTGGTAGCTCCCACTTGAATAAATACCCTGACTGTTCTTGTTTTGATTGGAATAAAGTTGGTTTTCTTGAAGCCTTTGGACTCAGTGTCTTCTCTCGGGTGCAAGACAGTGACTGTCACATCGTTATATATATATAATCTATACTAATAAAAGGCAAAGCCCTCACTGACTGACTGACTGACTGACTGACTGACTGACTGACTGACTGACTGACTCACTCACTCACTCACTCACTCACTCACTCATCACTAATTCTCCAACTTCCCGTGTAGGTAGAAGGCTGAAATTTGGCAGGCTTATTCCTTACAGCTCACTTACAAAAGTTAAGCAGGTTTCATTTCGGAATTCTACACGTAACGGTCATAACGGTCGATAACGGTTGACAACGTCCGCCATGTTGAACTTTCTTATTTATGGCACCATCTTCACGAAATTTGGTAGGCGGCTTCCCTGCGCTAACCGAAACCGATGTATGTACTTATTTCGATGGTATGACGCCACTGTCGGCCACCATATTGAACTTTCCAATGTCACTAATTTTCCAACTTCCCGTGTAGGTAGAAGGCTGACCCCATCTTCACGAAATTTGGTAGGTGGCTTCCCTGCGCTAACCAAAACCGATGTACGTACTTATTTCGGTGGTATGACGCCACTGTCAGCTGCCATATTGAACTTTCCAATGTCACTAATTCTCCAACTTCCCGTCTAGGTAGAAGGCTGAAATTTGGCAGGCTCATTCCTTACAGCTTACTTACAAAAGTTAAGCAGGTTTCATTTCGAAATTCTACAAGTAACGATCATAACGGTCGATAACGGTCGACAACGTCCGCCATGTTGAACTTTTTTATTTATGGCCCCATCTTCACGAAATTTGGTAGGCGGATTCCCTCCGCTAACCGAAACCAACGTATGTGCTTATTTCGATGGTATGATGCCACTGTCGGCCGCCATATTGAACTTTCCAACATCACTAATTTTCACAATGTCCGCCATGTTGAACTTTCTTATTTATGGCCCCATCTTCACGAAATTTGGTAGGCGGATTCCCTCCGCTAACCGAAACCGACGTATGTGCTTATTTCGATGGTATGATGCCACTGTCGGCCGCCATATTGAACTTTCCAACGTCACTAATTTTCACAATGTCCGCCATGTTGAACTTTCTTATTCATGGCCCCATCTTCACGAAATTTGGTAGGCGGCTCCCCTGCGCTAACCGAAACCAATGTACATACTTATTTCGGTGGTATGACGCCACTGTCAGCCGCCATATTGAACTTTACAACGTCACTAATTCTCCAACTTCCCGTGTAGGTAGAAGGCTGAAATTTGGCAGGCTCATTACTTACAGCTTGCTTACAAAAGTTAAGCAGGTTTCATTTTGAAATTCTACAAGTAACGGTCATAACGGTCTATAACGGTCAACAACGTCCGCCATGTTGAACTTTCTTATTTACGGCCCCATCTTCACGAAATTTGGTAGGTGACTTCCCTGAGCTAACCAAAACCAATGTACGTACTTATTTCGGTGGTATGACGCCACTGTCAGCCGCCATATTGAATTTTCCAAACATCACTAATTCTCTAACTTCCCGTGTAGGTAGAAGGCTGAAATTTGGCAGGCTCATTCCTTACAGATTACTTACAAAAGTTAAGCAGGTTTCATTTCAAAATTCTACGCGTAACGGTCATAACGGTTGACAATGTTCACCATGTTCAACTTTCTTATTTATGGCCCCATCTTCACGAAATTTGGTAGGCGGCTTCCCTGCGCTAACCGAAACCAATGTACGTACTTATTTCGGTGGTGTGACGCCACTGTCAGCTGCCATATTGAACTTTCCAACGTCACTAATTCTCCAACTTTCCATGTAGGTAGAAGGCTGAAATTTGGTATTTATTTCGGTGATATGATGCCACTGTCGGCCGTCATATTGAACTTTTCAATGGTCTTTGTTACTTATGGGCCCATCTTCAAGAAATTTGGTACGCAGGTTCCCAACGCTAACTGAATCCTACTTACATACATATATACGTCCATAGCCTGCAGCTCGGTCACCGTGTGAGGCGCCGTTGGGTCCCCCATCCCAACGCCTCCCACGTTGTTGGCTGCCTGCCTATATAAGGCCGTCTGTCGCTCCAGTCTCTACATTTCCTTCCTTGCTTCGCCACGGTATTCACGTCTCCCTGCTGATAACTACAGCCTTTTTATTTAATCCACGGCTTCTCCGCTGTTTTATTGTTCATTTATTACGATTATAGTTATTGTGTAGGTATTTTAGACTTACTTTACATTGTTCAGGTACCCATTTCCTTTATCATTCCAACCGTACCCCCATTAACATGTCTATCGAGGTGATCACCATCGATCAAAGAACTGTCACTTACCAAGTGGTTTCCATGCCCGGAGATGGTACCTGTCTTTTCCATTCTCTGTGTTACATATTGCACGGCCATATCAGGCTCACTCTTGATATCCGGAGGAACATTGTGTCTTATGTATTGAATGACTGGGACAGGTTCAAGGTGTGGACTGATGACGGTACAGGAGATAACTATACTACACAGGAGCACTAGAAGAGTGAAATGCTTAAGTGTACCGAAATGGCCAAATATTTTACACCTTTGGACAACCGCCAATGCCTCTTAAACATCTTAGATTCACAGGTGACAATTTCAGTAGTGGACACTTTGATGTTTAGAAATGTTTAAACTCTCAAAAGCTGGATGTGAAGTTATCAATGAAACTGGTTGTATACTTACAACGCTTGACAGATGCCGAATGTCTCTTCAACACAAGTCCTACAAATACTGTCGTAATTGAAACAAACCATGAAACTCAAACCGATTATGACAGCAGCAATCCAAGCTGTGAGATTTGAAACAAGATCACTGTTCACATGGCCAACTGTACGTTGCATGCTCAAGAGTAAGCTCAGCGCACAGCTACAGCTTGGTCATATTACAACTGGAGGGCCAAACTGACAACGTGGCATACAAAGAGATCCTTAACAAATAATTATTGGTATATTTTCCCTCAGTTTTAAAAGGTTTAATTGTCTTCTTAATAAAAATGTTAAGGCAGTACTTCGCCGCTGCGAAGCGCGGGTATTTTGCTAGTGTATATATATAACTGAATATATATATATTATATATCTATAATTGAAATGTAGCAAAACCTGATTCTGGATTTGGAGTAACAGGTCCAGGTCCAACTGCCTGAAGCACTGACTTAGCCTCCAGTTTCCTCCATGTATAGTCAACCACAGTGATCATGAGCTCATCCTAATCTGCATTATTTATCTGATCATATTTGTATTTTCAATAATTTTCAATCAGTTCTGTTTTTATTCACAAAATGTTTAACTATGTAAAAAGCTGTAAGTTTGATGCTTAACTGATCTACAGTATATAGTAATTTACAAAAACAATATGAATTTATTTCTCTTGATTTATACAGTCCAGTGATCCTAGGATTAGGATGCCTACTGTTTTAATACCTTGTATAGTCACATATATGTCATTATGATTAAAAAATGTTTATGTCTGTAAATTATTATGTCTCAAGCCTGTGTTCCACCTTACACTGGTCTGGTAGAGTGAAATCAACTTAACCTTTATTGCATAAGGCAGCCTTACACTGTGCTGGTGAGTGGGCAAAAACCTGAATTAAGAAACAGGACACAACTTAGCTGAAAGGCCATCAAACAGGATTGTTATACAGATCATGATAAAAATTAAAGGCAAGAAAGTAAGGCAAACATCAAAAAGTATTGGCCAAAAGGCAAAAGAACTCAAAGCTACAGGGAGATTCACTCAAAAGAGGCCCTGAATATTCTGTTGTAACTCCCATTAGGATGAAGTAATCTGAACCAAAAAATACACTATATACTTTGACGTATGTGTAATCGATTGCATTGCATCTGCCAGATACATTTCGATGCGGCGCTCCATGTTCCTGAACGTATCGGCAAGCGTTTCGGGGGGAATAGCAGCAATTTCACGTTGGATGTTTTCCTTCAAATCTTCCACAGTGCAGGCTTGTTCTGATAGACTTTTCCTTTGAGCATACCCCAAAGGAAGAAGTCCGGTAGTGTCAGATCCGGCAACCATGGTGGCCAAAGCCCCTTTGAAATTACCCTTTTGCCGAAGAACTCAGTTTCTGCCATGCTTTGTCCATATATGTCACGTTGCTCCATCTTTCTGGAAGTAACCTTCCGTTAACTCACGATCATCCAGTTGATTTTGACATTGCTTAAATGAATTGGTGACCCAATAAGTTTGCACCATGAAAACGCTCTGCTCAATACTGTACACCACCATCCTGATGAGGAGTCGAGTGATAGAGTGAAGCAGTACAGGCAGTATTCACCCAGAAGTTGCAAATGGAGGTTAAACGTCGTGACAGCTGTCTGGCTCCTACCTCATCACTCCAACACAGGGGCATCCCAGCCTGTTCGAAGCTCCATATACTGATCAGCACATTGCACGTTGTTTCGTTCAGATTGCTTCATCCTAGTGAGAGTTATTACAGAATATTTGGGGCCTCTCTCAAGTGAATCTCCCTGTAAAATACTCAATGAAATGATCATGCATGAGAAGACTGCTTCCTGATCATTTAAAGCCAGGCACTCTCAGGTAACAAGAGTAACTGCCATCTGAGACAATGAGACAATGCAGCTGGCCTAACAAGAGGTCAGGTGCATAGCATGGCAGTTACATTTACCTAATGTAATCTTGGAGAGAGGCCTATAGATAAAAGATAAAAAGCATACCCCTCAGTGATGGCCTACCTTTTGAGGTCTTCTTGACTTTTCTCCCAATCTTCCTGTTTCTTGATTGCTCCTTTGTAACACCACCAGTCAGTTTGGTTTCTATAAATGAATATACAGATGTGTATATTGTATGTAGATAAGTTTAAAATGTTTCTTTTTTTCTGCTTAACCTTACTATGTTATACATTCGTGTCTTAGCAGTTGGATTGACTTGTAGTCAATTGGTGGATGGTGAATTCACCACATACTACATATTTCAACTAATTTCATACAAACAATAAAAAGACTCTTCAATAACCAGCTTTGATTTAGTGTTCAGAGAGAACACATGGAGTATTGCCTTATTCAAGTCTATGTCTTAGCATATTTTAAAACTTACTTATAAGAATTATGAGTAATCCAGTGCACATCTCAAAATTCTACCACCCCTTACTTGAATTTCAGCTTTTGTTGATGTACAGGGTGAAATACAGGCATTGGCAAGTTGTTTTCAGCTTTAGGACAATCTTGTAATTACCAATATTTAAGTAAAGTAAAGTAAATAGATTATTTTATAAAAAAAAATATTAAAAATAAGCCCTTAGTTCTTTGGATGCATGCATAAGTGTCCTTAACTTTTCAGTTTTATGATTGTAGTTGGACATATAAAAAAAAAAAATCATGTCTTAAATCATGGGCAAAGGTAATTTGCTTTTTCCTGACATCACAAGTGGAATCTGACTTGTCCTAAATAAATTGGGCTGTTTCTGTAGGACTACTTTGAAGGCTTCCTGGCTGACAAGATAACCATGGTTAACAAGGAGCTAGCAAAAAATCAGAAGATCAAAAAGATGAAAAAGATCAAAACGATCGGGACTGCAACTCTAGGCTTTGAACACAGTAGCAGAAACTGATTTAATTCAAAGTATAAAAGCCTCCCAAATCAATTTTAATTAAAACTTGTATAAACTCACACAAATGTCCGTCCATCCATCCATCCATTTTCTGCTGCTTATCTGCATCTGAGATGTGGGTGCAGCAGGCTAAACAAAGATGCCCAGATGCCCCTTTTCCAGTCACCTCACTTAACACTTCCGGAGGGATACCAAGGCGTTCCCAGGCCCACTGGGACGTATAATCTCTCCAGTATGTCCTGGGTGTGCCCCCAAGGTCTCCTCCTAGTTGGAAATGCCCAAAATATGCTTGTAGGGAGTTGTCTAGGAAGCACACTAATCAGAGGCCCAAGCCAGCTCCACTGACAAATATTCTTAGATACTCACTTTAATGAATGACGACACTAAAAGATCACCCACAGTTGGTTTCTCATTATAAAAACTATGATGATGTGCATTGACTGAATGTTGATATTGTGTCTTTTGCATACACTGGCATGGACACAATAAACAGAAATCAAGTACACTTTTGTTATAGTATTGGGCTAGTATGTTTATTTTATAGATTTTAAATTAAATTTATAATTTAATGAAGCTACTCCTTTAAAATTATCATTTTGCAGTCACCATCATTGTAAGGTACAAGTTAGGCTGGCGGTTTAGGTACAGAGGTTTATCTTTGAAGCTATTTTTGTAATGTCATTCATTTCCAGTTTTTTCACTCATACATCACATAGATCCTGCCTTTTTAGAGAGATGTGAACAGCAATGTAAGCTCAACATTTCATAAAGAATTTAGATTACTTTTGTAATTGGTAATAAATCTGATTGTGACCCACACAACTTGAATGTGACCTGTGTTTGAATGCATGGAGTGGAATTGTCTGGAAGTTTACACTCTCCACATCATGACATCATGATGGTCATCTCCTTGGGACAGTCAGATGTAGTCTGGTATTACAACACCCCAGTACAGACCAATTCCTATGTGTTTTCCAGCTTTGCAGGCATCAGGTTTACATTCTTCCAAGACAGTCTTGCAGACAGTCTTGACATAAATAAATGAATATTCTACTCATCATTGTGAAAATGAGGAATCCACTGCTTTCCACCAAACGCCTCCAGTTCTCACCCCCAAAAGTCTTGTCCACAAGTTTCTCTGTTCAGATATGGCAGTGATAATTGCACTCAAAATGAGAGCTGCTTTTTCTAGTTCTTAATTTCTCTTTTTGAGTTCATGAATTCACAAACACCCTGTACTGAGAACAGTGTAAATTTACTAGAATATGATGAGGAAGTTTGCATACAGTATGTCTGACAGTTTTGCTTGTGTTTATTTTGCCCACACAAAGCACATTTAAGATGAATATCTAAACACAGTCATATCAGATTGAATCACTTGCAAAATGAATTTGAACAATACTGTAAAACTAAAAATGAGCCAAATAGTAATAAAGTTACTTGTAGCTACAAATAACCTTACTAGTCTGTAGCAAATTATAGACTCAAACACATCTCATATGAACTTTTTAACTCTTAATTCTTTTTACTAGCATCGGGGGATTTTAGGACCTTGTAAGGATTTTTACTGGAAGATTCTAGTTCATATTCAAAACTTGAGACAACAAAATGTAAAAAGAATTGTAAAGGGCTGAGTACTTTTTAAAACACCATATCACCATTTATACAACCATTACCCGTTTTAAGTTTACTTGTTCGGAAGTATCATTTAAACAGTAATGACAAGAAAGTTCTGTTGAAATCATGATTTAATACCACATACGTAACACTGCAGTAATACTACTTAACTACATAAAATAATTCTTTACAGCTAATAAAAGCTAGAAATGCCAACCTTTTTTCTTCCTTTTAGTGTCCTTTAAACTGATTCCGCTTTTACTTTTTCTCTTTAAAACTTCTACAACAAAAAAAAAAACACTCACTTAAAATGTTAGATTAATTATATTCCTTGATAACAAAAATGCACTAAGAAATGCGTTTATTCTTTACAGAAACTTTTAAATGGAGTCCCAGAGGATCTCCTTCCAGACCTGGATCAGGGCATCAGTGAGCTCCCATACAGTCTGTGGTGCTACTTGACAGTGTTAGCTGCACCGAAACATAATGTCCCCGAGATTCTCAATTGGATTCAGGTCTGGGCAACATGCGGGCCAGTCAATGGCATCAAAACTGAACTGCCTACACACTATGGCCATGTGAGGAGGAACCCAGGGCCCACTGCACCAGCATAAGCTCTGACAATGTCTCTGAGGATTTCATCCTGGTACCTAAAAGCAGTCAGAGTACCGTTGCCTCGGATGTGGAGGTCTGTTTGACCCTCCAAGGTATGCCTCCCCAGACCATCACTGACCCACCACCAAATTGGTGATGCTGGATGATGGTGCAGGCTGCATAGCATTCAACATGGTGTCTTCAGCCTCCTTCATGTCTGTCAAATGTGCTCATTGTGAACCTGCTCTCATCTGTGAAGAGAATGGGGTTGAAATGGCAGAGCTGCCAATTGTGGTAATCTCTGGTGGATGCCAATCAAGCTGCACAGTGATGGACAGTGAACACGAGTGCCACTAGAGGACATCAGGACCTCATGCCACCCTCACAGAGTCTGTTTCTGGTAGTCTGGTCAGAAACATGCACACCAGTAGCCAGCTGGAGGTCATTCCGTAGAGCTCTGGCAGTTCTCCTCCTGTTCCTTCTTGCACAAAGGAGCAGATACCGGTCCTGCTGCTAGGTTGATGCCCTTCTACAGTCCTTTCCAGCTCTTCTCATATAATGTTCTGTCTCCTTCATGCTCTTGATACTGTGCTGGGAGACACAGCAAACTTTCTTGCAATGGCATGTATGAATGTGCCATCCCAGAGGAGCTGAATAACCTGTGCAACCTGAATTGGCTGAAGGTACCTAATACTCATGCTGCTCAAAATGCAAAACTAGAGAAGAAGTAGGAAGGATAAGGAGAGAGTAATTTTCTGTGGCCATCATTTGCAAATCCATTCCCTTTTTGGGGGGTGTCTTGTTTTTGCCTCTCCGGTGCACCTGTTGTCACTTTCATTTGCACCAAAGCAGGTGAAGTTGATTCACAATCACTCATACTTCCTAACTGGACAGAATGATATCACAGAAGCTTAATTGACTTGGTGTGTTACACTGTTGTGATTAAGTGCTCCTTTAATTTTTTGAGCATTAGAACATTAAAGCATTAAATACAATTTATTTTGTTTAAAATGTGGCCGCTTTAATTTTGGTGTTTTTCATGTCCTGTTCCACTATGATTATATGCACACACACACACACACTTATTAGCCACTTTAATGTATACACCTGCTCATTAATGCAAATATCCAGCCCTTTGAAACATTTGGAAGGGCAAGACGCATGATCTAAATGACTTTGACTGTGGCATAATCATCAGTTCCAGAAGTGGTAATTACCTGGAGGAGCCACCCTTCTGAAATTTTCAAATACTTCAGTGTCTAAACTTTACAGAGCATGATGCAATAAACAAAAAAAAAAAATGAAGTGAAGGCAGTTCTTTGGGAAACAAAGACGTCAGAGGAATAACAGAAAACCATGCTAGGTTCCACTTCTCTCTAAGAACCGGAAACTGGGGCAACAAATGTGCAAAAGATCACCAGATTTGGATGACTGAAGATTGGAGAAGCATCACCTTGTATTACAAATGTCTATTTCTTCTGTGATATGTGTGTGATAATCTTGGAATTAACTCATGGGTCCATCCTGCCTTTTGTCAGCGACCTAGGGTGCAGATGGCAGTGGTGTAGGGCATGTTTTCTTGACAGAAATTAGGCCTCTTAATACCAATTTAGCATACCTTGAATGACAATGTGTACATGAGCATTGGTGCTGCCTAATTTCGTCCCTTTATGGTCACAATCTCACCTTTCTTAAACAGATACTTCCTGCAGGATAATGTGGCATATCTCAAAGAACATGTCATCACAAGCCGGCCCCACAAACATGATGGTGGTTCCAGTTTACTTCAATAATCAGTATAATTTACAGAACTCTTTTCAATAAAGCATGTTTGGAATGAGGTGAAACAGAACAGTATGAATGTTTAGATGCAAAATCTGTAGGGTCTGTTTGATGCTATCAAGTTGTCAACATTTCTAAGGAATGTTTATATCACCTTGTAGAATCCATTCTGCTCTGAGGCAAAAGGGGGTCCTGCTCGGTACTAGATAGCTATACATGGTTAAGTGACCAATGAGTGTATATTACTAATTAACAATATACAATCCAAATATATTTATTAATGAAACTATTCATCAAACAATAAAGCATGGTACTGTACTCAAGCATGCTACAAGTATCTGAAACAAATATTTAATTAAGAAAAGTTCTCAAAGAACAAAATACCTGGATTACTGACTTCTGGAGCTTCTGAATTCCCAGACAGCAAACTGCTGGCCACCCACTCTGCTATTTATAAAAATGACATATATTTTTTAGTAAAACATGTTCAGTGCAATCGCATCTCCCAATTCTCCAAAGATATTTCCTAATACAAACCTAATAACTGAGAAATTGATTCATAGTCCAGGCTCATTTCATCCTCATTTAGACAATTAAGGTCAAAAGATAATGCTGATTCTATTGCTTTGTTTTCTAGGATAGATAGATAGATAAATAAATAAATAAATGCAGCATGTATTACTTTGAAAGAACCAAGGTGGCATATATGCAGTTTAAACATTGAAAAATTATTTTACTGGAAAAAATATATATTTTAATAAGTAGCAGGTTCAGTATGCACTATCATGAAAATTCTTTTCTTAGTAATCGGTATTCATTCAGATTTCACTGTAACACAAAAATGACTTACTTATTCCTCCCCCGTATTTAATCTCACACTGTTTTACAAATATACTAATCCCTTGAAATTTTTAAAAGATTGCAATTAAACCACAGATTAAAATAAAATTAAAAACTCTTAAGAGGAAAATATTTTAGAGGCTGGCTGGATGAGAAACTGTAGCATGTGACCCTGTTTTTCAAATTAATTTTAAAAAATGCTTAGCTTATTGTGATTTAAATATATACTTCATACTTTCCACCACATATCAGGTCAAATTAGAACAACATACCTGTTCTGCTGCATTCTGAAATGCCTGAATCATCAGAAGTTATACTGCTTTCTGTCCATTCTTTTAATTAAAACAAAAATATATATGACAAAAATCACAACTTTTTGATATTTTAGTTTATAATTTAAAACTGGAATAAAAATCTGAAAATCTAACAATATCACATTAAAGTTCGATAAATTCTGAAAAGAATGATACCAAACATAGGTTATAAAAAAAGCCTGATTTAAAGCGTCTCATATATACTGTATATGAGAATGCTTGGAAAATGACGCATACCTCAGATTTACCCTTGATATATTCACCAGTATTTACAAGGCATGTCTGTGGAGCAAAATCAGTCACAGGAGAAAAGCAATGTAAACATATGGTAAACGCACCAAACTCATGCAGTATCACAGCATGGAACTAAACTTTGAAAGCGGGTGTTGTGATGAGGCCACTCCATTACTGTATTACTCATTTATGGTCAGATTGGTCTTGTTTTACTTTCATTTTATAAATATTCATAAATAAATTAACAGTCAGAGAACTAACCCATATTATACATATTTAAAGGGAAGAACACTGCATGATGTTTTCATCACACTCTTAAATTACATGAGTATGCCTTCTGTGTTACTACAAATGCTTTCATTTCAGCATGGTGGAAATTACATATAAAAACGGTGGATAAGCATTCATCCTTGCTATGGTCACAGTGGTTAGATAATAAAATAAAATAATGAAAAACTACAGATTGTTAGGAAATATTGAGCAGGAACCTCAGTGGAACACATATACTTGATCTTGATGTTCATATATTAGTTTGTGGTGCTGGGCTAAACAAGCAGTCATCTTGAAATCTTCCATCCATTTATTATCTGAGCTGCAGTTCAGGGAAGGAATATATTGTGGCAACACTGGACAAAACACACTCTTAAAAAAAAGGGTCTAAAATGGAACTTTGCTGGGTTATGTGGCTCCTATGCTTGACAAAAACACATTTAATTTTTTGAAGGGTTCTTTGCAAATGAAATTTGTTCTTTGAGCTTTGAAAAGGTTCCTAATAAGTGGACAAAACAGAAATACTTAATGTATAGTAGTCGACTTCACATAATACTGACAGATGAAGAAAACCTGAACTTAGCCTGTGTGATTGTATGCAACAAGAGTCCTTTTAAAGTCAGGAATCCATTGAGGTTTCATAAATCTGATGACATCGGTTTGTGACTATTTATGGTTAATTTAATGGATCGAAATGAATAAAGGTTCTATCTGGAATGATTCTTTTGGGAACCAAGAAGGATTCCTAGCCTTTTCTAAGCCGTGCATCCCTAGAAAATGCTTGATTTATGTTTGCACCCCCTACAAAAGTATTATCATATTTGAAGATGAAAAAGCTAAATTTCTAATTTTTGAACCACATATACTGTAGCAATGCAGGTGAAAAATTGAACTAAAAAAGTAAGCCATTAACTCAATATAAAATGAGCAGTTTACTTTTATAAATCTCAACAATTTTGTAAATGTGTTCACCATAAAGCACAGAGATTCAATTGATGATATGCAGGTTGGGGTGTCCCATGAAACATCAAGCACGACAAGGAAATGACACACAACCATTGATCAAACGGTTTGGGGGATTGGAGACCCCTGTGAAGCAACACGTGCTGGCACGCCACTATGCAATGAAACACAGTCAACGGGTTTTGCTCCCCAATAACACCTACACTGCAAAAACAGATATGCCGCACCGTTAAAATTGCTGCGCTACCACCAGGACTGCCGGCAGGAGACACAGGATGAGTGTAAGTAGCAGGTGTTGCATCCAATTCAGTCCCCCATTCCACCCAATTAGCAAAAATGTCAATCAAACCTCAAAATGAGTGATGTTTCATGATCAAGGCGGACACAGAAATCAATACTACACCTCACCCTTCTCTATGGGTCATTGCAAGGTCAAAATTCGATTCTCTTAAAAAAAGCTATTTGGCTTTATGAACACTCTGCCCACAGCAAGAAACCCGTGAGAATGTGCATTTCTGTGGCTCATTCACAGGTGTCAACTGGGCGCGCAATGCTTGAGTCTTTTCATATCATAGAACAGGAATATTAACTAATAAATGATCTACAAATGATTCCACTTTGCAAGACATGATAAAGATGGACAATGCACCCCACTCAATTTTGGCGAATCGTAATGCAGCCTTCCTCATCCTCACCCCATGAAATGCCATCTCGCAAACCCCTGGGGGTGCTGGTATCCAAGGTTGGGGAACCATGCCCCAACCAAGAATCAATTTGGTACTTTACTTGTAAGAGCATACAGGAACAAATATGACACCAGTGCTTCAAAGGGTATGTTCATTGTCAAGGCCCTAAGCTTTCACAAAATTAACCTCCACAAATTAATCTACACAAACATCTTTAGATTTGGGATTGAAACCAGAGGGCACAGAGAAACCCTGATGAATATGTGGTGATAATGTAAACTCCAGACAGAAAATGACTGTAATGGAATTCAAATGAGTAAAGAGAATACCTCAAGATGTCATGAAAGGCAGCAAGACCACACAGCACTGTGGTGCTGCACAATTCAAAATCACTTAAATGAAAGTTTCAGTCCAGGGCATAAAAGATTCTTTGCATCATCAATGAAGCAATGAAATTTCATAGAACTGGACATAAAAGGAGTGCATTAACTGTTCATTACATTGTGTTTTGTTGTAGATTTACTGCAAATATGATGACAGAAAGTGAACGGTCAATGGGCAACTGAGCAGTAAAGATACATGACATGCTCTAACTCATTATTTTTACACTATAGTATATTCCCCAGAATCATACACAAGGAAGTGTTTTCTCACCAAAAATAATAACAGTCCAGAATTCTTCTTTCTAATAGTAAAGTGTAATAGTATAACGTGTGTTTTCCTCAGTTGTTGGCACCAAATTCCTCACATCAGCTGAACACTACACTCACTCCTACTTTGTAAGGGTTCTGCATATTTTCCACTAATTTTCTGGGGATATCTTCTGGCTACGTTGGCTTTCCTGATACAGCCCCAAACAAGGCACAGGTTTATTACAGGGTGCATACACCCACACTCACACATGGCAAATTTGGAACTGCTATGTACAATAATGATAGCTTCTCTGAGGTGGGAGTAAAACCTAAGCAAACACAGTAAGAACATGCAAACTTCATACAGACAATGACCTGGCAAAGGACTTAATCCAAGAACATATGAGATGTCAGGCGGCAGCACTACCCACTGCATCACAGTTTGTGTCATTCATTAAAGAAATGTGTTCACTTCAGTATGGCATCATGGTAGGCCACACACTATCCTTTAAGAAAGTGGGAAAAACAAACCTAAACAGGACATCAATCTAGTGCAGATTACGCTCAGTCAGACAATGCCAGACCAAATTAGAGTGTCCAAGCATCACATCTCATGTGTTTTTAGAATGTGGGAGAAAATTGGGCTACATTGGGGGGGTTGGGGAGGGGGGCCATGCCAGCAAGAAGAGAACATGCAAACTTAAAAGAGAAAGCTCATGTCAAAAAGCTTATTACAGCAACTAGCAGTTACACACTTACCAGATAAATCAGATTCCTCTTGCAAAACATTTATTAATGTTTCTGAAAAACAGTTAACACATTCATTAGATAACTTACATAGGAGAGCAAAAAGAAATTGTCAATGCTTACGTCAAAATACATTTATGTTCCAACAAGCTGGATAAGACAAAGAACTGAGTAATACATTGATTATTTTTCTTACATTTCTTTATAGCCTATCTTACTGCATAGATTTGTATTTTCTGCAAACTCTGGATTTCTGTGTTATTTATCATTCCAAGAACACGAATCAAACACAAATACTTAATTACAAAAGTCAAACAATAAACTGTACTGAAAACCAATTATTACTTATACAGTACACCGAGTGGCCACTTTGGCTAGTGTACCTAATAGCATGTGCACCCATATTTTCTCTGACTTCCATGTGGCATGGAATCAGTGAGATGTCAGAAGAGCAGTATGGAGAAACTGGCCTATGTGTCCAACAGCTGATGGACCTTTCCTTCAAAACTGCTTCTTACATGTCATCTTGCTATTTCATAAATTCTTAATTTAGACTGAAATTTTGCTGCTGGGAGAGGCTTCTGCATGAAAATGGAAACACTGATATGTTCCTGACGCCATTCAAAAACATTTTTATTCTTATGCCAATGAATACCCCCTATTGAAAAAGGTCATCAATGGGCACACTGTAAACATGAAAGAATGTACTAGATTGTCAGTGGTCTTCAGAAATAACTTGCCTTCCAACAACACTGTACTCATGTCAAGTAAAGTCAAATTATTGCAGAAAATCACACCTCACAACTTTGTTCCACCACCACCACCACTACAAACCTGAATAGCTGACACCCAGGAAGTTGGTTTCATGAACTCATAAAGTACTTGTCATATCCTACTCTTCTTATCAGTGTGAGTCAGACAGGCTTCAGGCATTCAAGACTACCGTAACCACACTTTTCTGTTACCACCGACCAAAGTGGTACTCGTTGGGTTACTGACTCCAATAAAAAAATCTGTGATGGAGCAGAATAAGATCTGTACTTGGATATGAATTCTTTCCACACCTCTCATGTATTGAACTATTTGTTAAATAGTATAACCAGCTACTCTAAACAGGATATTTTTCTCCAAGTATACTCATGGCATGTTTAATATCACTTAAACCTTGGCACTTCTTCCTACTTCAGTGATACCTGCATATCCACTGGAAATCTTTTTTGCATATATGAAGCTGACACTGTCAATCAGAAGACATAAGGGAAGTGCGTCGAATAGAGAAGACACCAGTGTATTATGATGCTGAAGCTATCTTATGCTTACCAAGGTTTTGTTCTTCTTCAAGAGTACAGGGGTTTGGAGAAAAGATATTTTCATTATTAAAAATGTCAGAAGTCAGGGATGCAATATCTGGAAAATCTGTAATATCTTCACAAAATTTTTCAAGCTCATTTGGCTCAACCAAAGATATGGAGCTCTCATCCTCACCTGAAAGAAACAAAATTCACACTTAAAATATGTCCTTCATTTAAGGAAAACCACTGGCTTCATAATATTTGGACTTAAAGGACTTCTTGGTAGGCAATAAAAATAATATTAATATGCAAACTCAACAAATGACATGCTATATTAAAGAGGTTGGCACTAAAATTCAATCCTCTAATTGCAAAAGAAACTGAAAAATTAATCACTAAGTCAAACCACTTCTATTATATGCACTGAGAAAAAGCAAATAAGATTCAAACTCAACAACTACAAAAACAGGAAGAGTAAAACAGAAAACATAGATTAAAAATATAGAATGGATCAAAATTAGTGAGCATAAAAGTAATAACTAGTATATTTAAGGGGTATTATATAGTAAGTGTACAAGATATAGTAAGTATATATTAGAGCTGACTCTGCTTAACACGCATGAATGAACTGAACATACTACTGAGAATCTTTAATCTGGCTCCGAAATCCGTTCTAACCCCTACTTTCTCTGCTGTTTTTTTTTTTTTTCCAGTTTTCTGTGGTGGTGATCTGCGCCACCACCACCTGATCAAAGCACCATGCAGTCCCTACATTGATGGATTGAAGGCAAGAGGTCCATATGAACATCATCATCTAAGTTTTTCATGTGAAGCCTGAAAACCATGAGGACTGATTGAGATCATTTATGTTAGGTAGAATGCCTAGAGGGGGCAGGGCGGTCTCGTGGCCTGGAACCCCTGCAGATTTTGTTTTATTTCTCCAGCTGTCTGGAGTTTTTTTTTTCTATCCTCCCTGGCCATCGGACCTTACTTTTTTTATATACTATTTTATATTTTGTTTTGTTTTTTTTCCCTCTCTTCATCCTGTAAAGCACTTTGAACTACATAATTTGCATGAAAATGTGCTATATAAATAAATGTTGTTGTTGTTGTTATTGTTGTTAAATGTTTTACTCATTTACAAAAGCTGCAAATCCAGATAGTCCACCCATCCATTATCTAACCCACTAAATCCTAACTACAGGGTCACAGGGATCTGCTGGAGCCAATCCCAGCCAACACAGGGCACAAGGCAGGAAACAAACCCCGGGCAGGGCGCCAGCCCACTGCAGATTCCAGATAGTTATCCCAGGAAAATATTATAAAAGGGTGTCTCCTAAATTAGTCAAATTAGTGCTTGCTATGTCTGAAGAAGCTAAAGAACCCCACACTTTACACCAGGCAGCAATTACCGTCCTTCTAAAGAAGAACAGAGTCCCGTTGGAATGTGCATCTTATAGACCAATCTCACTACTGAACAATGCTGTCATGGTATTGGCAAAGGTTTTAGAAAAAAGAATTGAGAAAGTACTCACTGGATTTGAAGAAAACAGAAAGGTACCAACAGTATGCAGTAGACCTTCAGTTAATAGGCTTTCAGAAGTCATATTGTCTCCGGGTGCAGAAAATAGAGTTTTATAAATAAGAGTTTTTCTGTATATATATATATATATATACTAGCAGAATACCCGCACTTCGCAGCGGAGAAGTAGTGTGTTAAAGAAGGTATGAAAAAGAAAAGGAAAAATTTAAAAAATAACGTAACATGATTGTTAATGTAATTGTTTTGTCATTGATATGAGTGTTGTTGTCATATCTATATCTATATATATAAATATATCTATATATATATATATATATAGCAAAATACATATCTATATACATATCTACATATACATATATATATATGCATACCTATCTACATCATATATACACACACATATACATACATACATACACAGACACACACATATATATAATTTGTGTGTGTGTATGTATGTGTGTGTGTGTGTGTGTGTGTGTGTGTATACACATACATACAAACATACACACAGGTATATATAAATATATGTGTATATATATATATATGTATGTGTCTATATGTGTGTGTATAGCTTTGATCACTGAGTGCAAGGGAAAAATAATAAAATGTAGTCTATAAGTTATTAAACAGTAAAACATTAACGTTTTAAGAAGTAAAGGTACATTGAGCACTACTGGAGTGGTTGCGGGTAAACTACATTTTAAAGACGGTATAACAGAAGAGGTAAGTAGTACTAACAGCAGCTAAAATGTATATGGATCATCTCTCGGTAGTAGATCCCTTTTGAAAGGCGCTACACGACGGCTGTGGTATAGAAATTACATTTTCTATGTGAAAGTCCAAATTTCTGCCTCT
>JANRMT010062861.1:40703016-40747758 GCA_026402145.1 Polypterus bichir lapradei
GATAGATAGATAGATAGATAGATAGATAGATAGATAGATAGATAGATAGATAGATAGATAGATAGATAGATAGATAATATAACAGCAGGCTATCACTATCATGAGTAATCTATCAACCTAGCTATTTAAAAATTATTATCTACACATTGGTGCACATACCTAACAAAGTAGCCACTCTCGGTTTAGGCGTATTACATGTCTTAAAAATACATGTTAGAAGGAAATGTAAAGTAACAGCTATCAGCGGATCTTGTAAGTATGCAGATTTACGTTACGTTTTTTAATGTTGGAGAGTGAAGAAGTCGTAAATAAAAAATGTTAGTTTTTAAAAACTGCAGTGGGCTGGCGCCCTGCCCAGGGTTTGTTTCCTGCCTTGCGTCCTGTGTTGGCTGGGACTGTCACCAGCAGACCCTCGTGACACTGTAGTTAGGATATAGCGGGTTGGATAATGGATGAATGGATGGATCGCTTTTAAAAATGAACCTTTTATAACATAATTAAATTGATGTTTTGCATCGGTGGTCCATAGTAAGGAGGGATGAAAAAAGAGCATATTTCATAACACGTACATTTTATGAACTTAAAAACAAGTCAATCAAACAGAAGTTGTGGTCTGAATCCTTTAATAATTCCCCCCACCCTCCATCCCCCATATGTTTTACATAATAAATAAATTACCAGCGCAGGTTTTGAGAAAATTAGAAATTCGGCATGAAAACTTTCCCAAATTACATTTTGATTAAGCTAGTACAGTAAATGTATACATTAACTGTACTCGTATTTAACAGACTCATCCGTCCATTTCCAGAATCAGTTTTTCCCAATGACTGAGTCGACCCCAGCGCATCACGAGCCCAAGTCGCTTTAACTCCCGCACATTCGTTAAACTGGAGTGGTACATCCAAAATTAGGGCGCGATCTCTGCCTTGGGGCGGTGCTGTGGTAATTGCACGGTGGGCACTACAATACAATTCGATTGGAGAGCGCATTCTCAGCTTGTTGCAGTTTGCAAACTTAGTATCTGTTCCAAGGAGGCTCGCTTCCGACTTGAAATGACGGGATAAGTAACTACACAATGCAATTATTCCTTTATTTTTATAGGCTTGGATATAGTACTTGGATGTGAAATCGATACAACGGCCCAAACAGAGGTTACACTATGATTACATTTCATAACAGCTACATTGGGGACTTGGTGTCTTTTTATCAGGGTTCTAAAACTGTCTGATCGACAGTGAAGGACAACCTATTGGCACCACAGTCCCTATGTTTGGCTGCATGGATTCCGCCCACATTACACCAATCCACACCCTCCATAATGAAGTGATCTTTGGAATCTGGTGTTAATCGAGGAATTCAGAGAAAATACAGAGTAAGCATAGCAAATAAACTCTTTACATATAGTGCCAGTGCCTACACCATGTGTACTGTCATCAGTTCAAAATACGTACGTTCAGTTTTGATGTTGTATACACTTTAAAAGTAGAACGAGGACAAGGTTAACGGAGAATTGCGTCTGATAAAGGCAGGTTTGAAAAGACTCGTGGGTTAATAAGAACAATAGCTGTTCGAAAACTGACATTCTGCTGGATTTGGTTTTGATTTTAGTTTTGATTTCGACTTAATTTCATTTTGTCGCTGTGTGTTGGTTTTATACCTAACATACTGTGACGTCCCGTCGTATAAAACACACTCAGGAGCCGCTCGTCTGGGGCAGTCTTCCAAAAGCCGACTGGCTTTTTATTGGATTTACCGCGATATAAACAGTGCCCTACCGCCGCCCGTTGTCTTGGTCACGGGAACACCTCCAAAATAACAAAAATAACCCTCCTTCGTTCTATCTATCCTTTGCCTGCTCTATAACTGTTCGCTATCTTCTCAACCGCGGTCTTGCTATCGCTTCAGCAGCAACTACCACTTCCAACCACCGCCTCCCCATTTCTCCACGCACTCTTCATTTACCCTGATTTACGTCACTCAGCTCTCTCTCTATGGAGGTGCCCTGAGCCCTTACAAAGTGTGTTCCCCTAAGACTCCACCCCAGCTCTGCTTCCTTCCACTCCCTGCAGCCCATACAGTGGCAAGACACGTCACAATATTATTTGTAAAGGGGCCCGAGTTGCCTCGAAAGCTTGCATATTATAATCTTTTTAGTTAGCCAATAAAGGTGCCATTTGGCTTCACTTCTCACTACATTCACAATGGCTAACACGGTACAACACCCTAGTACTGAAGGTTCTTTGTAAATGTATCTTTAAAAGGTGCTATATAAATTAAGGGGGGCTGTAGTCATACTAGGGAGCAGTTGTGTTAGTATAAGGCACCTTTGTTTATCCAAAAGTAATTCCCAGGCATGACGTATGGTATCCTTGGGAAAAAAGCGGGGATTTTCTAGCCTCTAGCAAATGCATCACACTTTACTTTCACTTTTAATATCAAATAATCAGAGTATGCATGAATTAAAAAAAACAAAATTCGCAGTAATACAACAAGCAATTACTGTAAGAGATCTGAGCTTATTAAACCCGTAGCTGCTTTCTTTGATTACTTTTCAAACGCGGTAGTACAGTATTTGTCAATTCTATATCAATCGTGTTCGCCTTAAAGCCAAGTAACACCCGTAGACCCGGCTGTGTAACTGTATTGCTTTTTCACACCAAGGTTTAACTCTTTAATCTGGAAAGGTGCTACTATACGCGTAGACATTTACAAGCAGGAGATATTCATCAAACATGCGGTTTTATACGGAAATGACTTCAAAAGCCAAACAAGGAGATTGCAAACAATGACGGAGAATGTCTGTTTGCATAAATATTAAGAAAAAAATAATACAATAAAACTTTCTATCACGTGATGTGAAAGTTCCGAAAAGCCCACCGATATACCAATTATTACACCGACTGCAATATAGCGTCAGTCCAGCCAGGTAGTGTTTTTTGTTTGTTTGTTTGTTTGTTTTGTTTTACATGAAATTAACATATGCCCGATTCTTTTATAACCATAAAACTATAACACCTGGATAGAACAACAGATGTAGGCATTAAAGTTAATCAAGCATCTTCAAACCTTTGTCTTAACGCTCCCCAGCTCAGAGCAGGACGCTCTTCCCTTCTCCGTCCTCCTTCGTCTGCCGCTTCTCCACCTCGCAGGTGAGGCTACTGGTCCCTGCACGCTAAGCGCGCGCTTTATTGCCAGTCCGCCGCGTGCGACATCGCAGCTCCTTTACACTGTGGACCCGTTTACTGTCACTTTCGATATCTCAGTACCAGAGTAGGGAAAATGAGCGACTGCGCCAGAAAGTTAACTTTGTTATACGCACTTCAAAAAATAGATAATGCAGCATTCCTTATGCAGTATATCCTTTACAGTTTCCAAGTTTATCCAGACAAATGCGAACCTCTTCTTTTGTGAAGATCTATTTGGTTATATGCAGCTTGTGTGCTGCTAGGCGTAGCCTGACACCTGCTTAACACGATGCAATGAGAACGCTTCTAGAGTTGCTATAATCCCAAGCAATGAAAGGTTTAAACTCTCTCAAAAGTAAACAGTTTTGCTTTCTCTACCGTATCCCTCATGTGCTCATTTTAATAAAGATTATCATTGCTTTATTGATATACATCTTGTATGAATAGTGTAGTCTACATTTATGTGGAAATCAGTTAATAAAATCAACTTCTTCCAATATTGTTATCAAGGTCATTATAGAGATACGCTGCAGACACCAGAACAGTTTTACTGTAAGGAACCATTCCTGATGTAATATTGTTCAGTCTATGTTCGTGATGCCTCCTTAACATTTGTGACCACCAGGGGGCATATCAATACCCCAAACCCCAAGACACAACTACACAACACAGACCTGGGTTCAAATATAAGGTGTTTATTCAAAACGACACATCCACAGGGTTCCAGTTTCTTCTTTATCAAGCTGCACAAGAAAGTAATATTTTTTACTTCTCCTTCCACATCTCCGAAGTAGCCTCATCCATCTCTTCCTGGCTCTGACCACTCATGCAGGAAACCAAGCATCTTTAATGCTGGACCTGGAAATACTTTTGATGCCATAGCATTGCACACTGGAAGTACTTCCAGGTCTAGTGGAAGCTCTTCAAAAAAGGATATAACGATCCCCTGCAGCTCCCCCTGGCAGCACCCTAGAATCCAGGATTGTTCCATGAGGTTGCAATTCCCAGCCTGCCCGGTGGGTATTCATATAGGTGTTCAACCAGTGGGATGTGTAATGAGGGAAAACACACCAATGGGAAGCAGACACCCTCTTTCCTTCTGCACAGGCCTCTCTCCCATCCTGGTTGGGACTCTAGTCCATCCCTGTTCTTCCATTTCAGCTCCCATCCTGGTTGGGATGTCAGTACAGGTACATCCTGCATGGCACTCCCACATTAAGTTACAGGAGGGTGTGGAATAGAACAGCAAGAACCTTCTTCTGTGTCTCATTTGCATATGTAAATGAAATGCATGCTCACAGCTCACTCCATCTTCCGATTAACTGAGAGCACCAGATCAACGGACAGAGAGTTCCTGTTTACTCAGTTCATGTACTTCTCCTACTGTATCTAGAGAGAACCTGAATCTTCCATGGCAACAGAAGGACTAAAAAAAGGCTATACTCATGAAGGAAGCTGGAAGGAGTGGAGAACTGGCCCATCCTGGTGCAATCAGTCCCAATGCTGAAATAACTTCTGGCCACCTTAAATTGGCCAACATTAAAGAGAGGAAAACTCTGCACATGTTGGTTTGATTCTGGCATCTGCAAGCGGAGGACATCTGTCAGCCAACTAAAGGTGTTAAAGTTAATGGGGTCCCTACCCAAAAAAGAGGTGAGAAGGCATTAGTAGGAGCCATGCGAGAGGTGAATTTTCTTGAATCAAAGACTGATGTTTCAGTTGATTGTTACCTCTGGAATCTGGTCTGGATGATTATGTAAACTACTAGACTATTTCTGATACTACAGTATTCATTAATAGCTTTCTGCTAATTTAACAGAAGCCCTGTTACACAAGATTGTGTCTTGATTGATTGAGCATCCCCATGCAATTGATATATATATATATATATATATCTGTTAGCCAGATCAGGAGGCAGATGTGGATGTTGCAGAGATGACTATCCGCAGAAGACTTCATGAGCAGAAATACAGAGGCCACCCTGCAATCTGTAAACCACTAGTTAGCCACAAAAACAGGAAGGCCAGATTACAGTTTGCGAAAAAGAACTTAAAAGAGTAAGAGCAACTGTGTAGGTGAAAAGAACCTGCTCAAGATCCAAAGCATACCACCTCACCAGTTACACATGGTGTAGGGGGTGTTATGACTTGGACATGTACAGCTGCCAGAAGTAATGGCACGCTTCTCTTCATTGATGACAGAACCACTGATAGCAGTTGCATGATGAATTCTGAGGTGTACAGAAACATCTTATCTGCTCAAGTTCCAGTATGTGTCTCCAAATTCATTGGACCAACTTTCATCCTACAACAAGGTAACAATCCTAAACATACTACTAAGGCAACACAGGACTCTTTCAAAGCTAAAAAATGGAAAAAACTTGAATGGGCAAGCAACTCATCCGATATAAATTCAACTGAGCAGGACTTCCATATGCTGAAGAGAGAACTTAAGGGGACAAGCCCCTGAAACAAGCAGGAGGTGAAGATGACTGCATTAGAGGCTTGACAGAACATCGCCAGAGAAGATTCTCAGCACCTGGTGACGTCTATGAATTGCAGACTTAAAGCAGTCATTGCATGCAGGGGATACGCAACAAAGTGCTAAATATGACTGCTTTAGTAGACCTGATATTGCTACATCCCAAACATTATGGTGCCCTAAAATTGGGGGAACCATGTAAAAAAAGAGTGTAATTTCCATGTGATGTGAGCAGAAAGTATGCAAATACCCTTAAATGAAAGTCTACAATGTGTAGACTTGATTATTTGATTTGTAATTTTAAGCTATGGAGCAGAGAAAATCAAAAAAAAAAAAAAAAAAATCAAAGAAAAATGTGTCTTTGTCCCAAACATTGTGGAGGGCACTGTACATACAGTACATATACTGTATGTATATATTTACAGTACACACCATACCATACCATTTTCAGTTCTGCTTAATCCTGAGCAGGGTCAGAGGGAAACTGGAGCCTATCCCAGGAAGAACAGGATGTTATATATGATATTTCACTGTTCGGTTTCTAACAATAGTTTAAATAATCTACTGCTAGAAGCTGGCCCAAAACAAACCTCTGTGAGCACGTTAGCCCATAGGTACCTCATTTACAGTACACTGACTTTGTTTAATTTAAAATAGTCTTCCAAATGATGCTGGCTCTTAAAGCTATGTATTTCAAGACTCCAGACTTCTTGTGCCGTTCACACCAAATAAACCTTTTAGACAGCTGATATTAAAATATCTTTTAATACTGACCTTCTTACTATTCCAAAAATCCATTTCATACATTAACTTTTAACAAATATGTATTCAACTTCATAGCTCTTACTATAGAGAACTCTGTTGTTATTTTTGTTTATGAGATTCCATCAGTCTCAACAGTGGTGTAGCGTAGTGGGGGCGGCAGGGGTGGCCCACCCCGGGCGGCACTTTTAGGGGGTGGCAAAGAATTACTGTATATTTTAGTCTTTTAAATTGAAATACCTAAATAAGGGGGTGGCTGACACCCACGCTACGCCACTGAGTCTCAACGTTCAAATCCATACTTAATATCAACTTGTTTTATTTTGTTTTTTAATTGCTGTCCTGTCTTTGCAGGTTTAAGCAGTCCTACGTCTTGACTGAACTATTACTGTCTTTGCTTCTTGAACCTCAACTCAGAATTCATCAGTTTATTCTGTATTCTTACATTTCCTTTCACTACTGGCTGAGGAGGGATGGCTTCAGGGGCTTAAGCCCCTGGTCATTGGTGTCCAGCCCCTGATGTTAATGACCCCCCCAGGGTGAAATCCAAAGGGGGACCTTTCCCAATCTTCCATCTGACATCTATGTACGGCTTGCGTGTAACCCCAAGGGGAAAACTCCCACTTTCAATATGACATCCATTACAAGGGGCACTAAACCCATGATCTCTGCTCAGGGCCATCTTAATGCATGGGCACGCTGGGCAGTCCACGAGCATATGACTTGCTCAGTGGTTGTGTAGGTAGGGACCCCAGTGCACTGCTTTACCTGGGGGCCTATAATGCTGTTAAGACGGCCCTGTCTCTGCTAACACAAATAACACCCCTGCCTTTCACTGTTGCAATATACCTTTCTCTGGAGCTTTACAGTACATTGTAGTTGTGCTTAATTTGTATAATTCTTTTTAAAACGCAATGGCTTAAAATTTGTCAGATACACTTTCAAGCTGCTTCTTGTATCTGTCATTGCCACATTTTGCATGTTTGCTTTTGTAAATTACTGCTCAGTTTATACAGTATGTTTGTTACTGTATTGTGAGCTCTTTTGTCGATAACAGCACAATGTGGTGGTGCAGGCTATTAATACTGCTAGAAAAAATACAGATTAATAAAAGGGTCTCAAGTAGCCTAACATACAGCTCTTGGCCAAAGCCACATTAAAACAGCAACATTATTATTATTACTGATATTTATCTGACAATTCATACACTTTAAATTAAAATATGTCTAGTTTAGTTTTTCTTATATGTAGATATAGACTGTAGATTGTTAGGATTTTATTTGATAAATATTCATGCTTTATTTTTCAGTCATTTTACAATTTAAGCTAAATATTTTAAATTATGACATCATGCAGTATGTCACCCATGCCCACCAGTAATTTTCCCAAATAATTAGATTAGGTTAGATTAGACAAACTTTACTCATCGCAAGGGGAAATTCAGATGCATACAGCAGCAGAAACATAAAAATCAAGGATACAGACTCACCAGACAAATAATAAAACTAATCAATCAATCAAAAAAGTGGGTATATCAGGTAGAAGCAGATAGCAGTGGGCAGAAAAGACCCCCAGAGGTGCTTCTTAGGCTAAACGTGCTCCAACACAGCGCCTCCTGGAGGGAAGGGAGGGGATTTCTCCTTGTGAACATGCTGGGGTTAGGTTAGTCTGCTATTTAAAACTCAATCCCATTTGAAAATGCTTTTCTCTTACACAAAAATGTTTTCTTGCTTTGTTTTATTTATCAAATTTTAACCTAAACACACGTGCTTGTAATGTTGTGAGGATATGACTGGATGCCTGACATTTTGACTGTGCACCATTAGTAATTTGAGATTTTTTTTTCATGGTTGTTTTGATATTGTTTTCTGTTGTTCAAGCTGGGTCTCCATTGAAGTCCCTAGTACACGAGTGTTGAACTCCGGTCCTGGAGGGCTGCAGTGGCTGCAGTGGCTGCAGGTTTTCATTCTAACCATCTTCTTCATTAGTGACCAGTTTTTGCCGCTAATTAACTTGTTTTACCTTAGTTTTAATTAACTTGACTCAAAACCCTTTCTTGTCTCTTTTTCCTTAATTAGCAACCAAACAATAATGAGACACAAAACAAGCTGCCACATTACCAGCTAACCTGTGCCCATCACACAATATCTGAAAATAAAGAAAGGTGATGGTCTTGCTAAGGTTGATCTCTCAGATTCACCAAAACTTTTTGACACTGTTCTTTGAAAAAATAGAAAAATCAACAATTTTGGAAATGTCTGCTGTGGCAGAATGAGAGCAGCAACAAGCCATGGAATTAAATAACGGGTTTAATTAACAGCAAGAATTGGCATCTCATTAAGAGTTTGGTTGGAGTAAAATTGGTTGGAGTTTGAAGCCCCAGTTTAGCTGGTCATCTGTTGGCTCGTTTCACATCTCATTTCTGTTTGGCTGTCATTTAATGAAGAAAGGAATAAATTCAGAGAAATTAATCCTTAAAAACTGGGCTATTAAAATGAATGGAAAATGAGTTAATTAGCAGTGAAAACTGGTCAGTGATTAGGAGAAGGGTTAGAATAGAAACCTGCAGGCACTGCAGCCATCCAGGCCCTGAGGTCGACACCCCTGCCATAATATCAAGAATTTAGTGTCCTCCTCTTTGCAAGAAAACACAAGATTAACATTTTTTATGGTCATTACTATGAGCAACATGGAGAATATTATTTTTGGATAGAGTATACATTTAAACCAGTGGTTCACAACCTTTTTTCTATGTACCGCGCCCCTAGAAAATGTTTGATTTATGTTCGCACCCCCAACAAAATGGATATCACATTTGAAGGTGAAGAAGTCCAATTTCTCATTTTTGATCGACATACAGTATTGCGGGTGAACAAATTGAACTCAAAAGAACAAGCTTTTAACTCAGTGCATAACCTTTACGCATGAATTAAACAATTTACCTTTACAAATTTCAGTAACCTTGTAAATGTGTTTGCTGTGAAGCTTAGACACTCAATTGATGATATATGAGTTGGGGTATCCAATGAAGCATCAACAACCGTAAAGAAATTACATGTGATCAATGATCAAGGGGTTTGGGGAATTGGAGACCCCTGTGAAGCAATGGGTGTCAGCGTGCTGCTAAGCAATGAAACACAGTTGACAAGCTTTGTCCCCAATAATACCTGTAATGCAGTTCAAAAACAGATGCGCCGTACAGTTAAAACTGCTGTGCTACTGCCAATACCACCACCAAGAGAGAAGGACTGAGTGTAAGCAGTAGGTGTTGTAACCAATTCAGTTACCCTTGTCCCCACTTAGAAAAAATATCAATTAAACCACAAAATCAGTTATATTTCATGATCAGGGCTTGCACAGAAATCAATCCTAGACCTCGCCCTTCTCTACGGATCATTGCATTCCATCCTAAGGGGGCTGGCCCACTGATGCTGCAGCTGTGGAACCGCCCCCTTGTCCTATGAGGTGAGACACAAAAATAACCGGATTGGTAAAAAAGAAAAATAGGTATTGATGAATTACAGCACTCTAAATATTGTCACCTTCTATATACTCCCCCTCCCGATCTCTACACCGCTCCATACATATCTTCCATTGATTAAAACAGTGCTGGAAGTCTTCTTGCTTGAGGCTCTTCAATAGGCTTGCTGTTTCTGTCTTTACTTCATCCACTGAAGAAAAATGTGTTCCCTTCAGGTCACTTTTGATGTTCAGGAATAAGTAAAAATCGCAGGGAGCTAAATCGGGCGAATAGGGAGGATGATCGAGGACAGGAATGTGTTTGTCAGTCAAAAACTGCTTTACGGAAAAAGCATTGTGCATGGGAGTGTTGTCTTGGCTTGTCTCGCTCTTCGCTTTTTTCACCCGATATTGACGCGGCAACTCGTGTAGCGATTGTTATGCAAATACTGACTGGGCTATTCACAGGATATACCTGGCCGGTCAGCAGTCTGAGAGGGTATGTAGGAGAGGATATAGTTCTATGATTCACATGCGGCCGACCTCCTGATGGTTTTCCAGAAAAGCCCCAAGCCCAGTCCAGTTATTTTTGTGTCCCACCTCATATATATGTTGTGGCATTAATTGTACTTTTGTTGTTCAGCTTTGCCTTGATTCTTGGATTTGGATTTTATATTTCTTTTTCTCTGGTTAAAAGACTTCCTGCTTTCATCTAAGGTATTGACTCTTTGCTTTCTGGATCGGTCATTTTTAGAAGCAACTTTTTGTATTTAGTTATTTTTAATTTAAATGTTTTGGTAGTAAATGTTATCAGTATACACTGTACAGTTGTCAAGAAACCTTGTTTTTGTTATTTTAGGGCAGTTGTTTTATGGGTTTTCTTTCCCTTTTCAGACATCTTTTTAAGTTTTAAGTTTAAAAGTCTTGTCCCCCTTTGTTGTTGGGCCTGTGGAGGCAATTTACTTACTTCTTGACTTTGGAGTAAAGTTGAGTTTGCTGCTAGGCTTCAACCTGAGCCTTGAGGCCTAGTTTTGTTTTGAGTTTTGAAGACAACGAGAAGATCATAGTACAGTACTGGCACTGCAGAAAAGGACAGCTGACTATTGTAGTAAGGGACCAGAGGCACTTCAGCAGAGAATCAACAAAAACTGAGCTGTGAGATAACATATTGAAAAAAGACTCTTCAAATTCTGCACACACAAAAACACAAACCTTTATGTCTAGGCTGGGCAGTCAGTATGCAGTGCTGTCAATGTCTGATATGTTGAATATTAATGTAGAATCCTATCAACCATTGTATAACCTTTCATTCAGGCTTCTCTTGTGCAACTTTCCAAATGCAGAATGCCTACTGACCAAAAAGAAATCTGTCTTCAAGAGGACATCTATACAATAAATATTATGCAATGTTAACTACAGTCAGCTCCAAACCCTCAACTGACCATTGCTCCATGTAACAGTTGCACAAAGATTGTTTTAAATGTGCCACATTAATTATTATTATTATTATTATTACTTGGCTGTCATTTTTATCCAAGGTTGCTTGTAACATTAGAGATACAATTAGTTACACTTCTATTGTTTTTCCAATTAGAGCACAGGCGGGTGAAGTGACTTGCTGAAGGTCACACAGTGTCAGTAGCAGGATTTGAACGCACAACCTCAGAGTTTAAAGGCCAGTGCTTTAACCACTACGCCACATGTAGCTTTTCTTTGCCCAAATAAATCATCCCTTTTGTTCTTCTTTCGGAATGGTTTCTTGCTCTTGTGTCACATGCTCTGCATGCTGGCTTTCATGTGAATTAGACCATTACAGCCAGGTGCACCTGCTTCTTGCAAAAGGGAACTGAATATTTATTTGGCGTCTTTGTGTACACTAAATTACAAATCAAGTGTATAGCATAATGATTTATATACTTTTACAACTGTAGCACTTAGAATTAGTGATAGGCGTTTAATTGTTAACTTTGTGGTTTACAGTCTCAACACATCAGCCACTTGCAGTGCATGTTGCATATAATCATATCAATTCAATGCACACTAAAGTACGCAACATACGTCAAAAGTATACATCGCTAGACTCAGGGATTCATATGGCCTCAAAATCTTGCAAACCATAAAGAGAAACTAAACAAATATGCCATTCTGGCTTCCTGTTATTAAATCCTTTGCATTACAACTTTTTTACACTTGTTTTAAATTTACTGCGTATCTTTAACTTCAACATAAAGCCATTAGAAAGTCAAATACAACACAAATGTATTGCAGATGTGTTAATATGAAAAGAATACAAGGAATACAAACAAAATTTATATTAATATAAAAACAAAACATTTAATTCAATTGCAGAAGTGCAAGGGAGTTTCCAGCAGAAGAAGGTGAAAAAAGGAAAATATTATATAGAAATTATCAGGAACTTGAAAGCAAGACAAATTAGCATGGGCTCCAAACTTAAAAATAATTCACAGTGATACTGTAGAGGCACTGTTTGATAAAGTAGTAGGAGTGGCATTTCAAATCCTAAAATCACAATGTGGAAATATGTACTTCTCTGTTTCTGATTAATTTATACATCTAATCCATGAACTGCTTTTCTTTATGTTAATATAGAAGCCTAATTGCTAAAGTATAAAAGAAAAAATGTTCTTCTTTTATTAAGATGGTGTCAAGCCTTTCCCAGTTACATTTAGTGAGACACCTAAAGAGACATTTGAAGCTGAATAGTAAGATCAATCCATCTGTGCATTACTTGGACAAAGGTAACTGCAGTCTATATCAAAAACATGGTGAATAAAACAGAACTAAATTCACAATTACTCATTCAGAGACCATACATACTGAGAGAGGTACGCTAACTCATATCATGCTTAATTAAGGTCACCAAATAAGAAAATCCAGTTCACTTCAGTTTATTTTTGTATAGCACTCTTCACTGACCGCAGGCACCGAGTGCTGTGACTCAAGTGTACATTTTACAAATAACTAAATACTGAATTAGTATACATAAAGATACAGATTTGTTAAAGCACACAGAAAACAAAGTAGAAACTGATGAATATACATGGAAACCAACAATAACTAACTATTAATTAAAACTCAACTGGTTATGATTAAAAAATGTGAAAAATCAACACAGACTGTGGAAATGGGTTAAGAAATCACCGTCAGCTTCTGGGAGCTCTAAGACTTCAACCACCTTAACTAAACAATCCATCTGTCCATCCATCGTCCAACCTCCTTATTCAGTTTAGGGTTGCAAAGAGAATGCATAATGAGGTATATAAATTTTTGTAAATGTTCTTTATGACTTTAACACTAACACACCACAAAGCATTACTTATATGGAAGACTTCAAATGTTGACGAATACAAAAGAGCTTTACTTTTTACTATCCATCCATCCATTATCCAACACACTATATCCTAACTACAGGGTTACGGGGGTCTGCTGGAGCCAATCCCAGCCAACACAGGGTGCAAGGCAGGAAACAAACCCTGGGCAGGGCGCCAGCCCACCATAGGGCACACGCACACCCACACACCAAGCACACACTAGGGACAATTTAGGATCGCCAATGCACCTAACCTGCATGTCTTTGGACTGTGGGAGGAAACCCACGCAGACACAGGGAGAACATGCAAAATCCATGCAGGGAGGACCCGGGAAGTGAACCCGGGTCTCCTAACAGCGAGGCAGCAGCGCTACCACTACAGTGGTCCTACACTTGGTGACATATGTACTGAATTTGTCACAAATACTCTTTTAATGTAAACTGCAGTTTCTCAAGCAGGAAGATGCTAAAGTGAACACTGGAATGATTTCCGGGAAGTCAATCAGATCAGTCAAAATAATTCAAAATGCTTTAAACTTGGAATGGAACCACCTAAAAGACACATTTTAGCTGCAAGATTCAGGTTGGAAATTGATCAATGTCCATACTGTATATTGGACTGTCAATGTTAACTTGGACCAGATAATGTAATTGAGGGAGCTGAAATGAGCTGGAGAGTTTGCTATTTGCTACAGAGTATCATACTAAGTTTACCCACCCTACTAACATAAACATCGATATGGAAGATTGTGGTTCAGCGACAATACCGACTTAGCATTGACACAGTGGCAAGGGACATATGACTTTAGCTTTTGACATGATATAAATAGTGATGAAAAAAATGACTCACAGAGAATTGAATTTGCAGAGATACACTGGTTTACTTTAAAAAAAAAATCGTGAAACAAATGGCACTTCACTTTCAGCGAAATCATTCTGTTGACATGTTTAGCTCCTATCTGAAAGCATTTTAAAGCGTTAATTTACTATGCATCTGCCTCTCAATGGATTCCTTTCCTGTCACATGAAGAGATTTTTCTGAGTCAGCAACCATTTGATGTGATTGTTCCGGGTATTAAGTGTTACGATGCCCACTTTGCCAATTATGATGACAATCTTGGTGATCACAATACCGAACATGCATCAGAGACAAAAATTAAATTCAGAGGTCAATGGAGCATAAAGTGTGCATACCTTCAACCAGGATAATGTGGGTGCTAAGTGATGGGGTGGGGGCAACTTTCCATTTAGCGAGTTTTCCTAGGGTGAAAACACAGCATTAGGTGTAATGGTGGGTTTGGTGTGTCTTCATGTGGAACATATCAAATTTTTTTTAAAAATGCACTGCTCTCTTCTGCAGCGATGTGAACTTGAGGCCTAAATAGAATATTCTGGTGTGCTAACAACTACTAGCACATCACAGCTGTTGACAAGAACACAGGTAAACATGGAAGTGCAAACCAGGTCAGAAGGAGCAGTATTCTTTTTCACCCCCAAAAAATGCTTTTTAGTGAGTTTTGGGTCTCATAATTGTAAAACTGCCTGTTCATCTTATTTTAGTGTCAGTTTTGTTAAACTAAGTGAGAATCAATACCATGCCTGTTTAACTCATCACTAATTATAAAAGCTGCGCAAACATTACTGCCAATTATGGTCATGTTTTATATGTTGTTTTTAGTTTACTTTGTACAGTTCTTTGTAATTCTGAGTTCATTATGAAAACCTTAACATGAATTATCTTCACAGAGCATTACAGGTTTATTTCTACTGTGGCCATCAACAAACTCAATTCGATATTGAATCTCATCACTTGACCATTCCTAAATTACTACTTTTAATTAATGTAGACTCACTGTTACTAAACAATCCTACAAAGAAGAGAACAATTTCTAGACCACATCAAACAGCTTACCTTAAAGTTTACTATAACTCTGATTGGGAAGAAAATTTTTATTTTGCAACCTCAGGCAATGAAGGCAAAGTTACACTTCAAATGATACATTCTTCTTCTGCTGTTGCTTGTACAAGACATGGACTAATAAATTTTAAAATTGGACACCTATTCAGGCTCATACTCTTACTCTTTGACCCATCTCTATGGACACCAAACACCAGACTTCCATGGCCACCTGCTTTGGTTTTGTCCTACAGATATATAGTAGCTGTTCTTCCTCAAAACACTCAATTAGTGGATGGAACTTCATTGACTATTAGAAATGGTGGTCTGAAGGATAATATACTTGTAGATCCAGGTCTTGAATTTACTCAGCATTCCTGACTTGTCCATATCTAATAAAGCATTCTTCTAAATCCTGATCAGCTGCCTGGATAGATGCTGTAACTTCAAGGAGAAGTTAAAAACTTTCCCGTGACTTTTCACAGGTTTGTGAATGTTGGGATCAGGACTCCTCTCAGGATGAATCTGAGCTTGTCAGTCACTTTCCATCTTATAAGCACCATATGCTTGAATTTTCGGCTTGAAGCACATTCATGAGTAGCTGATGACATCCTTCTTCAAGCCCCAAAATATCCCTATGCAATTGAGAGCCAATGTTGTTGTCGTAGCCAAGTCACCTTTAAATTGGGATTTGCCAGGAGCCAGAATTGTTTAGTGGGTCTCTACACTCATCCTTTACATATTTACTGTAACTGTCATATGCATAGCTAATGCAAGAGGGAAAATATTGAAACATTACAGCCAGTGATTATTACTTTCTCTAATCAATGCCATTCATCCAATCATCCCTGAGGTGACTCTCAAACTGAAGTTATTGTAATAATCCAAAATGAGGTCATTTTCCGTTGTTTGTCATCTGTTTAGTGCCCTCTCCACCATCTCATGGATTATTGATCCATAGGACTTAATGATGTCCAACCACAGTACAGTCAGGTCTCCTTTCTTTTATATCATGTCTTTTTGAGCAGGAGCTTGACCACTGCAGCATGCTCAATGCCTAAGATTTGCCATAAATGAAGACTGCAGGTGTCAATGTAAATTTTTTTTGGGATGTACTCTATCAAATGGTAGGCAACATGCTAAAGAATACCTGATTTTTAACAATGACCAACACGATTATCCTAAGCAGTTCAGCATTCTTGGAAGTTCTTTCTTTGGTGAACCAAACAACTTGTCAATATTCCTCACTTTAACCCTTCTCCATATAATCCTAAATATCCTGCAAAGAATTCTTTGTAGTGCACTTGTCTTGGTCCAGGGGATTAATTTACTCTGGCAGTCTTGATAAGCACTGCTGCAATTGAACTCAGGTGCCGTTCTCTTATTGAATTACTGTTATCTTTCCGCAAATTTTCCTCGCTGGTGCAGATGAAGTGGCTTGTACATTTCTGTCTAAGCACTTGGCTTGTAAACCCAAAGGCATTTTCAATGAAAACAGCCTGCTTCTCAGTACACAGCATTTCTCTTGTATAGTAAAGACTGGTCACCATTTATGAAGTCTGCACATTCTCTACATGAAGTATGAGAGGACAAAGAGAGAATCTTGAAGTTGCACAATAAGAGACCAGGACAGGAATTGTGCATAAGTACCTGCCACTGTCACAACACATCACTACCATTACACCACCCCACAAGAAAAACTATTTAAGAGAAAACATAATCAACTTCACATTATATTAATTATAATGGTTACTAGTTAAATAACTCAGTTAAAATTTAAATATAGCCCAAAGAAAATCTTTTAAAATACTATAAAGATATACATACAGCAGTGACACAGACAAAGACAAACTTTCTAATTTGTGGCTTGTTCATAAAAAAATGTTTCCGTTGACAATATCTTTCTAATATTGGTTCTTACATGTTACACTTTTGCTTTCATTTGATTTAACCTTTCATAGTGTTTAATCTTACATTCATTTTGCTGTCTTCCTTGTAAAGGTATGAAGCGTTTTCAAGGTTTTTGGTTTGAGGAGAGAATGCTTCATGTATAAGTAACGGTGAGTGTCCCTTATTCTAAAGACCTTTACTGATTTTGCCTAGTATTACATACTGTATTTGTAAATAAAGCCGTTCAAAGTGGCCAATTCACTTTCACTAATATTCGGGTGTGGCGTTTTACTACCGTAGTTGCTTTCACTTAGCACCTTTAAATATTAACATCGCTCCCAGATGATCTCCCATATCTACATATAATTTTTTCCCCTAGTCCCTTCCCTAAAAACGTGCAGGTCAGCTTAACAGGAGACTCCAAACTGGCCCTTATGTGAGTACCAGTGTGGGTTTATGTTCATGGGGAAGGGTGGGATTTGAGATTTGCTACAATAAGGGGGTCTAAGAATGTGATGGGATGAGGTTATTAAAGGTATTCCGAGAACTGGCAAACCCCACGAGAAACGGCGCTTATTTGCTTTAATATTCTTTTTTAAATGTTCTTTGTTTTGTCATGAAGCTTTTGTTGATTTTTTTTTTTTTTGTGCTAACTTTGTGCAACGCCGTTTAAATTTATCAACAATAAATCAAGCAACATTTTGTTTTGCGGAAGTACATTTGTAATGTCAGACAAAATTGTGCCATAATGTGGATGAAATAATATTGATAATACGTGTTAGCATATGTTATGAAGAAATTACATAAAAGAAAAAAAACGGGAGACTAAAATATCTATAAGAAATTGTTAAACCGCCGATCGCCGCGTTTATAATTGCCAGCCCTTGATCATTAATAATGCTTTATTGCACCTGAAGTTAAGTGCGTTTTCTAACTTGATGGTAAATAATGACCGAAAACGAGGTCGCAAGTAGGATATAAGGAAGGAGAAAAAGTCACACTTACAAAAGCCAAACTCTAAACAAACTGCCCTTCACATCTTCATCTGCCTTGTCCGTGAGTCTGTCCTGTTTATTCCTGGGAGAAAATAAACCAAACTGTCCATCCACTTCGGGCAACATCACCGTCACTTCTGAAGGTGGTACCAACCGCACTTACTTTCGATATCGCAGCGCCACAACCGATTTGCGAGCACTTCCACTTCGTACACAGTTTACAAAATAAACTCCTACTGTCAGATTATCCCGCACAGCGCTAAGGGGAGTGCAGCTAAGAAGCTGATAGCTTAGCGTAAATGACTGGCCAGATTGATGGACAATCCCCAAATTTAATTTTCTTCTTTCATTAATATTATACACATCACTTGGATGTGCGCCAGTGCTCCTCCTCTAATATATTGAACGCCGCATTAAATAATACGTCTGATTAAAAATGGAATTGAACTCCCCTGGAAAAATAACTCACTTTGAGTCCTTTCTGTTAATGTAAACTCCATTACGTATGTTTTCCTCGGTTCTACATTCACTTGTGTTTGACGCATTTACCCTTTTGTGCTCTTTTTTTAATGTATGATAAAGTTTTATCCCTTTAAAATGCAATTTAAGACTTCACATACACATGTATTTGACCAATTAATCCAACAGTAATGCAATGTGAATGAACTCCTTGATGGCCAGCTGCTCTGTCCAAGGCTGATTCCCGTCTTACACTGTCAGAATAGGTTGTTACCCCCACAACCCTGAAGTGGAATAAACTGTTTTACAAATGTTGATTTATGTTATGTTACATGTAACCTATGAATTCCAAGTATTTTGAACCAAACAACCTGTCACAATCATTCCTAAATCGCATGTAAGTGTTGTGATGTTAAGTACCATTTTATTTGCAGTGCCAGTTTTACTGTAAGAGATAGTTTCTGGTTAAGAGTCTCCCAAGTTTCACTTAATGAGATGTGTTTGAATGTGTCAAGCAGCATCAATCTCTATGTTTCATTTTAGTTGGTATTACACTAATTGTTGTCATAGGCTAAGGTCACATCCTTATTCATTTCTCATTCATGGACAGTGGGCTATCTGTCCAGCAGACCACAGCTGATGAGGCTCAAGGACTGTGTCTCTGAAGTGATGACAGTAACACTGGAGTCCCACATGGAACAATCCAGTCACCTTTTCTGTTTACCACATGCCCTTTTGGTTCTAAATATAATACATGATCATGTCACTTGCAGAAATTCTCCAATGATTCTGCATTAATGTGGTTTATTGACAGGTGGGGACAGAGTATAGGAGTCAGGTGGATAACTTTATTCTTGCTACAAAGAGAACTGTCTGCAAATTAACATCAGCAAAAATAATAATTGTTTAGTGACTTTTGCCACACCAAAGAACCTCTACACCAAGCCATGATTCAGAGAGTGGATGTGGTGCATTACTGCAAGCACTTAGGGATCTGCATCAATCTGGACTATTCTATTAACACAGAAGAACTTATAAGAAAGGGTAAAGCAGACTCTTTTTCTTAAGAAACTGCCTTCCTTAATGTACATTGTCACTTCCTTTACATGTTCTATAACTCTGTGATAGCCATTGTAATTTTCTACGCTGTAGTGAGCTGGGCCAGTAGCATCACATGAAGCGAGGCCCACAGATTCAACAAAGTGATTAAGAAGGCAGCTTCATTTACGGGACACCTTCTTGGCCCTCTGGAAGTTGTAGTGGGGGAAAAAATGAGGACAAAACTGCGTGACATTATAAAAAATAGATTAGCACTAAATATCTTTAGCCGACAAATTATTCAGCAGAAGTGTGTAAACAAATGCTACTGTTATTCCTTCATACCTATGGTAATAGGACTTTATAATGTCTCACTGTGACTGCTATCTTATCTTTAGCCAAGTTAGAAAATTTCTTCTTTTTTGTAATTCTTCTGAGTGTTTGATAGAGTCTGTTGTTATACTATCTATCTATCTATCCATTATCCAACCCACTATAGCCTAACTACAGGTTCACGGGGGTCTGCTGGAGCCAATCCAAGCCAACACAGGATGCAAGGCAGGAAACAAACCCCAGGCAGGACGCCAGCCCACCACAGTTTATCTATCTATCTATCTATCTACTGTATCTATAAAAGGCTATGCTCTATCTTCTTGCAATTCTGGTGTTCAAAATAGGTAGCCTATGCTAAGCAAAATGAGTATAATATACAGATAATAAAAAAATGTCTCCTTATTATTAGTATTACTTAAATATTTAATTTCACTACTTACATGACTGTATAGGCCTTATTTGTTCAGTGAATAGTTAAATTACTTTAAAATAGAAGATACATTGACTTCTGAAGTGTGTAGCCACCCTGCAATAAATTGTGTTATTAGGAAAAAAAGACAATTGAATTAAACTTAAAATTGATATATTTCTTCTATCATGAACTCCTTCTATCATATTCCGGCTCTATTAAACAACTCTGTCTGTGTTTCATTATTATTATGCATCGGACATTGTGTCTCATTATTATTTGGAATCCTTGTCCCATTGTCTTCTGTATATCATTGATATTAGTACTTTATTAATATCTCTCACTACTATTAGGTCTGGATACAATACTCTGAGTCCTTTATAGTATTTGCTACTGCATCACAAGTTTTTACACTCTTGTGCTAATGTAGGTACTAAAAACAGAAAGGGGTCATTTAAAAGCATGCACACCATGCTTACTCATGTGGAATTTACATATTGTTTTTGGATCAGGTGAGTGGAATGAATATTGTCTGCTATAACAAATTAATACAAGCGAATTGAATGGTGACAATAATTTTTAGACATCCCGGGTCACACGAGCATAGACAAAAATTTATAGACAGTGGTTCAACATTCATACCTTACCCCTGATTAACAAGGTTTCTCTCATGATCTGCTATCCATAAGGAGTTTCAACTAAAGATATAGTTGACCAGAACATTTCAGCTTCAGGCTTTCAAATTACAGATTGATATACAAGAAGTACAAAGAAAGCCAGTACCTCATCATAACTGACATCAGACCACATGAGCAGCCTGGAATTGCATTTCAGTGTGTGTGCTGTGTTAGTGTTTTGGGCTCAGTCTCAATTACATCTTTAATGCCATCATTTAAGAACAGATCAAAAATTTGTAAAAGGAATATCTATACTTTATCCATGTGTCTTGCACCTTGAAGATCAATGAAAGACCACTTTTAAAGTTGTTCAGCACTCCTTTTATATGATTTGCATTTAGAAGATTCGTCATAGTTTACTGTTGGTGCAAAATCATCACTTTGGTATGCTTTAATATTGTACTGTCATTGTCACTATTAATAACATACAAATTGCTTTCTTTTTTACAGACTTTACTTTCAGACAGCCTGTATACAGTTCTCCAGCTGGAGCAAACACTGTCAAAATACACCCTCAGTCACTTCTTGTAACTCTCTGAAGATGAGGGTGCATATGATTAGCAGTAGGGGGACATCTCAAGACTAGCTGTAAAGGAGTTAAAGAAAACTTGATCAGCCAGTGTA
Organism: Polypterus bichir lapradei; assembly: GCA_026402145.1. NCBI lineage: Eukaryota > Metazoa > Chordata > Cladistia > Polypteriformes > Polypteridae > Polypterus > Polypterus bichir. The sequence continues at coordinate 40,724,557 of JANRMT010062861.1, forward strand.
GTAGCAAAATTTTATTGAGAAAAAGAGAAGAAATGTTTTTTCATACATCTTGATCAATTTTGGAGTCCTGGGCTACAGCCCAGCTTAGTCTGTGCAGTAGTACAACCACGGGCATAGCAGCTCTGGTTACAAGAGAATACTGTGTAAAGTACTGTGATCTTTATTTGTACTGGAATCACACATCAGCATCAAAGGCGAGGCATGGAAAAAACCAAGGCGGGATACCAGTTCATCATTGGACACACTCACATACACTTACACTTACTCACTCAAACCTCGCCACTTAAGAGTCCTGCAAATACAGAATAGTTAAAAGTAAAACACATATCATGCAACATCTCATAAAAAACACATTGCAGAACACAAAAAAAACCAAGTAATACAGGAATAAACATAATAAACATTTGTAGACTTATTAAGCAAACTCATTAATGATTAACTATTAACTCATTAACTATTAATAATTACATTTAAATGAATGCTCTTAATAGGTCAGCTGCCAACATAAAAGGGTAAAAAAAAAAATTAACCAGCATGAGTGTGTGGTTAAGTGTGTCCCTTGATAGTGTCACAGACGCCCGGGGACGTTGCCCCAAAGGGACGCCGGAAGAAGCAGGGGACTGGAAATGGGACAGTACTTTCCCCGGAGTGCAGGAGGGCAGCCTCCCGGGACTGCACGGATGTGGCCACCATGTAGTCCCAGGAGGCTTCCCTCCTGTGCTCCGGGGAAAGTACTGTCCCATTTCCGGTCCCCTGCTTCTTCCGACGTCCCGGTGGGGCAACATCCCCGGGCGTCTGTGACACTGGATACTGAGGACAGCTACAAGAGGGCCAGAATACTGCTAGTGCCTATTATTCGGGTTAAGGGAAGACACCTACCAGTCAATGTTAATAGGAAGATCTATAGATTTCACAGGGAAATTCTGGTGGACCAAAAATGTACCATCTATAGCAGTGACCAAAGCAAAAGAACATAAAGAATGACCTTTTAACAGCTTTAAAAATGTTCTGGGAAAGCCTTTCATGACTCAGGAAGGGTAGGCAAAATGTCACCAAAGGGTGGTTCATGAAATATTGCCCTGAACTACGTATATTTATGTTTACTTATCTAGCTGACACCTTTAGCCAAGGCAACTTGCAACATTTGGTGATACAATTGGTTAAATTTTTTGTGGTTTTCCAATTAGAGCACAGGCAGGTGTGACTTGATCGTGATTACAATGTCAGTAGCGGGATTTGAACCCAGCAAACCTCAGGGTTTGAGGTCCATAGCCTTAACCACAAAGCCTTAACCACTACACCACACTGCCTGCCTATAGTGTCAATATATAAATATTGTCAAGGGGTGGAAGGGGCACTTTGTGGAACTTTGATGAACTTCTAAACCTGGTGAAAAAAGCTGCACCAAAACCACTGGTCGAGATTGGGTTCATTGTAGCTGAAGTCGCTCATTCATACAGTAAGTAAACCAGTACAGTGGCAATGGTTTACAGATATTATAATGAATTACAAAGTTAAAGCAGAAGTGATATCCTTGGATATTTTTTTTTTTATTTACTGGTCAGTTTACATTCCCATTTTTAACAATGTTCATACACTGTTAAGTGACCTGAAGAATGTAATGACAAATACAAGTATCCAAAATAAGGTACCTACACAGGGTTGCTATGCTCATGCTCTGTGATAGTGTAAGGAGCTCAGCAACATGGAGTACCTCAGAGTAAAACTAAGATGATTCAGGTTAAATGAAATGGGCATTTACTGTAGGTAAACCTTCACCAGGAGGTGTACGAGGCATTGCCCACTGAGAGAAGACCCAGGGGAAGACCCAGGATACAAATGATTGATTACATCTCTCAGCTGGCCTTTATGGATAGGGGGGGATGGACAGAGCAAGTTAAGGTACTGAGATCCCTACTGGAATAATGAGTGGTCATTTTCTTTTATCAAGATAAGCCTGCATGAACACGAGTAACTGAATTTATAGGGTTTTTTATGCATTGGTTTTGTTATAGAGGTGGACATTACTCACACAATCATGAAAGTGGTGACAGAGCTTGGAGAGAAACACCTGAAAGAGTTTGTGTATGTCTAAAGTGTTGTATTTTTTGAAAACACACCCATAATCTTTTCTTTATTTTGTCCTTATTTAAGGCAGAGAAAATACTGGAATTGGATGGTAAAACAACAGATGTCTGAGCGATGATGACAAACAATGGAGTGTTCTGTGTGTGATAATCTACATTATTGTTTTGTGTCAATAAATCAAAGCTAATAATGTAAGTGAGTCTATTAAAGAGGAGATTGTGTGTGTATAGCAGAGACAGAGAGTACATGTCTTTTAATAAGCACTAAATATTATGATTTTGCTGTTCTCTGTGTTACAATTCAGTTTTTTTTATGCAAAATGATTTAGAAAAGATAGACATACAATTCAATTTTACTAACCGAGCAAAATGATACAATTGGTGAATTTAAATTTTATTAGTTTTCAACTTCAGTTATTTTGTAATCATTTGCATTAAAGACAACTGAATAGGTTTATCCATCCATCCTCTTCTGCTTATCAGAGGTCGGGTCGCGGGGGCAGCAGCTTGAGTAGAAAGGCCCAGACTTCCCTCTCCTCAACCACTTCTTCTAGCTCTTCCGGGAGAATCCCAAGGCGTTCCCAGGCCAGCCAGGAGACATAGTCCCTCCAGCGTGTCCTGGGTCTTCCCTCGGGGTCTCCTCTCAGTTTGTACGTGCCCGGAACACCTCACCAGGGAGGCATCCTGATCAGATGCCCAAGCCTTCTCATCTGACTCCTCTCGATGAGGAGGAGCAGTGGCTCTACTCTGAGCCCCTCCCAGATGACCGAGCTTCTCACTCTATCTTTAAGGGAAAGCCCAGACACCCTGTGGAGGAAACTCATTTCAGCCGCTTGTATTCGCGATCTCATTCTTTCGGTCACTACCCATAGCTCATGACCATAGGTGAGGGTAGGAACGTAGATCGACTGGTAAATTGAGAGCTTTGCCTTACGGCTCAGCTCCTTTTTCACCATGACAGACCGATGCAGAGCCCGCATCACTGTGGATGCCGCACCGATCCGCCTGTCGATCTCACGCTCCATTTTTCCCTCGCTCGTGAACAAAACCCCGAGATATTTGAACTCCTCCACTTGGGGCAGGATCTCTCTACCAACCCTGAGAGGGCACTCCACCCTTTTCTAGCTGAGGACCATGGTCTCGGATTTGGAGGTGCTGATTCCCATCCCAGCCGCTTCACACTCAGCTGCGAACCGATTCAGAGAGAGCTGAATATCACGGCCTGATGAAGCAAACAGGACAACATCATCTGCAAAAAGCAGTGTCCCAATCCTGAGTCCACCAAACCGCACCCCCTCAAAACCCTGGCTGCGCCTAGAAATTCTGTCCATAAAAGTTATGAACAGAATTGGTGACAAAGGGCAGCCCTGGCGGAGTCCAACTCTCACTGGAAACAGGCTCGACTTACTGCCGGCAATGCGGACCAGGCTCTGACACCGGTTGTACAGGGACTAAACAGCTCTTATCAGGGGGTCTGGTACCACATACTCCCGGAGCACCCCCCACAGGATTCCCAGAGGGACAAGGTCGAACGCCTTTTCCAAGTCCACAAAACACATGTAGACTGGTTGGGTAAACTCCCATGCACCCTCCAGGATTCTGCTAAGGGTGTAGAGCTGGTCTACTGTTCCGCGACCAGGATGAAAACCACATTGTTCCTCCTGAATCCGAGGTTCGACTATCCGATGGACCCTCCTCTCCAGAACCCCCGAATAGACTTTTCCAGGGAGGCTGAGGAGTGTGATCCCTCTGTAGTTGGAACACATCCTCCAGTCCCACTTTTTAAACAGGGAGACCACCACCCCGATCTGCCAATTCAGAGGCACTGTTCCCGATGTCCATGCGATGTTGCAGAGGCATGTCAACCAGGACAGTCCTACAACATCCAGAGCCTTGAGGAACTCCGGGCGTATGTCATCCACCCCCGGGGCCCTGGCACCAAGGAGTTTTTTGACCACCTCGGTGACCTCAGCCCCAGAGATGGGGGAGCCCACCTCCAAATCCCCAGGCTCTGCTTCCTCATTGGAAGGTATGATAGTGGGATTGAGGAGGTCTTCGAAGTACTCTCCCCCACAGCGCCCCGAGTCGAGGTCAGCAACGCACCATCCCCACCATATATGGTGTTGACACTGCACTGCTTCCCCCTCCTGAGACGCCGGACGGTAGACCAGAATCTTCTCGAAGCCGTCCGAAAGTCATTCTCCATGGCCTCCACAAATTCCTCCCATGCCCGAGTTTTGCCTCAGCAACCACCGAAGCCGCATTCCGCTTGGCCTGTCGGTACCTATTAGCTGCCTCCAGAGTCCCACAGGACAAAAGGGTCTGGTAGGATTCCTTCTTCAGCTTGACGGCATCCCTCACTGCTGGTGTCCACCAACGGGTTCGGGGATTGCCGCCAAGACAGGCACCGACCACCTTACGGCCACAGCTCTGGTCAGTCACCTCAACAATAGAGGCACAGAACATGGCCCATTCGGACTCAATGTCCCCCACCTCTCTCGGGACGTGGTGAGAAGTTCTGCTGGAGGTGGGAGTTTAAGCTACTTCTGACAGGTAGTCTAGGTTTAGAAAGTAGAAAATGCTATTGTGTGACTATTACTAGTTTGACTTTAGCAACCAGAAAGTATATTTGGATGCAGAGACAACCATAACAAAAATGGAAAATGTTCTATATACCACAGTACTGTATGTATACTCTCCTTTACATAAGGTAAATTATTTTGATTTGATAATTTATATATTGTTAATTATTTCCATAAATATAGCTCTCTAGAAGACACCATTTTACCATTATTCTACAGAAGCATAATGGCCTCACTGTGTGTACTTTACGTTGTGCTACTTAGTTACCAGCATGCCCTTTTCACAATAACATGTTTTATCATGAACAGAATTTCTATTACAATACATTGTAATTGATATTTTTTGTCTCACTGTTAATAATGAGTTTAAAAAACTAGACTACTTGGTTTAACATAATTTGGCAGCCATGACAACTGACTAAAAAATCAGTTAAAGAACCATCAACAACAAATCAAATCAAATTAATAATATATTGAACAATTATCATAAAAGTAAAGTTGAATAAATCAGACTCTGCGGCTGCATGAACAAAAAAGTATCACTTCCATTTAGTGGAAATAGCTCAAAAGTTGATAGAAATCTACATTTTACTAATACTTGTATGCAAAATGTGGTTGACCTAACTAAAAGTGCACTCAAGTTATCATGTTTACATAAACACACAGACATAATTCCAAAAATGGTATTTTTCAGACTAAGGGAGGTCTAATGGTTCAGATTCATTAAAATCTCGAAATCTAATTTTTGGACAATTACAATGCTTTCCTTATATTTTGCATAGGAGAAAGTAAAAAGGATTAATTCATATAACAAAGCTGAAATTTATTTCTTACTTTTTATATGATGTATTCTTAGCAAGGTTAAAGTTTTGTATGAAAAAATAATGCACAAACTATGGTAATATTTTTCTGTAGTTATGTCTCTTTCATTAAAACAAGTCTTGACTATAGTGAATGGCAGAGAATTGTTATGCTACTATGTTGATTAGTTTATTGTGAGCCAGATTTTTGTAAATGAGCAGGTATTTTCTTGTCTGCTGCAAGAATCACAAAACATCTGGGTTCTGCTTACAGATTGACTATTTTCAGCTGCCTTCCTTTTCATTTTACTGCCATTTGGCCTACAAGAATCCAGAGATCTGTGGTTCACATAACATCACAATATGATAAAGTAGGCTCAGGTCCTCTAGTAAATAGTGCATTGCACAGTGAGCAACTTTAGGAATAAGATTATTGGCTAATAAAATCAACCACTATTTTTTATTCTTTTATAGCATTTAGGAAATAAAACAATGGCAAAAACCTACAGAAAACAATTAAATGAAGAAATATTAATTTTCATTGGCATATCTAATGCATTTTTAGGTTTCCCATAACCTCTACAGAATAATCTCTTTGTCATTTAATATTTAATATGGTGCCTTTTGTTTTTTAAACTTTGACTAAATCTGTCACTGTTTAAAGGGTGCATGGGAGCTATAGTTTAGTGGTGCTACTATATCATTGATTTGTTTTCTCTGAAAATAAATCTTGCAAAAGAAAAATAGGTAACATTTATACATATCAGCATTAGGAGAAATGTACATTTATTAAAAAAATCTAGTTTCATTTCTGCAAATCATGAAAAAGTAATGAATCGCTAATAGAATTATTTTCCTAGTAAAAAGTTTGAGAAGGAATTGGAACAGCCAGTTTTTAAGAAGAAAGATGAAATTACATCACTCTGTGATGTAAAGTTGAGCTCTTGGAAAAATACACACACACACACAGACACACACACCCACGCACACATACACACACACTCAAACACACTAAGGTTACCCAAATTCTGATGACTGTCAAATTATTGCTAATACCTTTGGTATCTCAAAGTTAAGTGCTCAAGTTATGAACAAATAAATAAAAGTAATAAAAAGTAAGAAATATTATTGATTAAAAACAAATATAGTTCAAAGAAACATGCTCACTGTGTTACAGTTTCATGAGAAAAGTAAAAACAAGAAAAAGATGCATAATGGTTGCAATGCTATACTAAAATGTAATATAATCCTTATCCAGCCATCCATCCATTATCCAACCCGCTATATCCTAACACAGGGTCACGGGGGTCTGCTGGAGCCAATCCTAGCCAGCACAGGGCGCAAAGCAGGAATCAAACCCTGGGCAGGGCACCAGCCCACCACAGGGCACACACACACACACCAAGCACACACCAGGACAATTTAGGATCACCAATGCACCTAACCTGCATGTCTTTGGACTGTGGGAGGAAACCGGAGCACCCGGAGGAAACCCACGATGACACGGGGAGAACATGCAAACTCCACGCAGGGAGGACTTGGGAAGCAGACCCAGGTCTCCTTACTGTAATCCTTATCATTTGTGATTTTAATATTCACCTGGATTGTTAAATAAATCTCCTCATAATTCAATGCTCTATCCTCATTGACTCCCTTTCCTCTAAACAAATATTTGTCCACCTCTGATCCTTTCTTTTGCCTGTAGTTTGCTCATGGTCCCTACCATGTTAATTTGACATAGGGTCTCCACCATGATAGCAACCTGCCATAATAACAACCTTTTGACCACATATTTTTTGAGGCTGCCTCTACTTCTGAAGTCTCGAGCAAGGTTCATTCAGCTTCAATGTCCCTGTCCTTTCCCGTCCTTTCCCAAAATGCAGATAAACTCCTTCTAGAGGTTTAAATTAAATTAATTCTGAATTGTGGCATCTAGTAGTTATTTCCAGAATACTCTCACTATTTATCTGGGTGTTCCAGGTCTGTTCTGTAGGCATGTCAGCCATCTTAAATAGCTCACCCAAATTGATGATCATATGATAGTTTACACCTCTCTTTACCTGAGTGTCCAAAACATATGGTCTCAGATCATGTGACACAACTACAACATTGATCATTGCTATTTTAACAAAGATACTTCAGTTATATTTATGACTTGCAAAATACCCGCGCTTCGCAGCAGAGAAGTATGTTAAAGAAGTTATGAAAAAGAAAAGGAAACATTTTAAAAATAACGTAACATTTGCATATGCATATGCATTTTCGTTTGCATAAGCACAGTCCTTCACCAGCAATTTTAACTTAGTTACAAAGTGATCAAAAGTCTCGTTTATACCCTGGGTCCTCTCAGTAAACTTGTATCTCGCGAATATCGTATTCGTCGTAGGCATGACAAATGCCAGCGGCAGCGTATCTAACCTAGATACTTCAGTTATATTTATGACTTGCAAAATACCCGCGGTTTCACAGCGGAGAAGAAGTATGTTAAAGAAGTTATGAAAAAGAAAAGGAAACATTTTAAAAATAACGTGAAAAAGAAAAGCAAACATTCTAAAAATAACGTAAAATAAGCACAGTCCTTCAGTGATCAAAAGTCTCGTTTATACCCTGGGTCCTCTCAGTAAACTTGTATCTCGCGAATATCGTATTCGTTGTAGGCACGACAAATGCCAGCAGCAGCGTGTCTATAAGCTTAATTTAAACTTACGGTTTACACCGTGCTTTGTTTCCGCAGTAGCTGCACTTATGAATATGCTTGTATGTGTCACTCGCTTCATATTCTTTTGCTACCTTCTCAATTGTGTAATGCATTTTTTGTTCAGCGCTCTTTGGAGCTCTTCCTTGTTCTCTACGTACTGCGTTCACAGTCAGTTCACGTGAGCCGCTCTCTTGTGTGATCTTGCGATGTCCACGGCTTTATTTAATGTTAGCTAAGACCCGGCACTTAAAAGTTTCTCTCGCACTTTTGCTGAGTTTGTGCCAAATAATAGACCATCTCATCTTCATTTGCATAAGCACAGTCCTTCACCCGCGAATATTTACCTTATATGGGATAGCACTCAATTACGTGGGAGGCGTGATGATGCGGGACAAAACTCCGCCTCACACAGCAACCGAGCTGCAGGCTATGGCCATATATATGGTCGAAAGTAGGTTCCAGTTATGACCATTACGTGTAGAATTTCGAAATGAAACCTGCCTAACTTTTGTAAGTAAGCTGTAAGGAATGAGCCTGCTAAATTTCAGCCTTCCACCTACACGGGAAGTTGGAGAATTAGTGATGAGTCAGTGAGTGAGTGAGTGAGTCAGTCAGTCAGTTAGTGAGGGCTTTGCCTTTTATAAGTATAGATCATTCTTTTGTCTGAATATGGTGTTTGTCATAGACAATCCAAGAGCCATATAGAAATACAGGGACAACTTCCTTCTTGAATTCAAGTCAAGCAGACCAACCCTTCCACTCACTATCCGGATATCTCTGTCATTTCCTATATAAGCACTGAAATCTCTCTGTAGAACTACAGAGTCAGAAGAGGATACTATTTCAGGGACCAAATCTTATATCTCTGAAATTGCCAAATAACTATTAGTCCTCACATACAAATAACAAATATTCCACTCATCCACTGGAACAAACTGGAAGTGTACAGCACCTAGCTGAGAGCTGGCAGTATCCTCACACTCACATGCAGGCCTCTTGGGTGGAATAACTTCTAAAATCTAGAGCTATTGTTTTGCATAGGGGTTAGCCCAACTATATCTTCCCAGCGGTTCCCAACCTCCCAAATGTGTTCCAGGAAATTATGTAAAATGTCCCAAGAGCTAGTTTCTATTGGCAAGGTCTAACATGACAGTATCCATCCTTTTTAGTCTGTCACCTAAATGGCACTGCACTCGACTCTTTGCCTTGCAGATGCGTAGCCCACAAGGTAGCTCCATGAAGTTTCTCAAGCTGGATTCAAATGGTCTGTAAGAGTCACCCAGCCACCACACACTCACCAGAAAAATACAATACCAGACCCAGCTCCAGGAGTTTGCTCTGGCATACCTGTTTTGGGTGAAGTTGCCTTTAATTTAATTGGAACTTCTATGAGAGACATAATAATAATAATTCTTTGCATTTATATAGCACTTTTCTCACTACTCAAAGAGCTTAGCAATTGCAGATTAAGGGCCTTGCTCAAGGGCCCAACAGAGCAGAGTCCCTTTTGGCATTTACGGGATTTGAACCGGCAACCCTCCAATTGCCAGTGCAGATCCCTAGAATACATTTATACATTTTCTTATCCCTTCCAGTCAAATTTTTCAAAGGCACACCTATCAGAAGAGCATCACTTTATAAAGAATCATTGAAGTACACAAGAGTCCTTTCCATCCCAAGGCAACATTTGCAGAAAGGACAGTACTTTTTTAAGAAGTCTAATTTAAATAGCTTGGTTCTAAATACTCACAGACCAGGTTCAAAGCTTTAAATTGATTCCTAGAATTACATTTTGCCTGATTTCACAAATAAATATTTGTTGGAAACTTTTCAGGTTTTATTACGGTATAAACTAGTAAATTCTGTATGGTTATTATCTTATTTCTAAGAGCTGAACACTATGTTTTCAAGTAGCTTCTTGAGAGGTTTGTTTGGTATCTCAGGTACACCATTAAACTTTTTTTTATATATCTGACCGACTTTTTTCTGGAGAAATTGGTATATTTTATAATTTTCCTTGCACATGTTCAAATAAGGAAGCTATTATAATGCCAAAACACAATATTGGGAAGTTGTGTGAAAAAGAATACATAAGAAATCAACAAGTGGGTGGGGTGCAGTGATGAAAAACATTATGGCAGAGCTGACTGCTTGGCTTTAATTATAACTTTTATGAAGTGCCATTAATAAATGCAAATGTAAGGGAACACATTAATTAATTTTCCTAGAAAACACTCTTCAGGAGCAATCACTTTTTTGCATATCTTTTTTCTAACATATTGTGAGCCAGTTACATAACCAAAAACTAGCAAGCCTTTTAGAAAAAATAACAAAAGATATGGCAGAAACTCTTCAAATACACACGCATATATATAGTAGATACATACATAAATGTATATATAGTATATAGATACATATATAGACACACATGTATATAGATCTGCGGTGGGCTGGCGCCCTGCCCGGGGTTTGTTTCCTGCCTTGCTCCTTGTGTTGGCTGGGATTGCCTCCAGCAGACCCCAGTGACCCTGAAGTTAGGATATAGCAGGTTGGATAATGGATGGATGGATATATATACATAAATATATGTCAGACTATAGTACATATATGTAACATATATGCTTGTACATATATATAACATATAAATAGTACATACTGTATATATAATATAAATGTCAGAATATAGTATAGACTGCCCTCTCTGCTAAACAAGCAGATAATGTCTTAAAGATTGGGTGGAAATTTAAACCACTGCTCTCTCTGCTCTGAGGAAAACTTACAAAAAAAACTATACATCATGACCTGTTCTGATAACTGACCACACTTTTTAGTATTTTTTGCCCTACCTTACTAGAATAAAACTAATAAAGTCGTTTGAGTAAGCCTGGAGTTGAAAAAGCCCTGTGATCCTATATCTTTCTGTTTAGAACGCCTCTTGGAGCTTACTATCACAACATCATTTAGTCGAACATTGTCTTTGTCTGCTGGCAATTGCTAACATGTTGCATTACATGCATTAGACAAGAAGTATTCTGTCACTCAGTTTTTGCAGTGAGATCACTGCCTGAGGTGGCATTTTGATGTTCATACAAATCTGTTTTAATATTGCATTAAGTAAAAAACCTTTATCAAACCTTTAGTATCCTCCTTGAAAGATATTTTAATGAAAATCAGCGTAAAAATGTACATAGTACTATAAAAGGCTGCTACTTGTATTTGTACTTCTTCAGCCTTTTTAAAAGCATTTTTGAGAGGCATTCATTTTTGTAAATGAAACCCTTTCATTACCATAAATTTCCCAAAGCATATTAAAAGTTTAAGAAAAATATAAAACTTATCTGATGTGTCATTTCACTGAATAATCTAACAGCACACACACAGACCTGCCCATTGTGCACACTACAAGTTCTCTCTGATCCTCCAACAGATAGTAGTTATGGAATTATTAGGAATTTATATATGTCAGTAATATAATTATTTAAACAACATTAATTAAAAAATGACAACATTTTTAAAAACTGGGTTGTATTGCACAAAAATGACTTACTTCTTGAACATTCATTTAATAAGAGAGTCTCTGGTATGTTCAGTAGTGAAGAAATTAGTCCATGGCAAAAATCCCATTTTTCCCAGATATTTAAAGAAACTCGCCTGGCCAAATCTTCAGTGTCATTCTGTGTTAATAGACACTGGTAGCAGTCCACAGAAAGGATCTTTGCCAACAAAAGTTCTCTGAGAAAATTTTGGGTTTCAAGGGATGATGCATTGCAGATAGTTTTCTTCACTATGCTTAAAACCTTCTCAAAGTGAATCATGACTGCAGAAAAAAAAATGATGTTAAGAGTTAAGATGGATCCTCTTTATAAAGCAAAGTTCCCTTTTTCCTGCAGATCAGAGTATACTACATTAAAAATGTGCATTTCAGTGCAATGACTTATCGCTTTCACTAAAAGTCTTTAAAAAAGGAAACACATAGTCATCTCCTAGTGAACTGCGAGTGCAGCCCAATAAACAAAGACAACAATTTTGCTTTCACAGCCATGAAAAAAAAACAGTTATTTAGTATATTTCCATCTTTTAAAACCAAAATTGTCAGATGGGAACCTAAACCTAATAAACTAGTAACAAAGTTTCACATGACGTTTTCATTGCAAAATTACTTTATTTATTTGATGTACAGTACAAGCACATTAGGCTAGCAGATAGTTACTCAATCTCTGAACAAATCTGTTTAAATGTCATCTCATGTTGTGACCAGTTATCTAAACTTTGACTTATTTGTCAGAGGCACATTGTTTAATAAATAAATAATTTAATACTAAATATCTTTAACAAGTTTATTTACAGACCTCCTTTGTAGACCAAGTTTAAACAATTTCTTTCTGACAGTAGATGATAATCTGTCACACTATAGCACGACTGAGTTAAAATTTGCTTCAAAATGTTTTACCACTTCTTCAAGACGCATTGGTATTAAAAGTCTCTCCTCTGAGAGCAGTGGATTCTCAATAGTTTTAGATATGATATGCTGCCAGTCATCAGTATGGCTATTACTTTACTAGACTAAGCTGATTCATTCATTCATTATCTGAACCAGGTTGTTCCAAAATGTTTTGCTGAAGGTCAACTTAACCACATCAGCTGCAAGGCAATTACAATCATTACTGTAAGTCCACCTCTGAGGTATCAATCATCCTTACAACATCCTTACAGACCACATAAAAATGAAATAGGGAACACGTAGTGTGAGATTTGAACTCAGGACTCTGGATCTATTAGGGTGCAGCTCTAAATACTGTACAAGGCAACATATTTTCAGTGACTAATTTCCTCATGTTTTTACAAGGTTAGGGTTAGGGTTTGATTTGTTAATAATTTACATGTATTTTGGTACATTTGCAGTAAAATCTATTCGTTAAGGCAATGCAAAAACTAGAGGTTACATTAAAGTATTTTTATGTAAGTAAAATATTACATTATTTCTATATTTAATATTTGGTACTCAAAATAAAACTTGTGAGTATAAACTTTTCTTTTGGAAAGATGAGTTTAGATTCATAGCAATGGTATACAATTTAAAGAATAAAAGGGATTCAGAAACTTTCAACCAGATATGTATGTGGCAAATTCAGTTTAAAATAAATAACTGTTTTTGTACAATACATACAGCATCAACAAATGTATGTGATGTAGGTATCATGTGAGGCTCAGAGCTAAAAGGATGGTGGCAACAGCTCCCTAGAAGAATTTATTATAGCCATATTTAGAAGTGCGATAGATAGATAGATAGATAGATAGATAGATAGATAGATAGATAGATAGAATTTTACAGAAGCTCCAGAAAAATATATTTATATATTATAATAAAGCAAATATCAGCAGCCCCAACACACATAAGAACTTTTGGCTTGGATAATAGAGAGCTGCTGTTGTCAATAACAAGCTTGTAGGTGACAATAAATTGATGTCAGGCCTACTCAGATTGTACCACAGGTTTATATTTAAAGCCATTAACTTTTGAATAGAGCAGGTCCAGCTTGCAGTGTCCAAGAATGGAACAGCCAATAGAAGTCTGCTTCATTTGTTTGAAGCCACCAGCATTCAGAATCATTCATCATTGGTAGAGAGTGAATCATCTTATTCATTGTAATATTTGTTAGTAAGCAGCTTGGTTGCCACTCCAGGTAAACATTCACATCTTGTTTTTTCTCTGCTACAGCTGCTATATAGGGTGGTCCAGATCTAACTATGCAATTTTCATTATGCTATAACTTATTAAATTTATTACATAGAAAATCACCAGAAAAATCCCGGACCATCGATAAGTATGGATCTACATAATTAGATCTGGACCACCCATATGCAAGACCCACAAATCTCCAAAATAAAAGGAGAATGAATTTGCAATAAGGTGTAGATTTCAGTCTTTATGGACTGGTGGGCATGGCTGCATTCTTTAAAAGTGTGAACACACTGGATTGGGAGACACATTTTATTGTGATTTATGAAAATGACAGTAGATGACAAATGTGTGCAACCTATTATTGTTGTGTGGAGCAAAGAATACTGCAGCACTAAAAAACTCAAAAATAAACTTGCCTGAACAACATTTTACATAGGAACAATACCAAAAGTATGTTTAAAATGTTTTAACATTGTTTGTGGATGTTTCAAATATTTCATCTATTGCTGTCCAAATCAAATCAAGCTTGTGTATGCATTTTTGAAACACCCTATTTGGGCGTGTATATGTTTATTACAGGTAGGCAGTGTGGTCTAGTTCCTAAGGATTTGGAAACAACCATTGCTGTTTGAAAGACAATTAAATGCTGTGTATGTACAACTGTGAACAGTCCATCCATTTTCTAAGCCTTCTATTTAGTTCAAGGAAGTGATGCTGTCCTAGCAACACTCGGTGCAAGGCAGGAACCAAACCCTGGTAAGGTTGACAGTCGATTTGCAAGACATAGTCACATATACATCAGTTGTCTGCCATAAGAGGCAATAGTGTAAAGTGAAAAATTAACCACGCATGGCTATAAGTGTGCCATCTGTTGTATCATTTTAAATTCTTCCTATAACACTAATACTCACTCACATACACAGGGAATTGAAAATATGCCTAAACCAGTAAGTAGGATATGGTATTTTGAACTGAAACATGAATTAGTAATACATTAAACAGTAAACTTCTTTAGAAGAGCAGTGAGCACTGTTGTCCCAATTTATCCAAAATAATGGGTTTAACTTCCAGTTTTCTTACTCCCTGTATGGATTTACACTTTCCCCCCTTATCTGCAGTGGGTTTTTTCCTGGTTTTCCTAATACTCTAGTTTTCTTCACAAATGCTGGTAGATATTTGTGGTGGATTGATATTTTGTATACAAGTTGACAAATATTTTGCATGTCTTTTTTGTAAGTTGGACAAAGAAAATGTAACATTAGTATTTCAAGAGAAATGTTTTATTTCATTGATGAGAACAGCAATGCTTTTATGTCTAATTAACCAATCCCCCAGTCATTAGTACTGATTTAGGATGAGGAATTTATGGCAGGGTTGGGATAGTTGCAACAGACCAGCTTGGCAAGGATCACTGTGTTTGGACTTGAAGTCTGCGAGACATGCCCCCAAGAAGGCCATAAACTTACCTAAAGTATTTGGTAAACTTCAGCAAAACAAATAGTATCTACTACTTGATAGCAGGTCAGAAAAGGCAGTGTGTGCACCAATTTGTCTGAAGTATGGCTGTTTGGGATTGGTTTTGAATCAGAGGATATTCTGTACCACGATGCCCTATTCGTCTAAGGATTTAAAAAAAGAATGTATAAATTTGGTAGAGAATTGTTTAATTTCAGTAGTTAAACGATTATATGAGCATTCTATTCTTGATAAGTTTAAGTCAGGTTTTAGAAAGAAATCTTAGTGCAGAAACTGCACTGATTAAAGTGGTAAATGACTTGTGTGACAATGCAGATAGATGCAGGATATCTGTTCTTGTTTTTTTAGACCTGAATGCAGCACAGTATTCTTATAAAACACCTTAGACAAATGGAGAGCCTCTCTTATAGTGTTTTAATATTGTTTTACTCATATTCAACAGGTAGTGAATTATTTGTTAGTTGTGGTGATTGTAGTCTGGTGGTCCATTATATTGTATACAGAATACCACAATGACTTATTCTGGGTCTGCTGCTTTTTTCAATCTAAACACTTTAATTACAACAGATTATAACAAATCTACCACAGCTATGCATATGATACACAATATTACTTATGTATAGCAACTGAAGACCCTGACACTCTGGACTCTCTGATTCAATGTCTTACTTATATTTCTAAACAGATGAGATGAGAAATCTTACTGATTGGCAAAAATGTAAATAATGAAGGTATTAGAAAAAAACTTGATAACTTAGCATCAAAAAAAAAAAACAAAACAAAAAAACGCATCAATCGGCAACAAGAACTGCAAGTTGCGAGCGTGAGAGTTCCGGAAACGTGCTCGCAGTCCAAAGCACTCGCACAGTATATCAATGCGAATTTCCCCATAACAAATAATGGAAACTCAGGATGATTCATTCCACAACCCAAAACTATTCATATAAAAATGATTAATACAAAATATAAAGTAAAAATACAGCAGTTCACCATAAAAGCGAATCCAAAAAGATTGCGGACATGCTATAAGCGCCTGCCATCGATGGGTGATACAAGGAACAAGGAAGATTATAAATGCGCAGGGCACAGTATTACTTTCCCCCCGACCCTGCCTGACTGCTGTGTCTGTGTATAGGAGAATGGCAGATCCCGCTACAATAAATAACCGCGCTGTTGCTGTTTCAAGCTGAATAAAGCTGGTGTTGCTAAAGTACTGAGACTCAGCTTCATGTTTTTGGGTGCAAGACGGGGACACGCATGTCACAGCACAAACACACACACACACACGCAGTCACAATGTTGTAGTAAATAGTATATGCTCGTATGGATGTTGACTATATGAGTGACGGAGTTAAGGCTCTAGAAACTGCAAATAATTACATTGAGCAACAAGAAGAAGCTACAGGAATCAACATAATGATGCTGCAAAGATGGTGAGACTTGGCAGTGAAGAAATGGCGCTCGTCAGGAAAGCAGACTACGATCAAAAATGTCTTTAAATCATCACAGGACTGAACTTTTTAAATACAGTACATACTGTATTTAACTTCAGACAATTCTGTAACAGTAAGTTCATTTTTTTCAGTTAATTTATTCTGTTGTTTTGTTGTAAGACATGATTGTTAGGTTCGTAATGTGTAAATTTATAACATAGTTTGACGTTTAATAGGCTTTTTCTTAACACCTCCCATTGTCCAACATTTTCACTTATCCGATGTTCTGCCGGCCTGTTTATGTCGGATAAGCGAGACTCTACTGGTAGAGGTAAAGAATTTAGGTGTCATCATGGACTCTGACCTTATCTTTAAATCGCACATTAACCAGATTACAGGGCATTTTTCCATTTAATGAACATGGCAAAAGTTTGACCAAAATGCAAGATGCTGGGAAATTAATTCACATTTTTGTTTTTAGTAAACTAGATTACTGTAATGCACTCCTAACTGGACTACCTAAGTAAGATATCAATTAACAAAAATGGGGGTTGGCGAGCGAAGCCCCCTAGTAATACATAGCACAATGACAGAAGTCGCAAAATCAACCAGAATGTTCAAGCAAATTATAGAAAAAAACAGATCTAAATCCATTAAGTAGTGCTTTTGTGAAAAGCAGACAGACATACAGACAGACATTGGATTTTATATATATAGAGATTATACTAATCTAATTTAATTATTTTTTCTTTTCTTGCAACTATTTCTTTGACATATTGGAAAGCACGATAAACTACATCCTGTGTATAAAAATGTGCTATAACAATACATGTTGTTGTCGTGGGGTTGTTATACTCACTTATCATGGCACCAGAGAGTAGCAATGTGTATTTGTAATGGAAAGTAAGAATTTCATTGTACTCTATACTTGTGACAATATTGACCCTATAAACCTATACCCAACATAAATGTATGCTACACTGAGTTAGAATTCTAAACTAGAAGGATAAGAAGAGGGGGAGATGTGTCCGGAGGCAGTAGGAGAGGAGGAAGGTGAAGAGAGTGGAACTGAGGGTAGGAACATTGAATGTTGGCAATATGACTGGTAATGGGAGAGAGTCAGCTAATGTGATGGAGAGAAGGAAGTTTGATATATTGTGCATGCAAGAAACCTGATGGAAGGGGAGCAAGGTTAGTTGTATTGGAGAGAGGTTCAAATTGTTCTACCAAGGTGTGGCTGAGAGGGAAAATGGGGTAGGGGTATTCCTGAAGCAATAGTATGTCAACAGTGTTTTGTCAGTTAAAAGAGTATCAGAAAGAGTGTTGATTATGAAGCTAGAAACTGAAGGTGTGATGATGAATGTTATTAGTGCATATGCCCTGCAAGTTGGGTATGATAGATGAGAAAGAAGATTTCTGGAGTGAGTTGGATGAAGAGGTGAAGAGTGTACCCAAGGGAGACAGTGGTGATTGGAGCAGATTTCAATGGACATACTGGTGAGGGGAACAGAGCTGATGAGTAGGTGTGGTGACAAGGAGAGGAATGAAGAAGGTCACAAGGTAGTGGATTTTGCATAAAGGATGGACATGGCTGTTGAGAGTATGTATTTTAAGAATAGGGAGGAACACATGGTGATGTACAAGAGTGGATGAAGATGCAGGCAGGTGGATTATTTCCTAAACTGGAGGGTCAGTTAGTCTGAAGGAGATTGGAGACTGTAAAGTTGTGGCAGAGGAAAGCATAGTTAGGCAGCATAGGATGGTGGTCTGTAGGATGATATTGGAGATAAACAAGAGTAGTAGAATGTGGGCCGAGCCAAGGATCAAATGGTGGAAGTTGAAAAAGGAAGAATGTAAAGTGGAGTTCAGGGAGGAGGTAAGAAAGGCACTAGGTGGCAGTGAAGAGTTACCAGATAGCTGGGCAACTACAGCAGAAGTGGTAAGGGACACAGCTAGAAGGGTGCTTGGTGTGACATCTGGACAGAAGAAAAATGACAAAGAAACCTCATGGTGGAGTAGGGAGGTACAGAATAGTATACAGAGAAAGAGGTTGACAAAGAAGAAGTGTGATAGTCAGAGAGATGGAGAAAGTAAACAAGGGCACATTGAGATAAGGTGTAATATGAAGAAAGTGGTTACATATGCTAAAGATATGGTGTATGATGAGTTGTATAAGAGGTTGGACACTAAGGAGGGAGAAAAAGACCTATACTGATTGGCTAGACAGAGGGACCAAGCTGAGAAAGATGAGCAGCAGATTAGGGTGATAAAGGATAAGGATGGAAACATACTCACAAGAGAGGAGAGGGTGTTGAGCAGATGCAAAGAGTACTTTGAGAGGTTGATGAATGAAGAGAATCAGAAAGAGAGAAGGTTGGATGATGTGGAGATAGTGAACCAGGAAGTGCAACGGTTTAGCAAGAAGGAAGTAAGGACTGTTATGAAAAGGTTGAAAAATGGAAAAGCTGTTGGTACAAATGACATACCCGTTGAAGCATGGAGGTATTTAGGAGAGATGGTAGTAGTGTTTTTAACCAGATTGTTTAATGCAATCTTGGAAAGTGAAAGGATGCCTGAGGAGTGGAGAAGAAGTGTACTGGTACTGATTTTTAAGAATAAGGATGATGTACAGAACTGTAGTAACTACAGAGGGCTAAAATTGATCAGCCACAGCATGTAGTTATGGAAAAGAGTAGTGGAAGCTAGATTCAGAAGGCAGGTGATGATTAGTGAGCAGCAGCATGGTTTTATACTGGGAAAGATCACTACATATTCGATGCTTGCTCTGCGGGTTTTGATGGAGAAGTATGGAGAAGGACAAAAGGAGTTACATTGTGTCGTTGTGGACCTGGAGAAAGCATATGACAAAGTGCCTCGAGATGAGTTGTGGTATTGTATGTGGAAGTCGGGAGTGACAAAGAAGTATGTAAGAGTGGTACAGGATATGTACGAGGGAAGTGTGGCAGCGATGAGCTCTGCAGTAGAAGTGATGGATGCATTCCAGGTGGAGGTGGGATTACATCAGGGGTTGGCTCTGAGTCATTTCTTATTTGTAAAAGTGATGGACAGGTTGACAGATGAGATTAGACAGGAGTCCCTGTGGACTATGATGTTTGCTGATGACATTGTAATCTGTAACAAGAATAGGAAGTAGGCTGAGGAGACCCTGGAGAGGTGGAAATATGCTCTACAGAAGAGAGGAATGAAGTTTAGTAGGACCAGTAGGAGTTCTATAATTGGAATCAACAGTATAGAGTAATGATGAATGTGGAAGAGAGGTGAAGAAGAGAGTGCAGACATGGTGGAGTGTGTGGAGGAGAGTGTCAGGAGTGATTTGTGACAGATGAGCACCAGAAAGAGTGAAAGGGAAGGTCTACAAAATGGTAGTGAGACCAGTTATGTTATGTTGGTTGAAGATGATGGCACTGCCAAAAAAAGAAGACAGAGCTGGAGGTGGCAGAGTTAATGGTGTTTAGATGTGCATTGGGTGTGACGATGATGGGCAGGATTAGGAAAAAGTGCTTTAGTGGGACATCTCAGGTTGGACAGAAAGGAAAGATTGCATTGGTGTAAACATGTGCAGATGAGAGATGCTGGGTATATTGAGAGAAGGATGCTAGGGATAGATCTTCCAGGAAAGAGGAAGGCCTAAGATGAGGTTTATGGATGTGGTCAGAGAGGATTATCAACCTTATATATACTAAACATATCTCTCTACTATATAAAAAAAATCCTGGGATGAGACGAGACTTTTTATCCTGGGACGAGACAAGCTTTTTTCAGAGAGATAATTTCAAGTCCTGCGAGACAAGACTTTGTGCCAAGAGATTTAATAATGCCTGGGGCCGGAAATAAAAGACAAAGAGTAGAAGACAAAGTAGAACGTCGTAAAGAGGTTAAGAAATGTTAGCGCAATACACATGCAGAGCAGGTTAGAGATAATGAAAGTACTAAAATTCGAAAGTCTCATAAAACTGATAGTAAAGATCGCATTAACACAAACAAATGGAAATTATTACTCGGTGAAATAACGGAACAGCAAAAAGAGATTGAATATATGGACATAGGTGATATGACAGAAGTATGTAGATACTGTTTGGCTTTAAAGTTTAAGTTGGAAACTTGTAGGTCGTCTAATTCGTGTTGCCATCAGGGAAAAGTAGTGCATCTTCCCAATGAAGAAGCTTTTTCGTGAGAAATAAAAGATTTGTTATTTGGTAAAAGTGAAATCCACAAACACCATAGTCAGAAAATCTGAATCTACAATAATCTGTTTGTATTTGCATCAATCAATGTTAAAAACATAGATTTACACAATTCAGGACCATACTGTTGCATACAATATGAGAGCGTACAGGTGCAGTTTGTCTCAGAAAGGCGTTTATTTCCGAACCACCAATCCAGCCAGACACTCACCCTCTAACCCCAAACACTTTACGGCCAACAAGGACACACTGTCGTAAAATGTACATATTGCAAACATAACACATACGCTGTGAGAATCTGTGGTCCCGCAACAATTAAAGCTACTACAAGTTTAATTTCAAAGAAACCACAATTCGGCCAGGTTTATATTTATGACCACGGAGAAGTGATGCAACATAGAATTGAAAAAGTTAAACAATCGGATGTGTTAGAAATTCTACAGCTAATAATAGATACAACTCCATACGTTCAAAAGTATTGCACTTTACACGAAATTTATCTGAAAATGACGGACAAAGAAGTTTTCATTGATTTCTATATGAATCTGAAAGATCATGCTCGCATAATAAACCAACATTTGATGAATAGTCAGTGATAATAGTTTAGAAATATGGAGATATCAAAGACAGAGTTGATATTCGTGTTTATCCAAAAGGACAGCATGATTCGTCACAAATGGCAGATCCAGGAAATGAATAGCGCGTAAAGCCCGCATGGGGTTTGGTGAATGAAGCGAGCAGGGGGCAGAGCCCCAAGTTTATTCAAAGGTAACAGGTCTGAGTTATAATATTTTTCCAAGGAAATAATGTATAATACTGACATACATGTAGACATGCACATCTATTCACAAATGGATAAAATATTCTAAAAAGTAGGCTGGTTAATGTAAATGGTGCACAACAGGTTAGACCTGATCCTATAAAATGCTTTTCCTTTGTTATAAAAAGCAAGTAACTGGACTATTTCTAATTCAAATGCAGTATATTTGTTATTTTAAAAGTGAAGATCATGTATCTAAATACCCTGTTAATTATAAAATGTAATTAATTACCATTGGTGTGAAAGCTTAAGAAAACACCCAAAATCATACTGGACTTAAATATTGACATATTGAGTTAAATCATATTACACTAATGATGATTTGTTTATGATTCAAAGTGTAGTCAATGGAATTTAGTAAACATCAGTAAACACAGCATATTATGACAAAATCATATACTGTAGTTACAGGTCATATATTAAAAAGACAACTTGGACAGAAAGTGCAATTATTATTAAGAATAATATGCAAGGCCATTTGAGATTGAACAGCTGCCTATCGTAAGGAAATGTTAAAAAATGATTCCTAAATTATTCTTCAGTTTGGCAATATTAATTAAGCAACTTGAAATCTTAAAACACAGTTGTAGTTAATTTGCTTTGTTTTCAGTGACAAAACAATAATTACAAAAAGTAAAAGCACATCTAATGATAACAAATAATATAATGCAGGCTTAGAAAAAGCATTAAATGTTAGTTTACCAAAAAAAAAATCGAACATTTGCATCATAATAGTTCAACAGTGTAAACAGTGTAAATGAATGATTTGGAAATTTTGCTTTGTTCCTATCATATACTATGTAGATATCAGATACTGATAAAAACACTGCATCATGTCAGAAAATAGCTTTTTAAAACTATAGCCAAATTTCTGTTGGTAAACTTACACATACCGTCAAACCAGCTGCCAGCTTTTCTTGAATACCTTCCTTTTGTTCTTATATATGACTGTATTTTTAAATTTAAACTTGTTTTGGCTAGCAGAAAAACTGGTAATTCCCATAACCGATCTTGTGGCACGCCTCTGCCAAATGCTCCTCCTGTGGGCACTTTTGCTACCACATCACAATCAGGCTGCAGGAAAATCCCCTAAAATATCAAAGGAGATCACCAAACTTATATTTAAATGGACATAAAAATACAAAATTAATATTTCTAGTGCTTACTAAAACAGATACTGCCCTAATATGTGAGAACAATAATGCAGGAAAGCAGATTAGTCTTTGGAATTACCCCAATGACCTCCAAATGTTTTTCTTAATAACTGTTATAGATAGATAGATAGATAGATAGATAGATAGATAGATAGATAGATAGATAGATAGAACTTTATTTGTCCCCAGGCAGAAATATGCTTTTTACAAAACCTCAACATACATACATACATACATACATACATACATACATACATACATACA
>JANRMT010062861.1:40761286-40782020 GCA_026402145.1 Polypterus bichir lapradei
GAGACCGCCCAGTCCCCTCTGGGCATTCTACCTAACATAAATGAAACAGTCCTCTTTGGATTTAGGGTTCTCACGGAAAGGCTTGATGATGATGGTCACGTAGAATTCTGCCTTTTAGTCCATCCATCATTGTTGGAGCATCATGAAGCTTTGAGTAGGTGGAGGTGGCGCAGGCCAGTACTAATTTTTTCTTCAGAACTTGTGCACTGTTATTTAAATGAACCACTTAGTTACAGAACATGTTTTTGGAGAAACTGGAATAAAATTACATTCTCATTGATTAGTTAAAAGTTAGAGAAAATAATTATTCCCCATTTATAATTAATAATATAACCAATTACAACAAAAATGTGCTAGGTAACAGAGAATAATGACTAAAACAAGGTGTCCTAGACTAATTCACAAATAAAATGTGCTTAGTACCATGCTACAGTTTGATGGACTTTTCTTAAGAACTCATTTTCCCATAAACAGGGAGCCTTTGCCAAAAGTTACTCTAGGAACTGACTACTAAACATAAAAAGGGGACTTGATATTTTTCATTGTGGAACTGTGCTCAGAACAGGTCAGTCTTTATGTTCTGAAACATGAAGTCACTCTGTTTGCTAACTTATCAGTTATATACATTAGATTTACGGGTTTCTTTTAAAGGATGTTATGTTTAACATTTGGCAATTTTGACCTTTCATCCCTGGTGTCAAAGATTATAGTTGGTAGCATCTAACAGTTCAAGGGACTTTGTCATAAGATCTGTTTTCCTCAGTCTATAGCTACAGTGTACTGGTAGGTTGTGTTTTTTCATCTTGGTCATTATAGCTCCTTTGCACATATAACCTTTTATGCTTACTTCTCAAAATAACTGATGAAAGAAAATAGTTAGATATAAAATAATTATTTATTTTTATGTAAATTATATGTGCATTAAGTGTCATAAAATCATTCCCTGTTATTTTTTCCATCAACACAAATATCATATTTTTGCTGTATGACATTGTATGTATCTTTACTACACCACTTATTCATATTCTTTTCCACTGAGTGAGTTTAAGGTCCCAGAGAGCCATACATTTACTGACAGCACTGAGTACAAGGCAGGAACCAAACCTGGATGGTGCACAAGAGTACTGCAGTGCACCATTAATGCTCACATCCACAATTACGTACTTCCACTAGACCAATTCACATGTGCAAATAAGCTAAAATACATAACACTGGTTATATGGGAACAAGACCAGAATACTCTGAGCCTCACAGGCATGGGGAAAATGGTCAAAAATTCATACACACAATCCCTGGGTTAGTACTAATACTTAGAATACTAGAGTAAAGAGGCAGCAACATTTACTACTGCCACTATAGTCTTCTTATTTTACAGGTCAGTCCTTCAACATGAAATGTTTGGTTCTGACAGATTCATTGTCTGCTCTTCCTACACCTCTATTCCCTTATAAATTCAACATTTTACACACTAGAATCTTTTAGATGCAGCAGGGAATATTGCATCCTATGTAACTACAGTATGTGTCTTAAACCATTTCAAATTATACTTGCATCTGTCTACTTATCAAATAATATTATTGAATACAATTTTCTTTAAATGTATTTTTCTTTTTTTAATTTTAAAATGACTGCATTGTTCCTTATTGTATGGAATATTGATTTATATAGGTGAAACCTTTAATGCTTTTAGAGAAAATGGCAGAAATGGCATATTAAAGATCCTCTTCCATCTCACTGTGCTATATTTCGGTTCTCTATATTATAATACCACTCGTCATACTGTGCGGTGTCATCGATATTAGAAAGTCCCTATCAAAGAAAAAAGAGAAGCTAAACTGATTGTTATGTCTCATTATATCCTTTCAGCCTTTTAAAAATGATTAATTACTTTTAATTTTCCCACATGACAGTCTTTCTCAGATACTCCATACTCAGATATTCTATTTATTTTTTGTTCTCACCCTTTCCCAACACTCTCATTACTATAATATCTTCTCTTCATTCCTTACTATAGGACACACTGTATTTGATGGAGTTCCAGCAAGCACGTTTATATTGCTACATGTTTTATAACAGTTTTATTAATCTGATTAGATTTTGCTTTTATGCCTACACATATAAAACACATTAACTTGCCCCTGTTTTTAAAAAGTAATTGATTCAACTCCTAATTAAAAGCTCTCTCTTTTAAAGTGTTTTGAAGGCTACACATAACTCCACATCCTTAAAGTAGTTTTGTGAGAGTTGGTTAAATAACTTGGCTGTTATACACAATTATATTTACCATGATAATAAACTTCCAAGTACAGGAACCATAGCTGGAGCTTTGTTTACCTAACAGAAATCCCTCAGTTCTTTTTTAAGAGTAGAATTGTGACAAGGACAGAATCTATGCTAATATGTTCGGAGACACAAGACGAGGCTCCATTCTAGTTCAACACTTCGCAGCATAAGGTTTCTAAATGTATTAATGTATTACTTAAATGCACATCTGCATGTCATGGCCACTAGTTTTTATTTACAATGAGTATTTTCTTTGGTTACAGATTAACTGTAATTTGTTCCACTGAGTGCAAAATTATCATCACCTACCATACTTTATGCAGGTATGTATTCTTTAATTATTATGTATAAAATTTCTAACTTAATAATTATTTGGATTATTACTATTAACTTCATTATATTTTAAATTAGTTAGATATATTTATCAATACATTTAATAAATCAAATACAATGGAGACAACATCTTTTAAGCATTTTAATTTCCAAGTGTTGTGTGATTTCAAATGTATTTTTTGAGATTGGATGGCTGGCCCTGTTAACAGAGGTACTACCTTATAAATGAAAAAAAAACACATTAGATTTCTAATATAGAACGTTTTTCTTTGATATCATCAACTAAAAATAAAGCATTCACAAAAATAAATAAGTTGTTCTCTTTTTCCATTACAGAGTTTACTTTCAAATAACTAAGATAGAATATTTTATGCAACTATAAATATGTCTTAGTAAAGTGGTCTCAGGTAATATGAAATGGCTTGTTTAGAACTTATTGGTACTTTCAATGTAAAAAAAAATTAAAGTCAGTAATAGTCTAGAAAAAATGTCACCTCTACAAGTTATGGCTACAAGGGACTGATGTATATCCAGTTTCCTATAAAGGTGAAAGTGTAAATTTAGTCATCATTGTTACCTGTTTCATGAGTACAGTTTCTTTCAGTATTAATACAGACAGAGCTTATTGCAGAACACCAGTTACCATTCAAAAACTGAAAATTATAGTTATCTATAAAAAAATTAATATTAATGAAATACTGCTTGACAAAGCACATCACTGAAAGCATGTACTAGGAGTTGTCATAGATCTTCACTCATGCCCAGGGTGATGTAGAAGTATCTTTGACTTACACAAATTTACAATCTTACTTTTTCTAGTCATTTAGTTGTAATTTTTAACAGCATTTTGAGAGCACCAAATTTTCAGAACCTTCAGGAGTTATAACAACAAGCTCCTGGAGTGTCCTCAGACAAATCATGTTATCAGCAATAGCCAATTACACAGTATCTGATTCAGGGTTGCACTGCAAGGGTAACTGTAAATCATGAGTTTAGTTAGGGAGCAGGTCTGCATGGAAAATAATGTTTCAACTTCAAATGGTGCTATGACTCCAGTTTCACTTCACTATGTGGCTGTCATTATGTAGTATTTGCTTGTTATCCCTAATATCCATTTGTGGATCCTTTATCCTCACACACTTCAAAAACACAACTTGGCAGTTCCTTTTAAACTGATGTTTCCATAAGATCCAGATCCTTCAGTCTCTCCACCTAGCTTGCCCACTGACAGGGCCTAAAGACCCTTCTCTAGACTTTTACAATGGAAAATACAGTCATACAGTTGTGGCCTGGCATCTTAATCTTTTGTAATTGTATGTAACCCATCACACTCTTACTTTCAAATTGTTTTTGTACAAAATTATCCACTAAAACCCCCAAACATTTCTCATACGTTGTACTTTTCATCCCCTCCATCCCACTCCAGCCTCACAGCTCCAGGAAAATGTTTTAGAACCTTGGCCCTGTCAATTGTCTATATGGAATTTGCACATTATTTTCATGTTTCAGTGGGTTTTCACCTCTTATCAAACCTGAGTGCTACAGTAAGTCTGCTCTAATGGTGCATAGAACTAGCCCAGTGGGTGGTGGGTTGAGGCCCCACGTGCAAGTGGGTCCTTCGATGGGCTGATGTCCAAAGTTAGTTAATGTCCTCTGTTGATTCTGCCAGGATACGTTCTGTTCTCTGCAACCATCAACTGAAAACAGAAGTCTGATTTTTTTTTTTCAAATCTCTGTATAACATGTTGCATTGACTTACATTAAAAATAATTTTCAACATATATGCCCAGCTCTAAATTTTATCCTTGTTTATTTAAAGTGCTTTTGCAAATACTAGCTTTACTAATACTCTACCTAATACAGGGTCATTTGTTACCACTTTTTTGGTTAAAAAGTGACTCTATGCATGCAGCATAGGTACAGTGGTATAGGTACTATATAGGTACAGTGGCTTCAGAAAGTATTGAACCCTTCACTTTCTGCAAACTTTATTGAATTGTAGATTTAATTTTAAATGGATAAATTTGACATTTTCATTCCTAAATCTACACTTAATAACAACATAAAACTGAGCTTTCAGAAAGGTTTGCAAATGTATTAAAAATCAAAAATTGAAATCTCTCATTCAAATAAGTATTCAGACCCTTAATTCACTAATTTGCAGAAGCCCCTTTGGCAGCAATTACAGCTCTGAGTCCTTTTGGGTAAGTCTGTACAAGCTTTGCACACTTGGATTTGAGCAGATCATCCCATTCTTCCTGGCAGACTCTCTAAAGCTCAGTTAGATTGGTTAGGAAGCATCGGAAAAGTCCCTCAATACTTGCTCTATGGGTTTTAAATCTGTTGTTTGGCTGGGCCACTGAAGGACAGTCAGATACTTGTCTCGAAGCCCCTGTAGAACTGTCTTGGCTGTATGATTCTGGTTATTGTCATGCTTAAAGGTAGAATGTCCCCACAGTTTGAGTTTGTGTGCACTCTAGAGCAGGTTTTCTACAGGGATCACTCTGAATTTGGCTATTTTCATCCTTCCCACAATTCTGACCATTGTACCTGTCCCTACCACTGAGAAGCACCCCCATAGCATGATGCAACCACCACTATGCTTCACTCTAAGAATGTTATTAGGAATGTGGTGAGCAGTGTCTGGTCTTCACATGATATTGTACTTGAAGTACTGTCTAAAGAGTTCAATTTTTTGTCTCATCAGACCTGATAATTTTTTCCTCATGCTCTCAGAGTCCCTTAAATGTAATTTGGCATCTAAATGGGAGTTACCCACTCTGCCATAAAACACGTAATTGGTGAGATGCTATTGAAATGGTTGTCCTTTCAACAGGTTCTCCCATCTCACAACAGGACTTACAAAGCTCTCTTGCAGTGACCACTAGGTACCACAAAGTCTTTGATATACAAAGCCCCACAGCATTGATTAATTCTAAAAAGTAGAAGCTGAATATATCAGAGGTAACCTACAAAATAGCATCTCAATTTGGTTAACCATCATGAGACAACATGGATCGCAGTCATCAGTGGAGTCTCTCAGAAGTCTGTCCTGGGACCATTACTATTGCTGATGTACATTAATGACAAAGATTTCAGTAAAGTTAGTAAACTTGCGAAATTTACTGATGATATTAAAATTGGAGCAATGGCAGGCACTGAGGTGACAGGTAAAAACAATTCAGAAAGACTTGGTCAAGCTTCAGAACTGGACGAACACTTGGAAAATGCAGTTTAATGTAGAAAAGTGGTAAAGATGGGCAAAAGAATGTCAATTATAAATATGAGATGGGAGACACTGTCCTAATGGAAGCAACCTCTGAAAATGATTTAGGGTTTTATGTTGACACAACATTTTCATCATGTAATCAATGTTCAGAAGGGATTAAAATGGCAAATAAAATGTTAGTTTATATCATGAAAACTGTTGAATACATATGTTCAAACTATAACATATACAATTGAGACCGCATTTGGAGTATTGTATGCAATGCTGGTCACCATGTTACAAGAAGGACACAGAAACACTCAAAGCTATGTAGAGGACAGTGACCAAATATATCCCAAGACGCAAGGACATGTACTCTTGACAGACTCAGGGAATTGAAATTACTTAGTTTTAAGAAGAAGAGACTGCACAGGGAACTAATCCAGGATTTCAAAATTGTCAAAGGCATTAATAAAGTAGATCAAGCAGATTTTTTAATCGGTGAATCACATACTCGAGGACATCAGTGGCAATTAAATGGAGGTACATTTAGGACTGAAGCCAAGAAGCAATTCTTTATGCAAAGAGTTGTGGAAGTCTGGAACAAATGACCAAGTCATGTAGTTGAAACAGAAACCTTGACAAACTTTAAGTGGTATCTGGATGAGACATTAAGACAAATGAGCTATTAGCTAAACAAACAAACTTGATGGATTGAATGGTCTCCCCTTGTCTGTCAAATTTCTTATGTTCTCAGGTTCTTGGTCACCCACCTGACCAAGGCCCTTCTTTCCCGGTTACTTAATTTGGCCTGACAACCAACTCTAAGAAGAGTCCAGGTGGGTCCAAAATTCTTCCATTCCACATTTACTGAGGCCACTATGTTCCTGTGACCCTAATTTAAAGTTAGTGATTTTGAAAGATTTAGAAATAATTTCATACCCTTGCCCTGATCTATGCCTCACCACAATTTGATCACACAGAGTTACTTAGACTTCATGGCTTGGTTTTTGTCCTGACTTGCAGTGTGAATTGAGGGACCTTTTATACACAGGTATGTGCCTTTCTAAATGATGTCATATCAGTTCAGTTTGCCACAGGTGGACTCCAAACAAGTTCTAGACTGAGGATAATTTAAGCATATGGGTTGCACCTGAGCACAATTTGGAGTACCATAGCAAAGGGTCTAAATACTTAAATGAGAGATTTCAATTTTTATTTTTAATCATTTTCAATATCTTTCTGAAAACACATTGCCACTTTGTCATTAAGGGTTACTAAGTGTAGTCTGGTGTACAAAAATGGCAAATTTAGCCCTTAAAAATGAAATCTACAACAAAATAAAGTGTGCAGAAAGTGAAAAGGTCTGAATATTTTTTGAATCAGCTGTACAGGTGCCCATGTCTACAAAGATGTAGTGCCCTTCCAAGTTTTCTTCCGGCCTTAGGTTTCTTAGCTGGGATAATTTGGGATTCCTCCACCACTATGCCAGATAAAGTAATTTGAAATAAAGAGATGGCTATGTTTAGTTGTACTGCAATGCACTCTGTGCTCCCTATGGTCCTGTTGCAGTTTTACTGGATTTTTAAGAGCCTGAAAATGTTCCAGTCAACAGAGCAATATTTTGAGGGGATTCCAAAATAGATAGGCCAATGCTGTCAAACCAATTTAAAGACTTTGTTTGTTACACCTCTCTGCTTAACGGACTCAAACTGTTTGGTTTGGTTAAGTTCATTCAACACTAGACACTTTAACAAATTCACAATACTGCACACATTAAAATTACTTTCATGCGACTTACCGCAGTCTTTCTTCATAAAATGTCAAAGGAGAGTTATGTTGTTTATTTCAAAAGCTGAGGCTCTGCGGTATCTGTGTTTGTGCAGGGTGATTGATACGTGGGTAATTAAGAATTACGGCTGGCTAGCTGGCCACCACAAACCGTTTTTTTAACCTCGTTTGGCTGGTTTTCGGCCCTCACACAAGGGACGATTTCATTATCCCGGCTTGTCGCACAAGATAGCGGCTTACCGGCTTCAGCTCCCTCCCCCTCCAAAAACCACTACGGGGGGTCAGGTGCGGGCGCTGTTGCGACTGCGCGTGCGCACACTCACGAGCTGGAGACCGGGGCGTTTCTCCGTCGCCTCCGTTCTGTGCGGGCGTCGCCCCTCAGGACAAGCAATGCTTTTGTCATAAGCCGTATTGGTATACCGGGAAAGGATAACTGGTCTTTTACCCGCACGGACACATTTCGCAGCAGTACTCATTGCAATAGCATCGCATCTTCAGTAAGCCTTGCCTCCCAAGAATCATTTAAACAGGGTAGTAAAATGAAACAGGTAAGACTAGTCAAATTTTAATGTTGGTGGCCCCAAGGTGTTATGAGAACGTCGAGACTTGACATTTTGTGAAATGTTTGTTCTAAGAGGTTATTCAATTTATTGTGTGCTTTTAATAACACCAGGGAATAGTCGATGATACGGAGGACGTATCTTTGGATTTTGGGGCAGAAGAAGAAGAGTTGGCATTAAGAAAAACCACAATCAGGTAAACCATAGGTGTCGATGCCTTATTGCCAATACGATGTTATGAAAGATGTGTGTGTGTATGCATGCATGCATGCATGAATGTGTGTGTGTGTTTTACTGTTTGTGCATTGGGGTTCTCATTGTTTAGATCCAAACGTCAGTTGTGTAGGAGTGTGGCCAGCAGTTGACTGGCTCCTCATCCTGTCTTGGCTCTTGCCTTGTAGCTGATACTACCTGGATAGTCTCCCACAATTGAGGTAAACTAGGTTACAAGGCTGACATCACTTTAAAGGTGATTTTCGTGCCTTGCACCTGAGCCTGTCAGGATAGGCACCAGACCCACAACCTTGAACTGGGTAAGTGGATTGCATGTATGTAGAAAGGTGTGTGTTTGCTCTGTGCTTGTGTGGAGTTTTTGCCAGATAATTACAGTTTTTTCCTTCATCCTAAATGTGTTTGTTTTATGTGAATTGCTGATTCTCAATGTGTGGATGTTTATAAGGCAGAGCCTTGTTGGTGGGCTTGTACCTTCTCCAGATATGGTTCTCACATTGCTAATGCTGTTAGAATAGGCTTCATCCACCCCCAACCCCAGCAGTCCTGAATTAGAACATGTGGGTTGAGAACATCATGCTATGAACATGAACTGCACTTGTACATGGTGACATCAAATGCCTTTTCTAATAACGCCACAAATAAAAGATGGGCTGATGACAAGTGTTTTCCTTTCAAAGGGTAAAACAGGAATTGCTTTTGCACAGATTATAATAGATATGGTAACAAAATTACTGTGATGCTAATTGTTTGTTTTGCTGTTTTTGTAACTTGTGCTTTAGATTTTGTTTTTTTCTCTACACCATTTAGCTGGATGCCCATTTTGTCCAGTTTTATTGAAATTCACCTATGCATTATGCTTTGGTTCTAAATGAGAAATTTCTGTCAATAAAAGGCTTCAAATCTGTGCACATGTACAATGTATATGTACATTTTACATTAATTGTGTGTACCACACAAAACAAATCCAGTCAATTACAGTCAATATTGGTAATATTATTTCAACAGGTTTGGCTCTGCTTGATAGGTTAGAACAGTCTAAATTTTGATGGGTTCCTGGTACTAGTGGAAAAGCAGAAAGATTTCCTTGTTGTTGTATTGTTTACGTTCCATTCAGTTTATGAAGAAGTGCAGATGGAATTCACTCAATAACCAGGCTTAAGGGGTATTGACTGTGCACATTATGTTCTCTCAGTTCAGGAGTAGCCCAGTTTCTGTTTGATAAAAAAGGAGCAAGGGTCAAATATAATGTCATCACATCAATGACCAGATGTTTCTCACTTACTCTCCATCTGCTTGGCAAAGTGAGGGTTACAATGCAATACTTCGATTTGGACCATGCAGGCCACCATTTTCCTATCAACGGTTTTAAGGTACTTCTCAGACCCAAGAAGTATAATCTTTTCCAAGTGTCATGGGTTCTTATTTGGTACATGCCCAAACCATTTCAACTGGCTTTTCTTGATTTTGAGAAATAATGGTTGTACTCTGAGCTCCTCACTATATATCAAGTAGAGTAAGCTTAGCAACCCTGTACAGAACCTAATTTCTACCACTTGTATCCTGTAGCCTTAATTTTGTGGTCACCACACAGTGTTTGTAATCCTGGTAGGGAATAGGGATGCAAACCGACTTGTAAATGGAAGTCTTCATCACAGTACTTTCTTTCTGCTATGTCACCACGTCTGGTACAGCTCTGTACACATGCTACACCATATTGATCAGTCCTTGATCTTTTCAAAAATTGTGATCTTTATGCTATGAAAAGGCTTGTGTGACCAAGTGGTCATTAGAGATGTTGAGATTTTTGTTCCCTTGGTAGGGTTACCCTTAGCAAAGTAACCAAAAGGGAAGGCCAAACAAGAAATAACACAAATTCTGACCCCTATTGATAGTTCAAAATAATAACAATAAAAAGAGAATTCTAGTGTGGAACAGGGGTATTAATATGCCAGGACTCAATGTGGTGTTCCCCATACGAGCACTGATCAGGATATATGATAAGGTATGAATAAGTTATAGTACCATATACCCTTACCAATATGCACTTAATTAATTGTAATCCAATGAATTAAAAAAGTAATGTGAAGCTGGTAGGTTGACTCACCACCAACAAGTGAATTTATGAAGAGTCTTTTTCTGGTATTTAGTTAGATTTGTTTTTCCAAAAGTTATTTATACATTTTTCAACTTTGTCTAATATATTTTCAAGATCTAAAAACAACCATCAGTGTCACCTTTTATGATATTCCATATTCAACATTCAGCTGTGTTTGGGGGATTGGGGTCAGTATATAAGCTAGTTTTTCCAAAAATGTGTTTTGATAGGCAGCATGGTGCCTTGCAAAGTTGTTAGCAAAATCCTGTGACCACCATTCATTTTTTGGTTGTCTAGTCACTGTCTGTGTAGAGGCTTCCCATTTTATGTGTCTTTAGAGAGTAAACCAGTTACATCCCAGTTCCAAAATACATGATTATTAGGTAAAGTTTTTAAACATAACATTGTTAAAATGTCCTACCTAGGCCTGGTTCCTTTTTTTGCACCTAATTCTGACAGAATACGCTCTGAAACCATGACTCTGTAATAAAAATCTAGCTGTAAAATGAATGCATGGACTTCATCAAAACACAATTTGTTTAACCTTACAGAAGAGCTGCTTACTGAAAACCTCAAGGTCACCATTTTAGACTCCTCCAATGCCCAACTGTGAAACCCTGATTCATGTCACCTGCTGCTTCAGTATAATAAAGAATGAAAAAGTGTACATCTGAAAAAGTTTAATAACACTTTGTTTATAGTGTTAGCAAATGTTATGATTTACATTTCATAATACTAGAACAATCAAATGCACATTGCTATAAACAAAACATGAAAAATTTACAACAAATCAAGTAAAGTACAGAAAAAGTTAAGATCTATTAATCTTAACACTAAAAAACTAACTCTTACCCACTGTGGAGTGCTAATTAATAACAAAAACACTATTTGGTTATACTTTCTCATATTGATTAAAACAATTGGAGTTAAACAGAAAACTTGGCAGAAGGCCAGAAGACTTGTTTTAGATTAACATTAATAAATTCTTGTCAGATTCTAAAGAAATTCTGCATAATTCCACACAAAAAAATGTGACTATATGAGATGCAGTTTTCTGTTGAGTTATAGCTAGTGTGCTAGATTAAGATTGTCAGCACATTAACATGATTTAGTAAATCATGGTGAGTTTATCGCTAGATGGTCTATTTCGAACTCCTAACCCTGTTGTAAGAAGATTTGGGATATTATGGATCTGGTGTGCTCTAAAAGATTTCTTCACTTAAAAAGAATTTCATTTAAGACATATTGAACACATTGTTATCATTATTAAAAGATATAGAGATCAATGTGTATTTTATACTGTTTATATATTGTGTGTATTTTGTAATTTATTTTAACAACGCTATCTATATCTGTACGTGTTTGATTGTAGATCAAAGTATTTCATTCATTAATTTGCAGTTGAAGTACAGGTTTTTGTGACTTACTCAGGCTCATATAGTGAGATGGTGGTGGGATGGTTGAACAAGCAACCTTCTGAAATTGCTTACTTATCCGTTCCGAAAGATATAAATAGAACATCAAAAAGTTGCTTTAAAATAGAATATGTAAGAATGAATAAAATGATGTTGTTATTAAATGGATTTTAAATGTTCTGCTTGGTTAACTGTCAGTCTGAAAAATATTCCATTGTACTTTTTAGTGCATGCTTTTTTTACTTATATTTTTACTGTGGGTTTTTGTTTTGAGTAATACAGTAGAGAAGCCTTAATTATCCACCTCCTTTGCTGATTTTATCACATCAGTCACATAACCATGACTTTTTAAAGTTTGCTTTTTTATTATATGTTGAATATATATATATTTATACTCTATATTCACTTGCAGCACCTTCTCTTACAAATATCTAAATATTTTCTTATCTTTAATTAATAATTCAATTTCTTTCTGTCCATTGAATCACTCAGAAGTTAACTATGTGTAAGAATGAAATGTTTACCTAAATTAAAATGCATGACGTGCGAATGTTTATGATCATATGTTATCAAAGTGATTTTCCCCCTGGTATATATATGAACAGAAACTATTTGAAAGCGTTGAAAGCCTTTCATGCAGACATATTGAGGGAGGAGTGTTTATGCAGAATAAGGACATAAAATCCTATTTTTTTTGTTTGAGCCCACAGTCAGTGCATTTGAGATCACCAATGTCTGTTATCGTGTGCATTTATTTCCTTTGTTGTAAATTATTCTAAACAGAGGCAAACAAATAATTGAAATTCATTAGGGTGGACATGAGAAGACCAAATTATTATAAAAGAATCATGGAGTAGAGGGGTGTCTGTTTAAGTAGTAAGTGATGATGGAAGGGTAAAAGTGAAACAAAACGATTGAAGAGTACATGATCAAAGGAGCAGATGTTTGCAGTGATGATTCATCTAGAGATATTTTAGTCTGTTAGGTGCAATCCAAAATGTAAAGAAGAGTGAAAATTCTGAGCACATTAAAGTATCTCTTTAAAAATATATATATATATATATAATATAATATATATATATAAATAGTAGCAGAGAAATTCTTCGATTTAACCATGATTTAAATTTGGACTGATTTGATTTTTCACACTTACTTGAATATTGTTGACACATGGTAGTCCTAGTAGAGGATGGCAAAAGTTTTGTAAAAAGATTCATAAGCATGTTCAGCTTTCTTTTATACAGTGTACATGAATCAAAAAGAAACATTTTATGATTAAAACACAATGTAAGACTGAAGTCAACTGCTTGCAAATTTCTACTTTTTCACACAGAATATTGATGATAGCAAGAAAAGTTTACTTTGGAGATTTATATTGATTTGTGCCATTCAAAAGAAAAGCACTTTAAATGCTAGATGAGTTTTGTCTAGTGCATGTAAAGTGTAACAGTCACATTAACTGGTAAAAATGGCATGTGCCCACGTTTGAAAAATAGAAAGGAATTAATCAGAGTACCTGACATGGCTATAAAAGGATTAAACTGCATTGGGTCACTTTACTTCTTTACTTTTCACAACTTTTCAACAACAGATATTACAATGTTAAGTTCTAGACATTCTCCTGGTCCAGTGCTGAAATTTGAGCAGCTAAATTAGCTGAATAATGTATTGTTTTCTGAAAGTTGCATACAGCGTACCTATTAAGTTACTCCTCTGATCTACCGCTGCATCAGTGATGCAAAACTGCAATTACACATAAAAAATGCATTCATTCACTATAAAAGAGAGTTGTGAACATCTGCATCCAACACAAGTCAGGTTTAACAGTTTACTGCTTAACTCATATGGAGAGTAAATGCCTAATTTCAGGGTCCAGCATGTTTCTAGGTATTTCCAATAAAACCCTACTTTGCAAAATAAAGAAACAAGATTCCATTTTGTTTTTGAATGTTCATACTAGTTGCAAATTCACACATGACATTGCCCAACCAGGATGTCAGAGCCGCTTATGTAGATTGACACAGAATTTTGCATAAAACAAAGCCAATAAATCCCTAGGAGTTTAGTTTTAAATTGAGTGTTTGGCTTTGTCCGGTTTGCTATGATAATCCGCTTCATTTTTTTCCACATAAGCCTTGGAACCAGTAATTTACCTCCAAATTACTATGGTAGCTTATGTGTGTAAAATCATCTTGTGCAAATGTCTAAGGAAAGTACTGAAGACAAAAATCTGAAGTAAAGCAGCCAATGAACAGCTGATTAAAGTGTCAGATTCACCAAGGATGAGAATATTATAGTGCTGGTGCAGAGTAAGGAACTAACCTAAAATCACTTTTGTAGAAGGAGAAGGTTAGTACATTCGAGAGCAAGTGAGAAAGAAGGTGGGAACTAGGAACTTTGCAAGCAGGTGCTTACGGAAGAAAGATAGTAGGAAGCAATTTAGAGAGGCAATTTATTGTATTCCTTGCTCTGTGCTCCAATAAACACACGTTATCGGCAATACACTAATAACCCAATTGTGCTCCACTCACTTAGAATCTGGAACCAATGTAGAAAGCATTTTAAGACGGAGAAGCTTCTATCTGTGGCACCCCTGCAAGAGAACCACCTCTTTCAACCTTCACAAACATATGCAGTTTTTAATATTTGGAAAAAATTTGGAATTAACTTGCTTAGAGATCTTTATATAGACAACGTCTTTGCATCCTATGAGCAATTATATTCCAAATTTAACATTCCAGCTACACATTTCTTTCACTATCTTCAAATCAGAAACTTTGTTAAACAAAACCTTCCAGATTTTCCTCATCTTGCACCCTCATCCATGCTGGAAAAAATATTGCTCAATCTCAAGGACTTAGACTCCATCTCTACAATATATAAAATCATTTTACAATCCCTCCCTTTCAAAGATCCAAGAAGACACTGGGAAAAAGATCTTTCAATTAATATATCAGAAAAGGAGTGGGAAGTAACAATGCAGAGAATTCACTCGAGCTCCATATGCGCAAAGCATACAATCATACAACTCAAAATTATATATCGAGCACATCTGTCTCGACTAAAACTCTCCAAAATGTTTCCAGGGCATGATCCAACCTGCGAACGCTGCAACCAAGTCCCAGCCTCACTAGGTCACATGTTCTGGTCCTGCACCAAATTAACATTATTCTGGACAAACATTTTTAATTACCTTTCAGATAGCCTTGGACTCACAATCCCTCCAAACCCATTAACAGCTGTGTTTGGGGTACTTCCAGATGGGTTTAAAGCGGAGAAAGACAAACAAATTGTGATTGCATTCACTACACTTTTGGCACGCAGACTTATTATCATAAACTGGAAGAACCCAAACTCTCCTCTTTTAAGTCAGTGGGAAACCGATGTGTTATATTATTTGAAGTTGGAAAAAATCAAATACTCAGTTAGAGGATCTGTACAGACTTTTTTCAAAACATGGCAGGATCTAATCAGTAATATTTTAAAATAAGTTCATAAGGCACAGAGAATTTATTAATTTAGGTATATTTACAAGCCTTAAATTTAACGCCGTTTGGCTTGCTCTCTCTCTCTGGGATGGGGATCGATCTGTTCTTAATTTTTCTCTTTGTAAAAACTTGATTGCTTTGTATGGATTGTAATAAAATTAATAAAAAAAAAAATAAAAAAAAATAAAAATAAAAAAAGAGAGGCAATTTAACATACTTCTCACCTATCCCAGCCAGTAAAATATCATATATCAAGAAAACTGTTACTCATCTGTGAGGTTGAGGATAAAAGGGGTTACATAGAGAGTGATCCAAATGTCACATTTGTTAAAGAAATAGCAGAGTAAGGTTCATAGAATCAATAATAAGCAAAAGATTGAAAAGGACATCAGTGACAGATTTGTAAAAAGAAGAATCCTACCACTCAATTTAAAGAAAGCCATAAATTTTCATTTTGAATGGTAATATATCTCCACTTAATGTATGTAGAACTAAAATGAAGCACACAATGACTAGTTCAGTCTGTCCCACCAAATTGAAGCTGTAGCTCTGCCACCCTGAAGTTTATAGTAAGCACTGCAAATAACCAAGCTGCTGACAGAAATGCATTTTTCATTTTACAGGATTTGTAGTAAAATTAGCTTTCTTTGGAAAACAGTAGTTTAGTGCTAATGATCAGACACATACA
Source organism: Polypterus bichir lapradei (assembly GCA_026402145.1). Taxonomy (NCBI): domain Eukaryota; kingdom Metazoa; phylum Chordata; class Cladistia; order Polypteriformes; family Polypteridae; genus Polypterus; species Polypterus bichir. Next base: position 40,777,382 of record JANRMT010062861.1, read on the forward strand.
CACACCACAAGCACAAAATGGGCAATTTGACTGGAAGGACAGTTAATGATAATATGCTGGCTGTAAAGTTTGACCTGTTTTTCTGATGGTTACTGGTTAGACAGAGATGATTGTGTGCGAGTCAGTCAATGTGCATGACTATATGTCTAAAAGGTATATTACAGTAAAGTGATGAATTTAGTTATTTTGAATACCAGTTGATAGTTACTGACAACTACAAATTATGTTCTGAGACCTGAACATTATGTTTAGCTTTTATGTTAGATTTTGTCAGATTTTTTGTTTAGCCACATTCTTAAAGGAATGATTTATTGTACATGGTTCCAGAATTGTAGATTTTATATCTTGTATCATGAACAGGAATATAGACATGATGGCAGTATTCTGTCTGAATGTCTTCCTTAATTTTCCAACTGCTTTGCTGTACTGTGTTTTCAACCATTCTTTGTGCATTAATGTAAAGATTTGGTATGAGGTAACTCATATTTGAAGGTCTTGATTTTCTCATTTTTTTGTAATGCTGTGGTATTGACTTGTGTTCAGCATTAAACAACAGCAAATAATGACAAAACATCCACTAATAATATCATATTATGCTTGTGTCAGGTACATAGTCTTTTTTTTCTAGAAGTTCTAAGGCACTTTCACAAAATCCTCTTGTGTAAGAAAGAGAAATGCTTTCAAACAGGATTGAACTTTTGACTTGAACACCTGCCCTTTTCCTAATCCACAGGTTGTTAAGCCACAACTCCCTATCTCCACATTGTTTTCCTAATTGTACTCCTCCCTCAGACCACATTCTGCATTGTTGTTATGCCCTGAAGTGCCATGTTACCCAATCAGTGGGCTTTTTCAGAGCTTCTGACAATGAATTTTGGGGGTTTTGGCAGAAGGGCCTTAATTTCAAAAGCTAGATCCTTTTGTTTACAGGAGGATTTTCTGGAAGCGGTTTATTTAATAATAATTTAGCCATATTGAAAGTTATGGGATGTTGTGAACATGACTGAATACGTGATGTGTCGTTACTCGTGGATAATGCTGCACGAGCAACTTTTTTTATTCATGGATGTTCTGAACTTACTTGCTGTTGTTCAGTGTTGATCTCTTATTGAAGTCCATTATATCTGCAACTTTGTTCTCCAATAAAAGATGGCATTGCAAGATTTTCTTGTCCATCCCAAATTCCAGAGGCGTACAGATTTGTCTGACTGTAAACCTTTTCAGTAAGCTGAAGTGTATGTGTAAGTGTACAGTATGTGTGTGCCATGCAAAGGACAATCACCTTTCCAGGACTGCTTCCTGTTTTGCACCTGATGATACCACTCATTCATAAAATGTAAGGATGGGTGGTCATATCACTTGTTAATTCCAAAGGAAGTGTAATCAGTACTATCTTTTGAGAGTTGAGATTTATGAAAAGACATTATGGTACACAGCACAGGCAGCACTGGACTAGATAATTAAGAATTAAAGAAAGGTTATACATTGAAGTGTTCTTACCTTATTTTCTTTCCTAGACATCCTATTGCATCATTTTTTCATCTGTTTTTTCGAATAAGTGCTATTATTATCTATTTGTTTTGTGACTGGTTCAGCAAGAGTTTTGTTGCCTGCTTTGTTGTCATCATAATTCTTCTTTCCTGTGACTTCTGGTCAGTCAAGGTAAGTTACATATGTAAGTATATCAATTAAAGCTGTGTTAATTCTGAGAAAATGCTTCTTAATACAAATCAAATAGTAGAATTACTTTTGAAAAAATGTATTGTGTCAAAATAACCAGAATTAAATATTGATTTCAAATATAAAATGCTGTATTCCCTTTAGCATTTACACATTATAAATTCTTGTCTGTTTTTATTATTGCAGCAAAAAATACGATAGTACTAGATATCATCTCATTTTATCTGCTTCTCTTTGTGAGGGCCATGTTGGTCACAGGGTAGTTCCTAGGTTCACCCTTTTCTCTTTAAGTGTACTCCCACTTATGATCCCAATGTGATATACATTAATTACCAATATAGTATGAAAAAAAGGAAATGTAACATAAACAAAAAACATAATGTGAATGCACAAACAGAAAAAAGCACCATGAAATATATGCATTATAAGCATTATAACAGTCAATTCTGCTGGAGAAAAACGAAAGAACTAGCTTTTCAGGTTCCTCCAGGTTAAGATACCATTCTTATTTTACAATATTTCTAAAAAGGGTGTATTAGAATGCACAGAATTGTGATGACTGAAAGCAAACTCTTTGTCATAGATAACAAGTTTCAAATGGATTCAAATAAACTAAAATTTAAGCCATTTGAGTTGAGTGTTTTCAGTATTATTGTACAATTTATAGGGATAGCGCCTGTTTTATCTCGGTAGAGTAATATATATATTGCTCTACTTTCCCCTATTGTATTATTAATATGTAGCTTTAGAATGCATAATCTCACAGACTTATCACTGTTTATAAGGTATTATTGTATATGCCTTATCCCTAACTTCCCTTCTATATCTATAAACTCAGGCAATTAGATGTAGTAAAAAGACAAGCAGGAGTTAAGTTACACATAAAATAATGTATTACTGATAATATTCATAAATAATAACAAAATGCAAAGTACATTTGAATATTGGCAACCATACAACCTGATAAAATGGTGATGTGTAACTCAGGTGGCACACAGACTTGTAGTTACTTAAAGTCTCTAGTTAAGGCATCATTTGTGCTCAGCTTTTAGCCACATGTCTGTTCAAAATGGCTGAAGCTGTGCTCTTCATTGTGTTGTCTTCAGTTCTTGGTGGGATGGTCTTCTTCAGTTGTTAGCAAGAGAAAGATACTTCTACATCATCACAGGTTAGCAAGAGAGATGCTTCTTTCATCATATGTTGGTTAGAGAGAGAATGTGGTTGGGCAAGCAAATTTTTAGATTTTCTGCCCAACCCCCTACAGCCAATAGGATATCATGGTACTTAAAGGCCTCTGAGACAAGCAAATTCCAAACAGCCATATCTCAGACCAATGGGTGAAATAGAACATCTTAACACCTGGCATAACCATCAAAAAAACATATGTTAAACATCCTGGCTTCCTTACAGGGGGTTGAAAGACTTTAGCAGAGAAAATACTCATCATACTAGTTTAAGACACATCCCCCCAAATCCTGTCGTAAAATTAGTCGTAAACTGGGGGGAAAACACAACTACCTCTCACCAAAGTAACACTAAATTACATTGCTTTGCCTAGATTACAAATAAAGGCATACAAAACATTTATCAAGTTATATGCAAAATCTCACATCACAACAGCGCCCACTAAAACAACAATTTTTTTCTGAATTTAAATATCCAATACTGTGTCTAACGTTCATTTTTTGTTTTATTCATTATGTACAATTAGATAATATACCCAAAATAGAAGGAGAGTGAAGGTGTTGGCAAAATAATAATATATGACATGGTTCATGTTGAGCAATTAAAACAAAACTGAGTGCAATAATGAACAATGTTGCACATCCTGTCTCTGACATGCCAACTCTGAGTAGTTTCTACCAAAGAGTTATTCAGCAGAAGTGTGTCAAGAAACGCTACTGGGGCTTCTTTACACCAATGGCAACATGCCTGCCTCAGTGAGACTATATCTGACAAGTGAGAAGTTTCTCTTTCTTTTTAATTTTTTTCCATTTTAGTCATTCTATTGTGTATTCAATCTCTGTGTGTGTGAGTGTGTTTTTGTATATATATATATATATATATATATATATATATATATATATATAGTCACAAACTTGACGACAAGTCATAGCAAGGTTTGGGTCAGCCACCCGTATAATTGGTATCCTGGCTGCAAAATCGTAAAAATGTTACACAGCACTGATGTGCAGAAAACCGAGTCCAAAACAGAACTGAGGGAATAGGGAAAAGGTGAAGGCTTTTAAAGGGGAAGACAGGAAGTGAGGTCAAAAGGGTCGGGCTCATAAGGGACTTCAACCATAGGCTCGAGCCCGGATGTGACATCACAGGGGCCGGAGCCGGCAAGGTCTTCTTCCATAGGCTCGGACCCGGAAGTGACGTCAAGAGGGCCAGGTGGAATCTCCCATGAATGGTCTGCAGGAAATGGAGAAAAAGAGTCAGTGCACTCTACCACATCCCGGTCTGATTCGGAATTGCCCTTACTCAAGCCCTTTAGCTGCCTCCCATGTACAAATGTGTGACAATATACTGTGTGTGTATATGTATATATATGTATATATATATATATATATATATATATATATATATATATACTTACTCAGCAAAAAAAGAAACGTCCCTTTTTCAGGACTGTGTATTTCAACAATAATGTTTTAAAAATCCAAATAACTTTACAGATCTTCATTGTAAATTGTTTAAACAATGTTTTCCATGCATGTTCAATTAACCATAATCAATTAATTAACATGCACCTGTGGAATGGTTGTTAAGACCTTAACAGCTTACAGAAAGTAAGCATTTAAGGTCACAGTTCTAAAAACGCAGGACACTAAAGAGACTTGTCTACCAACTGTGAAAAACACCCAAAGAAAGATGCCCAGGGTCCCTGCTCATCTGCGTGAACGTGCATTATGCATGCTGCAGGGAGGCATGAGGACTGCTGATGTGGCTAGGG
>JANRMT010062861.1:40787020-40827331 GCA_026402145.1 Polypterus bichir lapradei
CATTTAAAAACTGCATTTTGTGTTTACTTGTGTTATATTTGACTAATGGTTACATGTGTTTGATGATCAGAAACATTTTGTGTGTCAAACATGCAAAAGAATAAGAAATCAGGAAGGGGGCAAATAGTTTTTCACACTGCTGTATAGTGCCTGGCATCACATCTCAGAATCCACATTGGTCCTCTTGGATCTGAGGTTTGACATTTGACGAAAATCTCTACCCCGCTGAGGAATATAATCTGGTTCCTGTTTTTGCCCTGTCTTGAGAGATTGTCACAGCTTTTTCATACAATACTGAAGAGGAGTGAAAACCAACACATTCATAGTTGTTTTTGCTTTATATGCTGTCATGACAAAAGAGTTAGAGGGATAATGAATATGGCAAACTACAATGATAATATTTCTGTTTGAATTTCATCTCCTCCTACACCCTTGCTAAAACAGATATTTTTAACCACATGATATCAGCCACAGAAAGTGAACCAGACTCACAAGATATTTTGGCTATTGCTTCCTCTTAAACATGGCACATCTAAAGGGTACAGGAGTTGCTGTTATTCTTTCTGCTATCCTTTATTGATATTCTTAGTCGGGTGTTAAGGCCTTTCCACTTTCCCTGAGAGCAGCTATTGAATGTCTAGCTTACAAAATCCTGGTTTATTAAATTATTTCCCAGTGTGGCTTGAAGGCTGAACATTTTTCCTCACCAAACTCTAAGCAACACAAACATTAGTCTCTTTTCATGGCCTCTGCCTTCTGTATGTACCGTTGCCTCAAAGTCTGATACAGAAATTCTACTGCTTACGTTATACTCAAGGTCTTTTGAAAATTAACGGCTACACTCCCCTTTGGTGATTATTAATAAGACTTAGTGTTATTTCAGTGACAAATATTCACTTCTTTTTTTGGAGAATGGAGGGTGATTTAGATGTGTAGAGCATACTATCACAATTTCCAAGTTTTGCCAAAGTAAAAGCTTAAACACAACACTTAAAATACCATATTGATTTTAATCAATGTAATGAAATATCTTTATATTTTCATATTTTCTTGCTGATGTTATTTGTCCTTCCAAAATAAGTACTGCAGATGCTGTGTTGGTATAGGATCATTCTGCTGATACATTATATATTAAATATAATTATAACTAATAAGCCAAATAATGCTAACCTGTTTAATTGTAATGAATAGGCACAGGTGTGTTTAAATCCATCACATTTCTTTACCTTTATTGTTTTTTTCCTGAATTTCATTCTAGAGAAATCTCATGGTATTAATATTAATTTTAATCATTGAGCCCCTTGCATACCTGGGTATCCTTTGGTGTCAGCTGAATAGGAGATGAACAATGAGATGCTGTCAGCACTTTTATTCCCATAAAAGTTGATGTACATTGAAGACAGATTTGTGAACCATTTTTATGCCACCCATTGTAGTTAGTTAATGGTGAAATATATTTTATACATCTCATAGCATCAAAGACAGATTTTTATGCATTGGTTCATATTGTCACAAGAAGTGAATTTTGATTTTCATCACTGGAGTAACATATTATTTTGCATGTGCTATATAGTAATAGCTTAGAATAAGCTTAAAATTAACTGCATGTAACTGTAACTGCATATATAAAGACCTAAAAATTATGCCAAGTAAGATATTCATTATGGTATACTTTTAATGTTTAGAATATTTTTAAGAGTTTCTGCTTTTGTCCATCTAAAAAAGTCACTCCGTACTTGTTTCCCAGGCTATTTACCAGATAAAACTTTTATTGAAGGTTCAAATAGACTTCTTATTATGTTTCAAGCCACAAATATAAGTGTTATTACTCTGGCTGGGGCAAAATTGCAAATCAATGAATGCTACAATCTTTGTTATCTAGTGGGACACAGTTCAATTTCTTTGCTGTAAAACAATTGTCCTTGCAGCATAGAATTGCTTAGATGGTAGTTGGAAAAATTTTTTTTTGCCCAGGTTAATCCAGAAAACCACCAAATTATTTTAAGAACATAAGAAAACCATGTTTAAAAAAGGGACAGATATTTAAGCAACCTACATGTAACTGCCGTTGGCCAAACTAATGGTTAAATGGTTGTGTTATGAGTTCCTCCTCTAATATCTAGTATCAGCTTTTTAAACCACTTGAAGTTTGTACAATGTCAATGTCAAATTTATTTATATAGCACATTTAAAACAACATAGGAATGCTTTGGCCAAAGTGCTTTACAATAATAGAATAAAAGAAAAACATACAAATAACATGGATAACATAAATAGAAATAAAATAAATGAACATAAATAATATATAATAAATCGAAGTAATGTTACATAATCACAATGAGGAAACCATCAGTGTTACTGAAGGTCATGGAATGCAAGTGAATAGAAATGAGTCTTTAATCTCGTTTTGAACAGTTCAGTTGTAGACGACTCCTTTATGTGATGAGGTAAAGAGTTCCACTGGTGAGCAGCAGCAGCTGCAAAGGCCCTGTCCCCCTTGTTTTACACTTGGTACGAGGGACAGCAAGAGACAACTGACCAGAAGATCTAAGCACTCTAGATGGCTGATGTGAAACACACAATTCAGATAAATAGGCAAGAGCAAGCCCATGTAAAGATTTAAAAACAAGCAACAAGATTTTAAAATCAATTTGAAAACTGACAGGCAGCCAGTGTGAAGAAGCTAATATTGGAGAAACAGAATCAGACTTTCTTGCCCCAACCAGAAAGCGAGCAGCAGCATTCTGGACCAACTGTAACCTGCGTATCAGGGATTTGCTAATCCCAGAATACAGCGAGTTGCAGTAATCAAGGCAAGAAAAGATAAAAGCATGAGTAGCTTTCTCAAGATCCCTAGAAGATAAAAAAGACTTGATCTTACCTAATAGACGAAGCTGGAAAAAACAACTCCTGACTACAGAATTAACCTGTTTCTCAAAAGAGAGGTTACTGTCAAAGATAACACCAAGATTGCAGACTTGAGGTTTGCAAAAGACAGAGAAAGAGCTGAGAAGTCCAAGACCAATTTGGGCTTTAGCTGGTGGACCCACTATAAGCACCTCAGTTTTATTTTGATTCAGATCAAGAGAATTATTAGCCATCCAGGATCTTAGTTCAGAAAGACAGTTGTGGAGTTGATTTATTGCGGAGTTGCAGACGGGAATATAAACCTGAGTATCATCAGCATAGCAGTGAAAAGAAATGTTACATTTCCTAAAAATAGCTCCAATATGATGAAAGTATATAGAGAATAAGATAGGACCCAAAATGGATCCCTGAGGAACACCACATTTAAGACGAGCAGTAGACGAAAAAGAGGAATTTAAAGTCACTGAAAAGTGTTTACCAGTTAGATATGACCTGAACCTGTAAAGCGCAGCCCCTTTAAGCCCAACAAGATGTTCAAGCCGCAACAGCAATATCTCATGGTCAATAGTGTCAAAGGCAGCAGAAAGGTCAAGGAGGACAAGGACTGCAGCGCCACCTGAGTAGTGATAACAGAGATGTCATTGAATACTTTAAGGAGGGCCATCTCAACACCATGATAACGCCTAAAGCCAGACAGTGTTTGCACAGTGTTATCAGGAAACCATTGAGATGAAGACAGCAGTAATTGAAAACAATACCAAAGAAACGACAAACGTTCGAGTGATGCAGCATTTTGAAATAAAATTCTGAAACAGATAAGTTTTTTTTTGTGTTTGCTGTAACTAAATTTTGCAATTCAATTCACCAATATCCCTTTACTGGACTTAATTCTTCTGCTACAATGTAATGAGATATTTGCTGTTCCTAAGGTTACACTCTGTCCAGTAATGCAGACTCTCTTTTGTACTGTAATAGCTAAGGATTAATACCCAAGACATACCTATTGTAATATTGTTTGACATGTTAAATTACAATCTTTCTAAAATATTTTATGTTGTACAATTATGTTAGAATGTTACAGGGAGGTTATTGGTGGGATTGCGGTGGTGGAATCAAATCGATGAAGATGGGAGAAGTCACTGGGTCTTTGAAGCAAAAAAGGTAATGTCAGACTTGTAAATGCTTGAGTAAGTGATGGTTTTTCTGAGAAACATAAGTGTAATTAATTAATGTTGGTATTGTAAATTTTTATTTTTTATTAATAAACGAAAAGGAAGTTAGTACAGCACTATAACACCATGAATCTTATGGAATTTAACATTTTCCTGTGTAATTATAAACATTTGTACCTACAGTCCTCAAAGAAATGACTATTCTTTTTTGGTAATAAGGTGGTGAAGGAAGCCCACCCCTCCAATTCTTTGGTCGTGTATGAGCGTCTATTGTGCTCAGAGTTGAAAGACTTCCTTTTAAGATAATTAGGTCCTGTGGTTCACCTCTTCCCTTGATATGTGCATTTTGTTTTGTGATCGGTGTATATGACTTTTGTTTATCAGTCAGCCTGTGCAATGCTGTTGACTGGCAGTGCCGCATGCATGCGCAGCTGTTGTCTTCCTGTCAATTAGGGCGCAGGCCTGCACCACTGCTCATTGTGTCTGTGTCTGCACAGTTGTCAGCCACAGTGCACTGCTGTGCCTCTGCTTGCCATAAGAAGGACTGTGATGTCCCAGTGCCTGCAGCCATGGGCATCACCTATTTTACAAACAATATTGTAGCTACTCTTTTTGGATATTCTCAAGAATTGTTGCCTTCCCCAAGATTCCAATATGAATTATTAGACATTTGTATTTGTAAAGACCAAATTTGTTATAATGTGGTATTAATATACAGTAAGGGATTAAATCAAGCAAAAGCTGCTCCATATTAAGTCACCTGCCAGTTCTATCCAGATATTTCTGTTCCCTGGCCACCCCTTAAGTCATTTAGACTGTTAAACTCCCTTCTCTGCATTGTGGTCACTGCACACATTTAGTGTTCTCCTGTCTAAAATTCCACTCCAAATGTTCTAGTCATGACCCTGCTAGAGTCATATCAGGCAAACTGACCTATACAATTTGGATTGTTAATTGCTCTGTTAGGGAGAGTCGTTTATTGTATAATTCCTCTATAAACCTGATATTATTTTTTATCTTTAAAAATAAACTCCTCAGTGCTCTCTTCACACTGTGTCTCCAATACTGTGTAATATGACTGCCTTGCCAGGCTAGTATGAATGAATAACCGTAACTAGAATTGAAACCACTGCTGGTCATCAATATAATATTAGTAACTAATAATTAATTTATGTTCATACAACATCATAAGTAAACCTTTTGAGAGATCATGCGTTAATTTTAATATTATTACGTGTTATTGATTGATTAATAAAAGACAGTTAATTGTAAAGGAGAGTATACATTTATAACTTTTTATTCCAGCAACAATGCATTTTTGAGTGTGAGTAGCTTTTCTTATTAAAAATGTTAGTAATATTTGGAAATTGTAAATGCAATAAAATAGATTTTATGAATAATATTTTGCATACTGGTTTTGCAGATTTCTCCCAATAAGAACTCATCAACAGAAGCTGAAGCTCGAATATTTTGGTTAGGTCTCATCATCTGCCCACTGATTTGGACAGTATTCTTCTTCAGTACACTTTTTTCTTTAAAAGTGAAATGGATGGTAAGTCAGGAACTCTATTATTATGTTTGTTTGTATATACTACATCTTTTGTATTATTCGGTTGCAGAAAAATACCGGTTAGAAAGTTCTGTACATTTAATGACAGTTTAAGCTGGTAGGAATTGTGGCTTTATTGTAAAGTGTAGGATTGGATATAAACAAAACACTTCAAATATTGCTGTAAATTTGGTTTATTTCTGTATATCATTCTTCTTGACAAGATATTGAAGATATGGAACAAGATGATCTTCTGTGGCAACCCCTAATGGGACAAACATGCTCATAGAGCTCAACTTGATTTACACGCAATGTATAAGTTGAACAAAGTTTCACCATATATTGAGGATTTGGATACAAAAACATCTCTCTATTATAATAAAAAAAATCCTGGGATGAGACTTTTTAGCCTGGGACAAGACGAAACGTGACTTTTCCAGAGAGATACTTTCACGTCCCGTGAGATGAGACTTTAACCATGCCCAGGGCCAGAAATAAAACACAAAGAGTAGATGACAAAGTAGAATGTCATAAAGAATTCAAAAACGTTTGCATGATACATATGCAGAGCAGGTTAGATAATTAAAGTACTAAAATTTGAAAGTCTCAAAAAAACATAGTAAAGATCGCATTAGCGCAAACAAATGGAAATTATTACTCGGTGAAATAATGGAACAGCGAAAAGAGATTGAATATATTGTTCAAATTTGAACTTTAAGTCGGAGACTTGTAGATCATCTAATTCATGTTGCCATCAGGGAAAAGTAGTGTTTCTTCCCAATGAAGAGGCATATCCACGAGAATTAAAAGATTTGTTCTTTAAAGTGAAATCCACGTACGCCAGCAGTAGAGACGCGAAGTGGCTGGCCCGTAGCACAGGCTGGAGGGTTTGGCGAGCGAAGCCCCCTATTTTAGAAATAAAATAAATAACATTTAGTTAAATATTCACACACATAAGCTGAAAAACTTTAAAAAAGGGAAAAATTACAGATACTGATGGTCCTTTAGGGAAGGCAGAATCAAAGCCTAGATGACTGAGGTCAACTAGCCCCTAGGCCCTCAGTGGGCATTCTACAGTGTACTGGAGCGGAGACTAGTGTCTTACATGGTGGCTGGTAATATACGTGGGTCTGTGGTGAGGTTTATGACCATCGGTCTTCTTATGTCCTTCCTCTCTGCTCTTAACTTATTAACTCTGGATGTAGAATGGGTAATGATAATGGTTAAAACAGCAGTTACAGTACATCAGGTGTCTCGGCTGAATACTGAAAAGAAAAGAGGAACTGGGGAAGAGGCTTAGTAACATCTGGTTATCATGATGAGTGCTACAAATAGACAAATAACCAATAGACATTAATAGCTTGGTGAACAGCCACACCTATAGCTTTTAAATAAGGGTAAGCTAGGGTGAAGTAAGGGGTATTTTAACTTGATTTAAATTCTTCCCTAATATTTGTAGAGAGAGTTTGGGGAGCTTTCAGCCATTGGCTCTGCCTGCTACACTAGTTTTATTTATAATCACTATTAAAAGATAAATTCACTTGTTTTTACTGTGGCTTTCAAAATTGGGGAACTGAATATAGCTACTGCTGCTATTATGAATGTTTTAACTTTAAGCAGCATCAAAAAGTATAAAATGTATTATAAACAGCAATTATAAATAAGAATAATAATAAGCTTATTACTTAGTGTTCCTTACAGCATATAAAAGCTATCTGATGTAAAAATAATAAATCTGAGACATAATTTGTCTTTTTTTAAAACGACTGAATACCTAATGTTTTTGATTTGGCTGAGCAATAAAAGAGAACCAGCTCTTCCACATTTTGAGTTTTTGTTTTTCCACCACAACAAGAACAATTGACAGAGGCTTTATTATAGAAACCCTATAATGTGTTTATTAAATTTGAAATCTACTGGCAATATGTTTAAAACTACATGCCGATATACAGGTGCCGGTCATAAAATTAGAATATCATGACAAAGTTGATTTATTTCAGTAATTCCATTCAAAAAGTGAAACTTGTATATTAGATTCATTCATTACACACAGACTGATGTATTTCAAATGTTTATTTCTTTTAATTTTGACGATTATAACTGACAACTAATGAAAGTCCCAAATTCAGTATCTCGGAAAATTAGAATATCAATTAAGACCAATGCAAAAAAGGATTTTTAGAAATGTTGGCCAACTGAAAGGTATGAACATGAAAAGTATGAGCATGTACAGCACTCGATATTTAGTTGGGGCTCCTTTGGCCTGGATTACTGCAGCAATGCGGCGTGGCATGGAGTTGATCAGTCTGTGGCACTGCTCAGGTGTTATGAGAGCCCATGTTGCTCTGATAGTGGCCTTCAGCTCTGAATTGTTTGGTCTGGCGTATTGCATCTTCCTCTTCACAATACCCCATAGATTTTCTATGGGGTTAAGGTCAGGCAAGTTTGCTGGCCAATCAAGAACAGGGATACCATGGTCCTTAAACCAGGTACTGGTAGCTTTGGCACTGTGTGCAGATGCCAGGTCCTGTTGGAAAATGAAATCTGCATCTCCATAAAGTTCGTCAGCAGCAGGAAGCATGAAGTGCTCTAAAACTTCCTGGTAGATGGCTGCATTGACTTTGGACCTCTGAAAACACAAATGACCAACACCAGCAGATGACATGGCTGGTTAGATTGTGGCACCAGGGGTCTTCAATATTGAACCTTTTCACAATATTCTAATTTTCCGAGATACTGAATTTGGGACTTTCATTAGTTGTCAGTTATAATCATCAAAATTAAAAGAAATAAACATTTGAAATACATCAGTCTGTGTGTAATGAATGAATCTTATATACAAGTTTCACTTTTTGAATGGAATTACTGAAATAAATCAACTTTGTCATGATATTCTAATTTTATGACCGGCACCTGTATAGCTAGTTTTCAACATGTTGCATTCAGATGTCAAAAGGGTGCGGTTTACAAAGAGAAAAAGACTTTCCATTGGGAACTTTGCTTGGTCAACTCATAGGTAAAGATTAAAAAAATAATAGGACAGTATAAAATTAAGGTTGACATACAACGAAATGTACTTTTATATTATTTGTTTCTTGATAGTTTCTTAATTTTTTGGAAGTACATATCTTCATCTCTCCCTACACATCTGATTTATAAAGTTCAAACAAAATATCATGTTCTTTCCACTTTATGTGAGTTATGGTAGCAACTCTCTGGACTGACCAAGCCTGGCCTCCTCCTTATTACCCTCTCAAGACATTCCTGAGGTATATGTAGGCACACTCAAGGCAATGGAGAGACATAATCACTCCATCATATTCTGTGTATGGCACAGGAGACACTCAAGGTTTATACTAACTATGCCCAAACTACCTCAGCGGGCACCTCTCAAACTAGAGTGACAGCAGATCTAAACAGAGGACCACCTGTATTGCCGAGTTCCTCACCCTGTCACAGAGAGTGTTCAGCTACCCTGTGCAGAAACCTACTTGTGCCCCAGGTAGAGATTGAAAGTAAGAGATTACATTAGTACATTACCATAGGTGAGGATGGGTGGTGGGGAGTGAATGGTGAATCAACAGCTTCGTCCATGTACTTAGTTCTAGTTTCATCTTAACGGTTAGGTACCACATTTGTTAAACTGCTGTTGCACTGATCTTTGCTCAGTCTCATGATCACAGTTTCTCTTGCTTTGGAGGTGTTCATTTTCATCCTCACATTATAAGCAATAAATTGTTCCTGTGCACACCAGAGATCACAGTCTGAATCCAAGACAACAACAACATTTTCCAAGCAGTAGAGGTACAACCCTTAGGTTCTCACACTGGATACTCTCAAATACCTGGTTATGCCTTGATATCCTTCAATGAAAATCATGAACAAGAGAAGAAACGATGCTTCCTTGGTGGTGCTCATAGTTCACATTGAAAAGTCTCAACTTAATACCATTTAGGTGAACACACCTATCACTTTACAAATACAGAAACTGATTGAAAATGTACTAGAACCCTGTACTCTTGCAACATCTTCCAAAGGAACCAAAGGGGTTACACACAAAGCACATGGACACAGGACAGGCAAAATTCCTCAAATATCTGTGCAAGGATAAAGAGTTTACAGTTCCTTGGCTAGGACAGAATCCATATTGATTCTTCTTAATCTGCACTTCAGCTCTCAAACAGAGTCTGCTTTCCAAGGAGGCTGATGAGTGTGGGCCCCTTTTAGTTGGAATGCACTAACCGCCTTCTACACAACATGTGACAGTGTGTTAACCCCTTTTAATATCAAGTACTGAAAGCATTTCTGGTGGATCACAGCCACTCCAGCAGCCGTGTTACTAAGAGGATTTTACTAAACACCAACCAGTGTCTGAGGCACTGCCTCCTCCAAGGACATTGTATCCACCAGTTTTGGGAACACCTCAAAGTGCTCCTTTCCAACTATAGCCAGTAGTGTGCTGCCTGGCGTAGCCAGTGCTGTACAAAGGTTTTTTTTTTCCACTCTTTTGTACGTACCAAAGTGAGGCATCAGATGGATGAGCTACTCTTCTGTTTGCGAGGTGTAAAACATCTGAGTTTCTTCTTATATGCATTGTACTTCCCGATGAGCATTTACTGATTATCATCTGTCATGCACAGAGCCCATCTCTACAACTTAAGACCAAATCAAACCTGTTTGAAATTACTGGAGTGAGTCCCTGGCCATGTCGCATTACACAAATGTTGGAAGTCAACTTGGGGTTTGTGAGAGCTGCGTTTCCAGTGATAGTGCTATATGTAGAGATGAGCCTAACTATATCTATCCAGTACTTTTGAACTTCCCAGTTCTTTTTCTACCAGATAAGTTAAGTTCCAAGGGTCTGTCCTGCTCACCCAAATGGCTTTTACACCTGACCCATGGCAGCTCTACTTAGTATTTACAGACTGAGCCCATTTGGGTGACCTTTGCTTGTTGGCAAACGCTACTGCCAGGCCAGGCCAGGTTTTAGGAGTAGGTCTCAGGATCCAGGTTTCCGTCGAGGTTTTCTTAGGTTTAATTAGAACATTCATGAGAGTCCAATTATAGAGGGTTTTTATTTAGGTGCCACCTAGTCTGCCATGGGAACCTGTAAAGTATTTTACTTATATAGAGTATGTGTGTCGTGGCTTATATTATCTTTCCTTTCCCCCCCTAGGCATTGGTCATTGCTGGAATTTCCCTTCAGTGCGCAAATCTATATGGTTACATCCGCTGCAAAGTTGGAGGAAAGCATGTCATTAGCACTGCTGCATCTTCTTTTCTTGGTCAGCATTTTATCCAGAGGGTATGAGAAACTGATTTAGAACATTATCCTTTAGCAGTGGAAAGTACTGGTTATTTGTCTTTGGTGTTTTTGGTATCACAAGATGAAAACTGGAATAACAGCTTAAATAAATTTATCTTAATTGAGATCAGTCTGTAAAACATTATAGTTATATAGGAACACAATGAAATATCTAGGGTTGTATGAAATTGTACTACTTCATTGAGCACACCCTAGCGATTCTTGTTGTTTAAATAAAGCAATTGACAAAAATCTTCATGCTTAAGAGAACTGTCCTCTTTAAAATCATCCCTGACATTCCTTCAAGCATTAGATCGACTGGCAATTGTCATATTTACAATCTGGTTTATATTAAAAATCAAAATACATTAACATGTTTTATAGTGATAAGAAAGTGTTCATGAGACTCCTATCTATACAATGTACTTTTTGCATCACAATGTTGCCTTTTTGTTTTTTTTGGTTTTTTTTTGCAGCCTAACATACTTTTCGGGGAGTTTTAAGATAAAGGTATGGATGAGCAAGTCACTTGTTTTGCATTATTTGAATGATTAACATCAGAAAAGAGAAAAGCAAACTTTTGTTTAATCATACCTCTCATCAGCTAGTGAGATTTTTAAAGCAGTGAAACAGATACCTGGCAATTAGGTGTGCCAACATTTTGAACAATAATGAAGAATCTCACTGTTTTAGTTATGGCAGAGTGCCCTGCTAGAAAGTCACGTGATTTACAGGTAGAGAGAGCCCGTGTGCTATTAGCTATGAAAACAAACCAAGTCCTGAAGTCCATTCACTGTAAATGAAAGCAGTAGCCATTATCTTGTAAAGAGCTATTCTATCATTTTATAATGTTTGACTTATTTTATAAATATGTTTTGTTATATTCAAAAGACAATGCCTGTGACCAAACATGGCGTGTACAATAAAAAAATGAACAGTGTGCTTAAGAACGTTTGTGCCCTCTCTCTCTTTTTTCATTATTTTAATTTTATTTTTATAGGATAATCAAATGTGGCAGATGGATTTCAGCATCACAAGACTGAATTTACTAAGTGCGTCCAACATAAATGGTGCATTTGGATTTCATGCTACAATATACATCAAAATGAGAGAATTCATTAAAGTATATTTTTTATTATTGCAAAAATATCTACTGTTACATAAAAAGGACTGTTTAAAATATTTATTTTCTTTCCAATAAATTAATTTGTTTTGATTACATTGGATCAGTTTTATTTCACATGGACACAATTTATATGTTTAATTCTTCATTTCCATAGTTTGGTCTTTTTGTTTTTTGTTGAATTTGCATTTTGTGGATTTCTTGTATGAATGAATGCTTTATTTGTCGCTCACTTTATGGCTGGAACAATATTCTTTCACACCTGTAAGGGAAGAGGGGGAAAAAAGCAGTTTAAACAGTTGGCAAATTATAATTCAGTAGCCTTGCTGTACAATAATACTGAAGATTATCCAAGGGTCTTGTAAAAGGTAATAAACGATATGAATATAATAAGCGATATGAAATGCTGAGGAAATGAGTGTGGCTGTGCTCAGCACTTGACAAAACTTAACTGCTAAATCTGCAAGTTTTTGTCTGCAGTCAGAATTTTTAGACTGGTTAAGGTGGTTAAAGCCATAAACAAGTAAGCTGAATAATTAAAAAATAATCATGACTTGTTTGAATCCTGAGAAAAATGACAATATTATACCCAGGCAAAAAAGTACAACAGAACTGTACAACCTCCTTTTCATATATGTGCCACTGTCCAGTAGACTGGAAATCAAACTTACAGTTGTAATGCTGGAAGTGGACTTCATTTAACAGTGGGAAAAAAATGACACATTTTAGTGGCCACTTCCTTTTCTAGCAGTGAGCTGCATCTCACACATTTGCTCTCAAACCTGTCCGTCCTAAATGCAGTACAGCGGGGCTCCCACATTAAGGCTGCAGTGGGTCACACCAGTGCCGGTTTTGGTGGTGATGGACTTCTGCTTATTAACTTTTTGCATCTTAATACATAAATGCTTCACTGGAGTGAGAGCAAGTGACAAGTAAAAGCACTACATTAACCTGAAGTCACTCCTCTGCTCTTTGAACCATACTAGACGTTTCTAGTTTTGCTGCATGAAACATTATAATTTTAAATATGCCTATTTTCAGGGGTCCCAAGAAGGGACTCGCCCGATCTGAAATGACATCCTTTAGTATTCAAATAGTACTCTATGTCATATATAGTTGAAGTCAGACATTTACAAGACTTGGGGTGAATTCTTTACAAATCACTTCACAACCAGATTTTGTAGTAAGAAACTATAAATTTGGCATATCGTTTAAGATTGTTTAAGTAATTTTCTCCAACAGCGTTCACAGAGTATTTCACTTTTTATTGAATACTAGCTGAAATACCCAGTGTTGCCGGGAGGAAAATAAAGTTGTTTTTTTTTTTAATTGTTTGAGAAAAACACAATTAAAAAAAACAACTTTAAAAATGAAAATAAATTAACAAACAATAAAGACTCACTAATGTCCTTGTATGTATGCTATCATCCAGTTGACGCTCTGAACTGGCGACTATTTAATTTGAAAACAACAGGGGGGCGGTGCTGCACAAAAATAAAGAATGCTGGCAGTCGCCTTGTATATACTTAGTGTGTAAGCCAGCATGGGATCCTAGAAAGGATTGAAATTGTCAGAACTACTCTGGGCATCTCTCGCTATAAGGATTCATGTTGCTGACGTGCTCGCATCGTTTGTGCATTAGCAGCTAAGCGACTGTCTTTCTTAGGAGATTTCGTTTTGCCGGCCTCGCTTGCGTATCCTCGGAGCTGGAGCCCCACACCCCGACTCTACCTCTCACTTCCTGGCCGGACAGACACACACAATTGCATGCGTAGAACTCTATTTAATTTCAAATGCAACAGGGGTGCGGTGGCGCTCCAAACATAAAGAATGCCGGCAGTCACCTCCATTATGCCCTCTGGTGGTGGTTCCGAGTGTCAGCTGGATGATAACGTGCATACAAGACAGTAAGATCACCCCCCACACTATCCAGAAGGGGGTGGGTTAGGGCTGATTTCACCCTACAGTATTTTTAGTCGACCATTGAGAAACGTGTACCAAGTTCGCTCCAGCCATTCGGACGTGATGCTGGAACATACATACACACACACACATTGACACATTATATTTTATATATATAATATAGATATCACAATTCCAGTTGGTCAAAACTTTATGTACTTTGTTAATATCTGGCAGAATTGCCTTTAAATTGTTTCACCTCAGCCAAACATGAGTAGCCTTCCAGAAGCTTAAAATAAGTTGCTTGAAGTTTGGCCCATTCCTCTAGACATAACTGGTGTAACTGGGACAAGTTCGTAGGCCTCCTTGCTCACACACACTTTTTCAGTTCTGCCCACAAACTTTCAATTGGACTAAGGTCAGGGCTTTGTGATGGCCACTGCAATACCTTGACCTTGTTGTCCTTGAGCCATTTTGCCACAACATCGGAGGTATGCTTGGGGTCATTGCCCATTTAGAAGATCCACTTGTGACTGAGCTTCAACTTCCTCTTGAATTGTTGCTGCAGTATATCTACATCATTTCCCTTCCTCATGATGCCATCTATTTTGTGAAGTGCACTAGCTCCTTCTGCAGCAAAGCACTCCCACAACATGCTGCTCCCACCCCAATGCTTGACAGTTGGAATGGTGTTCTTTCGCTTGTCTCACCTTTTTTCCATCAAACATTACAATGGTCATTAAAGCTCAATCTTGGATTCATCAGACCAGAGGACACTTCTCCAGAAGTTAAGTGGATATAGATACTTGTCTAAACTTGTCTTGTGCAGAAGCTGTCAGTGTGGTGCTCCAGGAACAACACGTGCAAAACTAAAAATATGGTCATGGACTTCAAGGAGGCACTAAGCAGAGCCATTCCCTGTATACATCAATGGGGACCTGGTGGAGAGGGTCACCTCCTTCAAGTTACTGGGAACTTGCATTTCAGAGGACCTGTCCTTGACAACAAACACTCTAGCAGTGGTCAAAAATCCCTGCAGCGACTGCATTTCGTGAGACTTCTCAGGAGAATGTAAATGAAGGAGAAGCTGCTGTTGACCTTCTACCCCTCCACCATCGCAAGTGTTTTAGCATACTGCATTTCAACATGGCATGATGGCTGTACAGCAGCAGACAGGAAGGAGAGTAATATCCATGGCGGTGAAAATGATTGGCTGCCCTCTGCCCTTCCTGGAACATCTCTCCAGTGCCTCCACAGCCAGGAAAATCATTAAAGACCCTTCTCATCCTGGCCACTCACTTCATACTACTGCACTCCAGCAGGCAGTACAACTGCATTAAAAGTAAAAAAGATTTACAGATTGTTTTTATCTTTGGGCCATCAGAATTTTGAACTTTAAAAACTCATAGAACTGTTTCAATTTTTTTTTTTATGTATGATGATTACTTCAGTGAATATTTCCTGTCCCTTATTTAGTTATGTATGGTAGTAGGAGGCTTCGCTCACCAACTCCCCCGCGCCAGCCACTTCGTATCTCTGCCGCTCACGTATGTGGATTTCACTTTCACCAAACAACAAATCTTTTAATTCTCGCGGATTCACCTCTTCATTGGAAAGAAACACTACTTTTCCCGGATGGCAGCACAAATTAGACGATCTACAAGTCTCCAACTTAAAGTACAATATATTCAATCTGTTTTCGGTGTTCCGTCATTTCGGAACGAGTAATAATTTCCGTTTGTGCTAATGCGATTTTTACTGTCATTTTTTGAGACTTTTGAATTTTAGTACTTTCATTACCTCTAACCTGCTCTGCATGTGTATCGCACCAATGTTTTTGAATTCTTTACAACATTCTACTTTGTCTTCTACTTTTTGTCTTTTATTTCCGGCCCCAGGCATGGTTAAATCTCTTGGCACAAAGTCTCGTCTCGCGGGACATGAAAATATCTCTCTGAAAAAGGCTTTGTTCCTTCCTTCCATGTCCAGTTGTTTCCTCCAGCATCTTCACAAGGTCCTTTGCAGTTGTTCTGAGATTGATTTGCACTTTTTATGCCAAAGTACATTCTTCTCCAGGAGGCAGAACAAATCTCCTTCCTGATTGGTATGATAGCTGTGTGGTCCCATGGTGTTTATACGTGTGTACTGTATTGTTGTTTGTACAGATGAACATGGAACCTTCAAGGATGAACCAGATTTGTGGAGATCCACAATTTTTTTTTCCTAGAGGGCTTGGTTGATTTCCTTTGATTTTCCCATTATGTCAAGCAAAGAGGCAGTGGGTTTGTTGGCAGGACTTAGCATACATCCACACATTGACTTCAATTAGGCTAATTGGCTATCAGAAGCTAGTTGTCTAATTGCCTAAAGGCTTGACATCATTTACTGGAAATTTCCAAGCTGTTTAAAGGCACATTTATTAAACAGTATGTAAACTTGTAAGCCACTGGAATTGTGATATAGAGTCTGTGAACACTCGTGGAAAACATTACTTTTGCTCTGCACAAACTAGATATCTTAAATGATTTGCCAAATTTATAGTTTATATAAAATCTGTGGAGGGGTTATAAAGTGAGTTTTAAAGAATTCACTCTAAGGCCGGGTTTATACTTCATGCGACGCGACGCATTCTGCAGCGGACGCTCCTGCTACGCAAGCGTTGTACTGTTTATACTTGCGCCTGTACTTTACGTAAATCTGGAGGAATCCACCACGTGGCAGTGTAAGATATTATCATGGTGAGAACAGGTTTGGCTTCTCTGTGTTGTGAATTGCCTGGAACACCCATTAAATTCCAATGACACCTTACCGCATGATTAAATCCATCAGTCCAGGGATTTGTCCATTTCAGCTAACATTGGGCACGAGGCATCAGCTCATCGCAAGGTGAATACAAGCACTCACATACACTGGCGTCATTTTAGTGTCACCAAATCTGCATATCTTTGGAAGGAAACCAGAGCACACTGTGGAAACCCAGTAAGAAAACATGTAAACTCCAGGCAGGGAATATCAGTGACGTGACTCCCTGCAAGACAGCAGCGCTAACACTCCGCCACCGTGTCACCCCCATGTGTGTAATTATTAACAGTATTCATTATTTAAACGAAATTGCTGATTTATCTATAAAATGTAACATACATACTTTAATGCATTTCATCATGAAAGTGACATCAAGTATAAATCTAAGGATTCTAAATGTGCAGAGAGTTGGAATATCATACATTTAATGTGCTCAGTGTGGTGATCTATTGCTGTTTGCCGCTGCTGTCAGTACCAGAGGAAGCCCTAGAAAAAATGACGTCACAGGAGACGGTACATGAGAAATGTATCGTGTCATTACGATCGGGAATATGCGACGCTTGAATATAAAAGCACCACGAATGCATCTGTATGTCGGCATTTTGCTTCACCACATCGAACCATTCATCAAACATCGAAGGGCGCGCACCAATCTCGTAGGATCCGCAAAGAGGCTTTCTGTCACATGTAGATGGTAAACAGAGACTCTGATGTCAAATTCCAACTTTTAGCACACTGCGCCCCCCGACTTTTTGCTGGTACTGCAACTCACGCACACGTCGCATTAATTTCTGAGAACCTGCTCAGAGGACCCATCAAATGAACACTGGAAATGCGTGGCAGCCATGACGCAGGCGCATACGCGTTCTGAGCGTGAAGTATAAACAAGCCCTAAGTGTATGTGAAAGTCTGACTTCCAACTATACTGCAAAATCAAACCCACATCATTTTCATAGCCAGATTCAACTTTTGACACCTGGCAGAAAGGATCCATGGATTTTGGTCTTTGCTCATTGCCTAGATGCTTTACATCCTCCGACCCAATCCTCTAGTTTTATATTTCTCACCATAGTTGCAACCCATTTACAGAGTTAGATTATCAGCGGCTATACAGTTATGCCTCTCTGTAAAGTTAACTAACCCAAGCCCAACTCTTTACTTCTGCTCAAGTCATGTCAGGGGCTGTCTGCTCCTTTCAGCACCATTCTTTTTCCAATGTTTTCCTACAATAGATAGTCATTCTAAACTATTTTTGTTGTTTATGCAAATCCTTTGTGTTCACCTTTGTCCAACTTAAACTAATGATATTTCCAGCACAGATCAGCTTACAAGGTGAAATCCTCCTGAGAAAAACAAACATTTAAAAACAACATTTTCTTTATTGTAAGTTTGGATGTGTAAGTTTGCTCTTCATTACTGGTATTAATCCAAACAGCAGCCTTTTGAGTTTAAAACAGACAAATGAATTTACAAAAAAAGCTGCAGAATTATGGCATGCTTTATTGTTTCTTTATCAGAATAAAGGAAATAGGAGAATGCAAATGCAGTGCACTGTATACAGTGGTCTTTCCTAACAGTACCTGATGTCATATTTTAGAATGTTGTCTGCTGCTGGCTATTTGTTGCCTTTGCTACAGTTTCTATCAAGAAGTGTTTAGGTTTGGGAAGAGTGTTCCTTGACCTCATTCCCATCCCCATGCTTAGTTTGGCTGGCTTTGCTTTCAGAATGTTGCTATAGTCTGACCATTAAGTAGAGCTATCCCGGGACGTAGGAGTATTCCATGCTGGCCAGAGCGAAAATGCAAAAGTAGGTATGTATTCCATTCCTGGTGTCTCGGATGTGAGCCCTGCTTGTTCAAAGCCAATTTTTACAATACTGTATATTTTGCATGAAAAAGTACTTGGAGGTCATTTGATTTTGATGTTCTTCACAAGGGAAATTTTCTTTCTTTCTTTTGTACTTACTCTGAATAATATTTCTGTATGCAACAGTAGCAGGAGAATCTGGACATTCTGTTAAAAATGACTTTCCTTCATCACAGCTCTTCCCTGTAAAAAACAAAAAAACAAGAAGCAAATTACAAAGGAAGTGGGTATGTGCTGATTTTACTAAAATAAAATTTTCTGAAACTAAAATTAAGAGGAACTCAAAACAATGTTTTACTTGCAGTCCTAGTTTTTAAAATGAGTTCCAAAAACTTTAAAACAATTATTTTATTTAATTTATGACTTAAGAACTCCATTAAAGCACACTGCAAAAGTACATGCCAATATGTGTAGCTGAGGGTATTCTAAAGTGACTGTACAATTTTCTAAATGAAATTCAGTTATTAACTACTACCTTTTCAAGACCTCAAAAAAAAAAAAAAAAAAAAAAAAAGATATTTTACTTTATCTACACTGGATTCATAAAGTATTCAGACCCCTTCAATTTCTGCACACATTGCCAATTTAATTGTAAATGTATATATTTGCCTTTTTTCCCCAACAATGTACACTCAATAACCCACAATGACAAAGTGAAAACATGTTCTCAGAAAAGTTTGCACATCTCTCTATTATAAAAAGAAATCCTGTGGAATGAATGACTAATAGACGATACATGACCTTCACGTTAAGATCACGAAAGACAAATAAAAGAACCGCGAGACGAAAGAGAATGGGCAAAAAAAAAAAAAAAACAAAAAAAAAAAACAGTAGTGTAAAGGGAAGCAGCACACACAGATACAGGTGTCTCAGTGCACATCATTCAAGGCACAAAACGTAGATTTACACAATAATGGAACATACACTATGAGAATCTGTGGACCCGCAACAGTTAAAGCAACGACAAGTTTAATTTCAAAGAAAACACAATTCGGTCAGGTGTATATTTATGATGGCGGAGAAACAATCAGCATGCGAGCAGCAGAGACACAAAGTAGGAAAAAGGACACCGTCTGTAAAGGCTTTAAAAAGATCGAAGGGCAGTGCGAGAGCACAACCACCGGGCGCGAGCAGCGTTATTCGTCCTGCAAGAAAGAATTTGAACACGCCCCGGGCCGTAAATAAAGGACAAGAATTGTTTTTAGAACGTCACGCGACACCAGGCAGTGAGCCATCATTTAAAACAAGTCCACAGACCCAAACCCTAGCAGTTGTTGGATTGCATCTGCCAGACAAGCATCATGTGCTCCCAGCTCTTAAAACAACAAGAAGAGACAAGCAAAACGTGCAGCTCGACAGCAGCAGGAAGACAGCAGATGATGCGACGGCATATCCTTAGCGTACGTTCAGCCGGCCCTCGCATACACAACGCGAGCAGCGTTATACATCTGGCGAGGAAGAGATATAGCCACGCCCGGGGCCAAAAATAAAGGACAAGTATTGTTTTTAAAAAGGTTTTCAAAGTAAAAGTGAAAATAATGCATATGTAACAATTACCAAGAAAATAACAATCTCTTTAAATTGTATATTGCCTGCCTAAGGTAGAGTCATCCTTGATGTAGTCCTTTCATCGGATTAGCGCTATTTCAGATGTGGAATGGCAAAATGGGGGAGGCAGCTTGATGAATGAGGTCTCCAGGACTTAAAACAAATCAAAATCGTATTATGTGATATCATCTAATGTGAAATTCTACTCCGTACTTACAGAATTTTTATTTTTATACTGTATTGAGGATTTATTCTGTTCTGTGTATTGTACTGTATTGTATTGACCCCCTTCTTTTTGACACCCACTGCACGCCCATCCTCCCTGGAAAGGGGTTTCTCTTTGAACTGCCTTTCCCAAGGTTTCTTTGAGAGTTTTTTCTGGTCTTCTTAGAGGGTCAAGGCTGGGGGACTGTCAGGAGGCAGGGCCTGTTAAAGCCCATTGCAGCACTTATTGTGTGATTTTGGGCTATACAAAAAATAAATTGCATTGTATTGTATATCTGGTAAATCAAACACAGGGCTGGGCGAGCGAAGCGAGCTGGGGGCGGAGCCCCCTAGTTTATTAAAAAAATCAAAAACCGAAATCTCTCATTCATATAAATATTCAGTACTTTGCAGAAGTCCCTTTGGCAGCAGTTATAGCTTTGGGCAGTTCACCCCATTCTTCCAGACAGATCCTCTCAAGCTCCATTAGATTGGATGGGAAGCGTCCATAAACTGCCATCTTCAAGTCTCTCTACAGCTGTTCTTTGGGGTTGAAGTCTCTGCTTTGGTTAGACTATTCAAGAACAATCAAAGACTAGTCCTAAAGCCACTCCCGTGTTGTCTTGGCTGTATGCTTCAGGTTATTGTCATGCTGAAAGGTGAAACATCACTTAAGTTTGTGTGCACTCTGGAGCAGGTTTTCTACGGTGACCTCTCTGTATTTGGCTGTATTCATTCTTGCCTAAATTCTGACCAGTCACTCTTTTCCTGCTGCCAATCATATGATGTTGTCACCACTATGCTTCACTGTAGGGGTAATATTAGGCAGGTGATGAGCAGTGACTGGTCTTTACCAGGCATATTGCTTTAAATTCTGCTAAAAAAGAGTTCAGTTTTGCCTTCCTTAGATCAGACAACCCTTTTCTTCATGCTCTCAGAGTCTTATAAACTATCTTATACCTTATACTGAAGAGAGGCTTCCATCTAGCTAATCTACCATAAATGTGATTGATGACATACTCCTGAGATGGTCATCCTTCCAACAAATTATTCCACCTCAGCAGAGGACTTCTGAAGGTGTGTTAGAGTGATTTTGGGTTCTTTGTCACTTCTCTAGTTACTCAGTTTGGCCAACTCTAAGTGTTTTAAACATCCATTTCACAATTATAGAGCCTAGTGGTTTTATAGCTTTACCCTGATCTATGCCTTGCCACAATTTGATCACAGAGGTCTACAGAGAGGTCCTTGAACGTCATGGCTTAGTTTTTGTCCAGACAGGCAGTGTTAATTGGGGGACCTTCTATACACAGGTGTGTGCCTTTTTAAACAATGTCCAATCAATTCACTTTTCTAAAGGTGGGCTCCAAACGAGTTCTAGGCAAACCTCAAGAGCGATGTAAAGCAACCGGGACCTATCTGAACACAATTTGAAGTGCCTCAACAAAGTGTTGGAATACATGTATTAACAAGGGATTTTTTTTTTTATTTTTAATATATTTTTGCAAACTTTTCTGAAGACCCTTCACTTTATCATTAGGGGTCATTAAGTGTAGATTGATGGCCAAAACTAGGAAAATGCAACCACTGAAAATTAATCCCATAATAAAGTATGCAGAAAGTCAAGAGGTCTGAAAATGCTCTGAATCTATTGAAGGTTAACTGGCAATTGTAAATTGTCTCTCTGAGAGGGAATGTAGACGTGTGCAAGAGTAGGCTCTGTGATGGCACTTTATCCAAGGTTAGTTCCAATGCTGCTGGGGTTTGCATATTTCCCTACAATGCTGATTTGGATTAGCTATGCTTGAGAGTGTTGTGTTATTTCCTGCCTGTCCTTGGGTGGGTATTAGCTCTTTGTGACCAGGAACTGGGTGAGCAGATTAGAAAAATGCAAGGATAAACTCAAGCCCATTTCACCAAAAGGTGGGTTTACTGATTTTTTGATCCAGAACAAATAATTATTTTTGTCTTCACAATGATTCACCTAAAAAGTTATATCAGCCCAAATGAACTAGTTTTTGAAAAAAATTATTTGACAACACCATTTTCATTTCCGCACTGTCATGTATGTACCCTGCATCTCCACTTACAATCTTCTATTTCTGTAATAAAACAGTACAGTAAGTTCCAAAAAAATATATATATTATTTAGTTTAAACTGAATGCTTTACTTAAAAAAATATGTTTTAAATTAGGAAACATGCAGATCTCTGGTCATCTCATAAACAAGTTTCCAGCCTTGATAGCTTGTGAGTACAAGCAGAAGCTGTCATTCTGTCATAAATTGGCATCAGCGATTTCCTCCACACTCTACAGATGTCGCTGGTCTTCTTTTTCTTTCTGCCACTTCCTATTTTCGATCAGTTTGCCTTAAGAAACACACAAACCCTGATAACTTTGCAGAGGTTGCTGCTAACACAGCTTTTTCCTTCAGCATTGTGTGTCACATTGTATGCAATTAAGGTTGAGGTTCTAGCTCCTGTTGGTCATGAGGAACCATGTGACATTAGGGACACAACCCTTAGCATTTTATATATATAATATAATATAATATATATTATATATTCACAATGGGTGCACCGGGGGAGTAAGTGTGGCCAGAACATTACCTCTCCCGGAAACGATAGATGGCAGCACCCCTGGGTGTCTCAGACTCCCGCAGAGCTTCATGGGAGATGGAGTTTGGTACAGCCCTGTTGGGATCTGCAGGCACCGCCAGAGGGTGCTATAATTACTGCTGAGCCCTGGAGAGCAGTTCTTCTGCTATACCTGGAAGTGCTGCAAGAAATGCATCATCAGAGCACTTCCGGGTGCCCTATATAAGGAACCAGCAGACAATACTCCGGGAGCCAGAGTTGGGAGGAGGAGGACAAAGCTTGCCGGAAGGAGAGTGGAGGAAAAAGAAAGAAAGAGAGGTAAAGAAGAAGAAATGAAAGGGAGAAAAGTAAAGCGTATTGGTGTGCTTGTTGGAACTGTATAAATAAAATCACGCGTGCTTTGGTACTTGTGTCTTTAGCGTCTGTATGTGATCCAGGCAGGGATGTTCACAATACATTAAGATATAGATATACGATTGTGTGCTTGCTTATCATTCATTTAAAGCTAACCTTGACCAGTCCAACATAAAGCACATACAGTACATGAATTTCGTAACATCTTAGTTACCAACTAACCCAGTGGAAACATCTTTGAGGTGCAGTAGTAAATTGGCGTACCCTGACAGACCCAATGTGAATACACCAATGACATACAACGGCACTGATGGGCCAAGAGCTGATCCAGGTCCTGTGCACTGTGAAGCTGCAGTATTAACCACTTTATCACTAGGCCGCCTATTGATTTGATTATATTCAGTCATGTGTCCCCCACCCCTTTTCAGAAACACTGCTTTATGCCATGTCACTGATACTCACTATTACACTAATACACATGTAACAAGGAAGAAAAGAATGCTGGGATTCTAAAAATGTTTGGTGTGCCCTATATTCAAAAGCATAAAGAGTAGTGTTGCATTGTGAACATAAGAAATAACATTCCACCAATCAATCTGTTTATACAAGTATCACCCCAAATTAAAAAAAAAAAAAAAAAAAAAAGCAAAAACTCAATATGGCCTTTCTCCTCCAATCATAACACTCACACAACTTATCAAAGTGTGTTAAACTAAACTGCTTCGTTGCATAAGACAAAAATTAAATAACTGATCAAAATATCTGATTGCAAAGCGTAGTCATCATAATATTGCCATGTGTACAGAGTTGAGTGATGCTCCTACTTGCATGTCCAGCAAATAAGTAACATGTTACCACTCTCCAGTGCTACAATAATTAAAAATGTAATAGAAACATGTTACAATCAAACTCACAGACAGAAAGAGATTTGTATGTTTGATTTGCTAGGAGTCAAAATATTACTGAGTTAAAGATGATAATAATAATTTAATCATTTTAATAATATGGCTGGGTATATGTGGCCTCCATCTTCAAGACAGAAACATGAGCTTAACTTACTGGCAGACAGAAAACCAAAATCTGGTCCCTAATCATCGGCAAAGCTGTTATGTCAAAACTGTTGATAATAAAGGATTAACAAATTCATTTGTAATTTGTTTGGCATACCTATTTGTGGATCTAAAGGCACTTTTCCAAGCAGTGGAATGTTCAGTTCCTCGCACATTTTCTCTGCACCCCCAGTAGTTGGAGGAAAGATCTCAGAGCTCTTCTACAAAATAAATGAAATGCAGTATTATAATGGGCAGTTACTTAGCAGAACTAAACTCCACAGTTAGTTTACTGGGAAATTAATATTTAACAGATATAACAGAATATGTTATTGAGCTTTTTAAGTGGTTTTAGTAGTGTGGTTAGTTTTCAAGCAAAAATGTTTGGTTTAAATCAAACATACAGTTAGGTCCATAAGTATTTGGACAGGTAAACAAGTTTCATAATTTTGGCTTTGTATGCCACCACAATGGATATGAAATAAAGCAATCATTATGTGATTGAAGTGCAGACTTTCAGCTGTAATTCAAAGGGTTTACCAAAAATACCAAGTGGGAGCAGTTCCCTCATTATTTCTTTAACTATTAAGCAGGTAAAGAGTCTGGAGTTGATTCCAAGTGTGGAATTTGAATTTGGAAGTTGTCACTGTAAACTCTGAATATGACGTCCAAGTTCATGCAAGTAAAAACAGTCCATCATTAGGCTGAGAAATCAAAACAAACCCTTTAGAGCAATAACAGAAACACGATGAGTGGTCAGATCAACCATTTGGTACATTCTTAAAAAGAAGGAACACATTGGTGAACTTGGCAACACCAGAAGGTCTGGAAAACCACATAAGACAACTGTACTGTAAGAGTACATAATTCTGTCCTTAATGAAGAACCTCTTCACAACAATTAGCCAAAACACAGGAGTTAAGTCTATCGTTGCCAAAGTCTACAATCAAGAGAAGACTTAATGAAAGTAAAGACTGAGGGTTTATCACAAACTGCAAACCACTGGTAAACCTCTTAAAAGCCTGTCCAGTTCTGTATCAATTGTCTTTGGGTAAAGGAAACGAAGATCAATATAAACCAGAATGCTGGAAAAAGAAGATTATGGAGAATAAAATAAATGGCTTAGGATCCGCTGAATACCACATCATCAGTGAACCACAGTGGAGGCAGTTTTATGGGATGATCATGCCTACCTGTTAACGGAAGTCAGTCACAAGTGTTTATTGATGATATGACTACTGGCAGAAGTAGCAGGATGAATTCTGAAGTGTACTCGACTATACTATCTGGTCAGATTCAGACAAATGCTTCTAAAGTGATAAGTGACAGGACAACACTTCATAGTACAGATGGACAATGAGCCAAAACATACTGTGACAGTAAACCAAGTGCTTTCCAATGCAAAATAGTGGAATATTCTTCAAAGGCCAAGTCAGTCAACTGACCTCAACCCAACTGGACATGCTAAAGACAAAAATGATGGCAGAAAGTCCAACAGACAAGCAGCAACTGAAGACAGCTGTAATAAATGCCTGACAAAGTATCACTAGGGTGGAAACCCAGCACTCTGAGATGGCCATTGGTTCAGTCTTCAGGTATTCATTGACTGTAAAGCATTTCAACCAAATATTGAACATGATCATTGTATTTCCGATTATGTTAGTTTGTCCAAATACTTCTGATTCCCTTAAAATAGGGGGACCATGTATGAAAATGTCTTCTCTTTTTTTAAATAGCTCTTACAATAATTTTGTTAAATCCCTTGAATTAAAGCTGAAAATCTACACGTCAATCACATCTTGATTGCTTTGTTTCAAATCCACTATGGTGACTTACAGAGCCAAAAATTATGAAAATTCTGTTACTGTCCAAACACTTATGGACCTGAGTGTATTCAGTTTAAGAAGAAATTATATTAGACTGAAGCAAAAGTAAAATTAAGAACCCTTGTATGTTTAGTGAGAACACCTACCTTACATTTTGGACATATAAAAATACTCATATTTTCAACAACACCAATAATGGGCAAGTTCACCTTCCGACAAAAAGTGATTTCTTTACGAACATCTTGCAATGAGACTTCCTGTGTAAGAGATAGGTAAAAATATATGAAATTTAAAATAAAAGAACTTTTTAGCATGTAACTATTGGTTTACTAGCTTTTTGTCTCCAAGCTAAAGTTTGGTGAAACAGTTTGGAAGAGTTTCTGCCGTTCCATATTATGAGCTAAGGAACTCAGTTGCTTCAAAAAAGAAAAGAACTCACACAAGGGATGGCTGAGTGGTTGTACATGCCACAGAATTAAAACAAAGTAATTTTTAAACAAAAAAACAGTGAAAAAGTCAAATGAGTAAAGGGCACATAATAATTGAAACATTGGGGTGCCTTAAAAAGAAAATAGAAATAATTTCAAACTTTTCTTTGTTTTAAACAAGTTAAATAAAACTAAAAATTCCTGTGGAATATTTAAAAACAAAATTGTTTAGGCCTGACCTGGGGAGTGGTAATAATCACAGCTCCATCAATCTGTGCTGCACTTAGGTACTGAACGATGGAAAGATGTTCATCTGATGTCCCAGGTGGTGTATCAACAATCAAGTAATCAAGACCACCCCAGTCCACATCTCGCAAAAACTGTTTGATCATACCTAGATTATACACACACACAAACGAAAAAAAGTATTTTTGCTATTATTGCATAAATATTAATTATTTTAAAAAACAGGTAAAACTTAGGGTAAATACTGCAAAAAACTGGGAGCCTATCTACTACCTATCTACTCCTTGGCTTATCTATAAATACTCCCTTAAAGTTTGCGTTAAGATTCTGAACCTGCAGTATGTGAGAAGTTACTTATCATGAAAAACATCACACGTAAACTGATAAAAATAAGTTTGTACAATTCCATGCTGTGTGTCGTTTCGCATATAGGGTGACAAATGTTTCTTAAAATGTCTTGCTATACAATTTGCTTCCCTAGAAATATGTAGCTGACAGCTAAAAAGGATGGAGTCATTTTGCAGTAGGACACATTTAAGAATATATTTTTCATAATTACACAAAAAAAAAATTTCCAGATTGAATGTTGATAAGAAAAAAAAGATGTGAATTAGACTGTATAGTACTGTACAGAGAAACAATGTTAGCAAAGTTCATCTGAATGTGTTACACACCACTAACAATAAGCATGTTTGAGGCTTTGTCTGAAGCTTTCTGCGTTGGACTGAGCCGGCTCCATTCAGGTACTGATGAAGCTCTGCTCAATGTGATTTAAGTTAGTCTCCCCTTTAGTAGTTGATGCAAAACCTGTGTTACACGCATGTGCTTAGGGAGCAACCTAAGGGCTTAGGTAAGTATGATTTACTGCTGAGACAAGAGGGGACACTGTCTAATAACACTCTCTTCTCCTTCTGCAGAAAGGAAGATTGACACCTCTGCCAGTCTGATGTCACTTCCGGGTTCAGATCACCAGGACCCGCCTCTTCCTCTCAGGATTCCTCATAAAGTGGACCGACACCATCTTAGAAGCAGAACGTCTTCAGAATTTACAACGTATCATTTGTGTTGTGCCACATGGTTTTTTTTACGCCTTCTGCATACCTTAATATACGGGGTTTGCCTTCAGGTGCCTCAGACCCTTTATCTTGTACCTTTTTGTCTCATTACACCTGATAACACAGATTATCACTCTTTCATTATACTATATCCAACATGTTTAAGGGTAACATTATATGTAAATCAAAATTACATTTCACCTTTCCTTTATCTGACTTGATCAATGCTTGGGAACTTATCTAGTTTACATTAATAAATATACAATATGTCAATCTTGCCTGACCTGGAAAGTACTATGTGAAAAGAAATACAGGCAAAATTCCATTACAACAAATATCTTTACAATGAAATTTTCATTACAACGAAGTATTTTTAAGGTCCCAACAGCTTCCCCATATGGAAAAAGTCTATAGAAATCCGGTTACTACGAAGTACATTCAGCAGATACCTTTATTACAACGAAGTGCACAAAAGACCTTGAAATGCCTGAATGAATCTTCCACAGAGGAGTTATTTCTGTGGCCGCAGCTCAGTTGTGCACAACGATCCCCAAAAAGAAACACTGTCATTTTTTTTTTTTTTATCTTTCTTCGAACTTTCCTCGTACTGTTTTTTTTTTTTTTTGCCTTTTATGTTTCCTGCAGTTTTCAGTGATACCTTTTGCTTATTGCTCGTCAACATTTGAAAAACATCCACTGGAATTTAACTCATTGTCACACTCCTATAGAAATGGCAGACACGAAAAACAGTAACAGTTCATATTAGGAAAAAAAAACGTAACATTTTTGCAGCTCTCAATTGCGGCAAAAAGAAAAAAAGACGTTGCCAGTGAATTCTGAATTACGCCATCGACACTGTCAACTTTCTTGAAAGACCGAGCAAAAAAAGAAGAAAAATCTCAGGTTGCAAAAGTATGTGAACTGCTGCATTTCAAGACGTCAAAAAAGCAGTTTTTATGTGGTTCAGTGATGCTCGTTCAAGAAACATTCCTATTAATGCGCCACTGATTCAAGAAAATTTGAGGTTTGTAAACTCTCTTGGGACCTCCCCCAACTAGACAGCCCGCTGAAGAGCGTCTTGAAGTGCGATCTCCTTGTCTGTACGGGGCAACAGCAGGCTTACAGCTATGCTGCGTCTCTCCGCCAAAGTAAACAGAAAAGATCTCGATGGGTGAATCAAGGTTAGGAGCACGTACATTGTAAATGCAGATAACAGGATTACTTGGTCACTGACCTGGCCACGACCCTGCCTGATTGCTGTGTCTGTGTATAGCAGAGTGGCAGATCACACTACAATAAATAACTGTGCTGTTCTTTTTTTTTTTTTTTTGTTCTTTATTTCGCCTTATACAATTTCTTGTATTAGGAATTTGTTAGTTTTCGCATACCCCTTGGGGTCAGAGTGCAGGGTCAGCTATTGTACAGCGTCCCTTAGGGAGTACAGCTTAAGGGTCTTGCTCAAGGGACCAGCAGAGTAGGATCTCTTTTGGCCGTGACAGGGATTCGAACCGGCAACCTTCTGGATACCAGTACAGCACAGATCTTTAGCCTCAGAGCCACCACTCCCCCCTATTCAAGCTGAATAAAGCTGGTTTTGCTAAAGTACTGAGACTAAGCCTCGTGTTTTGTGGTGCAAGATAGGGACTTATAGCGCGACCCTGATCTTTTATGATTTGCTTCTGTGGCGCTTCACTGCAGCGCTGCGAGCCTGCTGTTGCCCTGCCCCAGCAACGGACAAACAATCTTCCACAGACGCTGCAATCTTGCTTCGGGACACACCCCGTTGGGTGGGGGATCCCAAAAGTGTTCAGAAACCTCACAATATGAAGAAGAAAAAAGGATGATATGGCTTCTGATTGATAACTGTGCTGCACACAACATGCTTCCACATTTAGATAATGTTCGCGTTGAATTCCTCCCACCCAATTGCACAGCAGTGTTTTAGCCATTGGATTTGGGCATCATTCGCACCCTTAAAGTGTATTATGGCAAGGAAATGCTGAGAAAAATTCTCATCAGCATAACTTGCAGGCAGGAAGAGATTAAAATTAACGTGAAATAAGATACTGAAATGATTACAAATGCCTGGACGCAAGTTAAAAAAGGCACTATAGTAACAAATACAGAATCTCATTACAACAACATATTTTTTAGGTCCCTGGGAGTTCGTTGTAATGGAATTTTACCTGTATATCGAACTGGTAAATATTTAAAACATTACAAAAAGAACAACAAACCCAATCAATTTTCTTATTCAAATATTGCATCTGGAACTTTTTTTTTATTTGGAATCAGTAGCAGTACAAGAACACAGTCAATCTGTTATTTTTCAGCTGATGATTTGTGAGGTGCTAAATGACAACAGGATAACCTCATGAAAGATTAAACACAAGTATTAGTTCTACAGCATGGCCTGAGTTTTCACATTAGGCTGTACAGTATGAAATAACAACAGTGGCTAAGTCAATCTTATCAGACCGTTTAACCCTTCTACTTTGTATCTGTAAAAACAAAAACTTCTGTATACTGCTTTGTCAAGTCCTTTGAGATAGTGTTCACAGGGACTGAATAATACACTTTTGCTGGTAAACAACCAAGCCTTTGTCTTGTTCTTTCACTATGCATTATTTCACTTCAAGGAGAACATGAGTGTGGCAGAGTTCAAAAGACACAACTCTGAAATGCCAATTATACACGAATGGTACCTCAAAAAGAGTTATCCCACTTTAACATCTGCCAACATCAAACATGCAAGATATTATCCAAGTTCAAGTGGTGTACCTGCAAAAATAACCAATGCTCACATTCTCTGACCTGACTAATGTTATTTTCTTCTTTGTTGATTAGGCAGTAAAATAGTTTCCACAAATTGTGACTATTCATATGTCACAGGTCACAAACACTATTATTTTTAGGAGGCCTCTGCCCAACTGAATAATTTTCACTGTGAATACTTCCAGTAACAGACTTACTAATTTACACTTGATAGATACATCTGGCAAAGACTCAATAAGGAAGTGAAGCTGGTGATAATTACCATGGGCCAAAAATATTCAAAACAAATTTCGTCAGTCATTCTTGCACATCGATTTTTCCACAGCAGATGCAATACGTTAGAACATGCGCCCATATCTACTTATTTTTATTTATTTTACATTGCTCATAATTTTAACATACTGAAAAAAATGTAATGCAAAGATTACATGCATATCTTTACTTAATTGCTAGACATGTTTAGAAAATACCACTTCAATAATCAATGTAGGAAACTCCCTTATAAACAACAAGCCCACAACTTGCAATCATGTGATTAACCAACACACCCAAGCATTATATGAGTCCACCTCAGTAAGGGCAAGGAGTCCAATGCTTCATTCCAGGGTGGTTTTAATGAATATGATGCCCTCTACTGTTATAAAATGATTTTTTTTATTTTTATACCAATAGTTGCTTCTGAGAAACAGCTTTTGCTTTTCACCTTTGAAGGAAAAAAAGAAAAAAAAAACATTTCTATTGAAGTCTACTATATAAACAATACATATTTAAATATATAAACCACCAGTCAAAAGTTTTACAGCACCCCAATTTTTCCAGTTTTTATTACAAATTAAGCAGTTCCAGTACAGTGAATTAGTACAAAGTGGTAAACTGACAAAGATTTTAAAAATGTTTACAAAAAACTGAACACAATGTAATTTTATGGAATCTGATGATTCTTAAGACAGTTGTCTGCTGGTTCTATTGTGGCTCTGGGATGGCCAGACCTGTCACCATCAGAATTTCTAAGTTACTTTTAAATGTATTAGAATCTGTACTTAGTGACAGGATGCGATTCTTTGCAATTTCTCTAAAGGAAAGACCTACACTTTCAAGGCTTACAATGGTTTGTCGGTCTTCCTTTGTCAACTGCCATTTTCTCACCATTATAATAGCACTATGCAGTGCAATATTGCCTGGATAATGCTTCAGTGGGTGCAGCAGCACAGTTTGTTCCAACATGTCTTTTATATAGAAAGTGGGTTTGTGAGTAATTATCAAACGTGTAGATACCTGTATTTGTCTACAACAACTTTCAATGCTTAATTAACTTTCATTACTACAAAAAAGCTGCAAGTTAATAACCCATTACTTGTTTTCTGAAAAGGGGCCTTTTTCTTTAACTTACAGCACTTTGATGCCAGTTCAGCTCCTAGCTGCTGCGACTTCTCTGAAGTATGCAAGTCCTTCTCAATGGATTGACACCCTCTGTGCATCAGATGAGATAAACACTGATAAACCTCTTACAGTTCAACTCTTACCATTGTACCATTTCAAGTTATTAACTGAAATTGAACTGCTTAAATTTCAATATAAACTAGAAAAATGAGGAGTTTTAAAACTTTTGACAGGTTGTGTGTGTACAGACCGCTAAACAATTATTGGCATCGTTTGCTGTTGTATGCTAATCTCACTAGTCTCAGCAACACCTGCAAATAAGAATTACATTGTACTTTGTACACATGAGAATATATTTGGAGAAAGATATTGAATTAAGCATCCTTATGAGCACTAGAAAAGGTACCATGGAACAGAAATATAATAAGATTACTACATTCATCTAAAGTACAATGCATTGAATATGAAACCTATATATTTACTTATAAATATTACATTACAATGTAAATGTCAAAATTACACACCATTCTTTTTTGGACCCCGCCAGATAACGGCATCATCTGGACTACCAAGCAGGAAACCAATTGACATCACTGATAGATTGTCTTCAACATACTGAAAGGGAAAGTTTAAGAAAAATGCTGAAATTGGTCAACTAACTAAATGGTTAAGACTGATACTGTCCAGAACAAAACATACACACACATAGAATTGAACCATGATACATCCCAGGTCATTTTGCACTGAGGTAAGTGACAGTGGTCAGCTGCAATCCCATGACTTCTGCATTAAAAAGGCTCTCAGAAACAGTTTCTCAACAACAAGAGCAATAAAAGAACTTCCATTCTTAGCTGCAGAGAGACCTCCACACAAATAGAGTGCTTTCTTATGGCATCAACTGGATTCTCTCTCTCATTCAGGCCTTGCCTTTCTGTATAGCCACTATAATTGGCTAAGCAAAAAGGATGGCAACACTTGACCACCGTTTTACTTTACCATTGAAAGCCTTAGCCTTTAGACTGATTGGTTACATGATCATCAAATAGCAACTTTAGTTAAAAGCTACAATTCAGAAAGAACATAAAGTTAAATAGTCTGGGTCTAGACCCAAATGTGTACATTCTTGAGTGGGATGCTGGTAAGAGGAAACATAACAGGTTACTAAATAATGATTACATTAGTTATCCTTTGCTATATTATCCACTCAAGTATGGGTATAAGTATGCAACACAGCCAAAAAAAAATTAAAGGTGATCCTAGGGTATTACAATGATGCAGAATGTATTTTCTGGTATGACTTGATTGCACTCATCTCACTAGACCAGTATTAACACTGAAAAAATGTGTAAAAGATCCAGTCAATGCATAGGCACATTGTTGCGTTGACAGGATCTCTAGTAAGGTCACATGTGTAGATTTGCTATACATTTTACATAGCATTTTGACATTCATTTTTGGAATTGTGTTGTGTAGATTTAATACCAACTTGCTAAATCATTACTTGCTTCTAACCTTAGTGGAACTCTTTGTAGTTAGTTGTTAAATAAATAAACAAATAATTACCACTGGAGACCATCCTGAGCCACTTTGGTGAACCTGGAAACAAAAAGTATACAGTATGTCATTACAAGGATTCTGAGGTCTAACAGAATTCAACAGATGGTTTATTTAATTTACTCAATGCAACACTATAGAATATCCTAAGAAACCTATATTTGTACATAGTATTATTGGTAAACAAGTAATGGTGAAAGAATTAGCAATATTTCAATAAATCCATGTACTTAAAATATAGTCATTGTAAAAGGGTGCCTGGTTAAGACTGGAATTTCAAGACAAAAGGATTGTCACAAGACAAAGAAAGAAGCCAACAAAGTCCTGGCAGTAAGAAAAATCTATGTCCCATTTCTATTTAAGCCAGAACAGAAGGCAGTACACTGCTGGATGGTAGAAGTCCAACATTTGTAATGAGTGACATGCAAGTAAGTTACTCCATGGAAAAAAAGGCTGAAAAAGCTTCAACGAGGTCCTCTGTATCATGAATATAGATGCAGCACAGTTTGTTTTCCATTCTGTGAATTCTGTACTTGCATTCTATCATTTGCCATTTGTGTTATCTGTAGAATAAATGAATTCTTTTATAGACCTCCTTAATTTCATCCCAAGTTCTTGATTTGTAGATACTACAACACCACCTTGTCTTCTACCGATTACATTTACATTGTACGTACATAAGCACACACGTACAAATATACATGTATTCTGCAGTTTAAAAAACACATTATGTTCCCCAGAAATTATACTAAATCAATTTTCTCTCAGTCTGTACATGCCCTTTGATGTGCCATGTTTGAACAATTTTTGACTACTCTTCTTGTTAAAAGATATAATCCAAAGCTGAGCGAGTTTAATTCCAACTACCTTTAAGGTGATCTCAGCTCCTACAATAGTAAATGTTAATATTTACTATGAAGCAGTAAAGGTCTTGGTTGACTATCAACATCATGTGTCAGCGATGTTTTCATTTTTCTTTGTTGCAGTGTCTTGCAAAGATATTAAGACTCTTTAAATATTTTCAAACATGCCTTGTTTATTTTCACTTGAAAATCTATTTTAGTATAAATTCACATTCTCAAGAATAACAATTTTAAAGACAAAATTAAACTGAAATATGCTGCATCCATTTAGCTTTTGTAAACCCCAAGTTTTCAGATGTGACAAAACTGTCCTATTAAGAAAATGGTTGCTTTATCATCTGCCACTGCCTTCAGTGAAATTAATGTTACATTTTCTGAATAAAACCTCCAGTTCACTCAGAACAGCAAAACTGACAAAGCTTTCTAAAGAAGTCATTGAAGTGATAAAAATTGCACAGATTAGGCAAAAGCTATAGAACTACTGTATGTCAGTAATATCTGGATCACCATCTGAATACTGTCAGCTTAAAAATCAGGAAGTAGAAGGTTTATTACACTGTCTAGACAACAGCTACAAAAGGAAATCTGTGAAAACTCAGCAATCAAAAAGACACTTATTAGGGAAGCCACAGAGAGGCAAAAAGTCACTTTAAAACATTTTCAGAGTTCAGTGGCGCACAGTGGATTAAAGTCAGTTTACTCTACAATATCAACAGGTAACTCAGGAGAATTCATAATTATATATTCAATAATTATGATTACTTTGTGTAAACCTTTTAATTTGTGTTCATTAATATTCAATTACTGCGGTGGGTGGGCACCCTGCCCGGGATTGGTTCCTGCCTTGTGCCCTGTGTTGGCTGGGATTAGCTCCAGCAGACCCCCGTGACCCTGTGTTTGGATTCAGCAGGTTGGATAATGGATGGATAATATTCAATTACTACCAATTTTTACACAAGTTATTTATACAGATAACTTGGACCTAGTACTTTTGACATTACTTAACTCAGTAAAATAGTTCTGTTCACTGCACTTTTTAAACCAAATATGCACCTATTTGCACCTATTCTTAACCCCTGCTGCTTGCTTTTTATGACACCTTATCAAAAGCTTTTTTTAATGTATATAATACAATGGACACTACTGATAGTTAAAGTTTCTGTTGTATTCTCATAAAACCTCAGCATGCAAGTAACACAAGATTTTCTACAAACCTAATCAATTGGATATCTGGTCATGGTGATGTACCATGTGTTTTACGTAAATTAGGCCATTGGTTTTGAGTGCAATTATATTTTGTCAAAGAATACATCATTTTTATTCTCAGCAGCACAAAGGATGATGCAACCTTTTTGTCAATTAAGGTTAAATTGTGAGCATTTGGAATGAACCACAAAACACCAGTATTATTTGTCATGATTGTAACCATCACAAGTACAAGAAGTAAAAAATAAAATTACATACCTTTACCTCAAGCTTTTACAATAATTTGAGCTAGGTTGTTGAGCACCTATGCATCTAAACCAATCCCGCCATCTCTTTGGCTGAAGGTTCTTATATTCTTATTTTATGGGGGAAAAAACCTATCCAAGGCCCATTCCTACCCTTAAACTGGATTGGCTACAATGTGACTTTGTAAAGTAAAGCAGAGCTCTAGAGCCAAAAATAAAACATATGTAGAAAAATACCTATTGATTATTAGGGTAGTCAAAATTATAGAAAAAAGGGAACTACACACTACATTCACA
Organism: Polypterus bichir lapradei; assembly: GCA_026402145.1. NCBI lineage: Eukaryota > Metazoa > Chordata > Cladistia > Polypteriformes > Polypteridae > Polypterus > Polypterus bichir. The sequence continues at coordinate 40,823,232 of JANRMT010062861.1, forward strand.
AAACAACACCTAGATATTTAAACATAAGCATTTACTTATAAAAATTTCCATTTTATTTGAAAATTTTTACAGCTATTGATAATTGGTCATGTAATTTTTTCTGTAAATTTAAATATTTTGGTATGAATATTATACAGTAGGCTTTTGTTGTGCTTTCTAATTTCTAGTTTATTGGATCGTGGACCTGGCTTGTTGTTGCTTTTCCTCTTTTTTTGCCTTTTTTTGACCTCGTTTTAAATTTTCCTTTAAATAAACTCAATAAATAATTAGAGAAAATAATATTGGGACAGGGGTTTCATGATTACTCACTGTTTACTTTTGAAATTAAGAGTTTGGCTTATTTTTTCCTGTGCAGGCCACGATGCTTGCTTCTTTGTTTTCTGAGTCAGGCTTACTTTGTATTTTTTGAAGCTTACCATATGTTTATTAGAACCTTGAAGCCTAGTTCTGAAGGTAAAACCTGTTTTGTGATCAAGGGGGAGACAAAATTGCAAAGAACATTTATAATAGGAACCATACCCTGACAATGCACCCATACCAGGTAAACCTCCTTTTGACGTTTTGAGGAGCCCTGCATATCATACCAACCTCCTTAACAGGTTTAAAAAAATATGAATGTAGAGAATATCTATCTAGTAACTTGTAAATTTAGGTTTGCCGATATTGCTCCTAATTCACTTCTCATTCATTTCCTCACTGACTACTCATTTATTGATAAAATATTGAAAAAAAAAACAACTTGGGCTCTTTCACAAACTTTTCCCCTTTTTTTAATCTTTTTTTGTATTTTTTAACCATTCCTGTTATACGGTATTTTTTCTCCTTTGCAATATCTTTTTTTAGCTTCTACTTTATTCACTTTACAGTTCACTTCAATTTTATGCTCCTAAATTTTAGGATGAACTTCTGCAACATTGTATGCAAAATGCTTTTAAACCTATGCCACTGCTCAACAACTGTCTTTACCCTTAAAACACTGTTCCATACCTTCTCGAAATTTGACAAATCAAAATTAAATTTAACAGTTTTAGGTTTTTATATGCATCCTCTGCTTTGGCTAATAGCTTATCCACCCCTCAAAGGAGAGCTCCCACCTGTGCACTAAAAGGCAACACACCATACAAGACTCTTCACCTCTGGTTAAAACCCACATTAATAACCTTTTGTACTTTAGTCACACTCTATCACTACTTCTCTTTCTATGGACTGGTTTTGAGGTCAGCTGTTGGGGATCATCATCCCTGTTTACCACCACTGAATTACAAGAGTCATAGGCTAGCTCAGCAACATCCTGAAAGTGAATGGATACTTCGAACTCTGGGGGTTATTGTCTCTAGACAGTGTGTCCTTATTGTGCACAAACATGACTCACCAACCTTAACCTTTATTTTTAATAAATTTGCAAAAATCTCAAGTAAACTTTTTTCACGTTGTCATTATGGGGTGTTGTGTGTAGAATTCTGAGGAAAAAAATAAATTTAATCCATTTTGGAATAAGGCTGCAACATAACAAAATGTGGAAAAAGTGATGCGCTGTGAATACTTTCCGGATGCACTGTATAATGAGAAGGAAAACAAATACAGAACCTGTCGTAGCTGATATTTCTGATGAAAACAAAAACTGCTCACTACTCACTGGGCTTAAGTATTTCCTTTTTCATTAATCACAAAATTATTAATTATTTCTGGAAATAAAAAATAAGTAATTTTTTGAAATGCAGAAATTGCTGCTGACATTTTTTCATAACTTAATCACAGAAGCTACTTTGATATCCTCTGGATTTAGCACTAGCACGTTTCCATCAGCTATGACCACATTTAACATGAGTGGAAATGCAAATGCGCATATGACAATCAAGTCAGTAAAAAAGACGATGATATTGTGTTGGGCTATGGCAGCAGTCAGGTAAGCCGCAGATGGGTGACCAGCATTGATACCTGTGTACATTTAAGAACTAAGCAGAATGACAGTAGCAGCAGCATGTGAAGTTTGCATTACCATGTCTGTCATAAGTCTTTCAAATCTTTGCCAGTGTGCTAAAACATTGAAGTTCTTTTTGACAGGGTAGTATATAACCTTCTTTTCTATTCCCATTCAGTTTAGTAACTGTAATGCACTGTACAGTGCAGATAAACACAAGTGGCCTCTAAACCCCAAATTGAAGTCCACCCAATTGCTATTGGATGCTGGAAACCCATTTTAAGGCCAGAAAAATGTAATCCAACTAAAATACATATGAACACAATGTATATATGAAACTGACTTTAAAGGTGGTCTTCTAGAAAACTAGTAGTCACTGTGGGCTGTATGTAACATGTTTTGGATACTAATGAAGTGGAATGCTTTGTCCATAGGCCTTTAGTTTGACACCCCTACTGCAGCTTAATTTTTAGTGTTTTTCTGCTGCTATTTTATAACTAGCAAAATACCCGCGCTTCGCAGCGGTGAAGTACTGCATTAAAATTTTTATTAAGAAGAAAATTTAACATTTTTAAAGTGAGGAAAAATATGGCAATAATTATTTGTTAAGGATCTCTTTGTATACCACGTTGTCAGTTCGGCCCTCCGGTTGTAACATGACCAAGCTGTGCGCTGAGCTTACTCTTGAGCATGCAACTTACAGTTGGCCATGTGAACAGTAATCTTGTTTCAAATCTCACAGCATGGATTGCTGCTGTCATAATCGATTTCAGTTTCATGGTTTGTTTCAATTACGACAGTATTTGCAGGACTTGTGTTGAAGTGACATTCGGCATCTGTCAAGCGTTGTAAGCTTACAACCGGTTTCATCGATAACTTCACATCCAGCTTTTGAGAGTTTAAACATTCATAAACATCAAAGTGTCCACTACTGAAATTGTCACCTATGAATGTAAGATGTTTAAGAGGCATTGGCGGTTGTCGAAAGGTGTAAAATATTTGGCCATTTCGGTACACTTGAAAGCACCAACCGAACAATTCAGCGGCAGCCATCAACTCACATGCAGAACCATAGGTGAAGGGCTTAAGCATTTCACTCTTATAGTGCTCCTGTGTAGTATAATTATCTCCTGTACCGTCATCAGTCCACACCTTGAACCTGTCCCAGTCATTCAATACATAAGACACAATGTTCTTCCAGATATCAAGAGTGAGCCTGATATGGCCGTGCAATATGTAACACAGAGAATGGAAAAGGTAGGTGCCATCTCCGGGCATGGAAACCACTCGGTAAGTGACAGTTCTTTGATCGATGGTGATTACCTCGATAGACATGGTAATGGGGGTTGGAATGATGAAGGAAATGGGTACCTGAGTAATGTAAAATAAGTGTAAAATACCTATACAATAACTATAATTGTAATAAACAAACAATAAAACAGCGGAGAAGCCGTGGATTAAACAAAAATGCTGTAGTTATCAGCAGGGAGACGTGAATCCCGTGGCGAAGCAAGGAAGGGAATGTAGAGACTGGAGCGACGGATGGCCTTATATAGGCAGGCAGCCAACAACGTGGGAGGTGATGGGATGGGGGACCCAACGCCGCCTCACATGGTGACCAAGCTGCAGGCTATGGACGTATATATGTACGTAAATAGGATTCAGTTAACGTTGGGAACCCGTGTACCAAATTTCTTGAAGATGGGCCCATAAGTAACAAAGACTGTTGAAAAGTTCAATATGGTGGCCGACAGTGGCATCATACCACCGAAATAAGTACGTACATTGGTTTCGGTTAGTGCAGGGAAGCCGCCTACCAAATTTCGAGAAGATGAGGCCATAAATAAGAAAGTTCAACATGGCGGACGTTGTTGATCGTTACGCGTAGAATTTCGAAATGAAACCTGCTTAACTTTTGTAAGTAAGCTGTAAGGAATGAGCCTGCCAAATTTCAGCCTTCTACCTATACGGGAAGTTGGAGAATTAGTGATGTTGGAAAATTCAATATGGCGGCTGACAGTGGCGTCATACCACCGAAATAAGTACGTACATTGGTTTTGGTTAGCTCAGGGAAGTCACCTACCAAATTTCGTGAAGATGGGGCCGTAAATAAGAAAGTTCAACATGGCGGACGTTGTTGACCGTTATGCGTAGAATTTCGAAATGAAACCTGCTTAAC
>JANRMT010062861.1:40828114-40887102 GCA_026402145.1 Polypterus bichir lapradei
GAAATAAGTACGTACATCGGTTTCGGTTAGCGCAGGGAAGTCACCTACCAAATTTCGTGAAGATGGGGTCAGCCTTCTACCTACACGGGAAGTTTGAAAATTGGTGACGTTGGAAAGTTCAATATGGCGGCCGACAGTGGCGTCATACCATCGAAATAAGTACATACATCGGTTTCGGTTAGCGCAGAGAAGCCGCCTACCAAATTTCGTGAAGATGGGGCCATTAATAAGAAAGTTCAACATGGCGGACGTTATCGACCGTTATGACCGTTACGTGTAGAATTTCGAAATGAAACCTGCTTAACTTTTGTAAGTAAGCAAGCTGTAAGGAATGAGCCTGCCAAATTTCAGCTTTCTACCTACATGGGAAGTTGGAGAATTAGTGATGAGTCAGTCAGTCAGTCAGTCAGTGAGTGAGGGCTTTGCCTTTTATTATTATAGATTATTTTCGTTATTCTGCAGCTCCCCTAGGACCCCCAGTTAGAAACCTTGGCTCTAAACGATACCAAACCAAAGTTCTAGAATCCTCTAGTGCAAAACAGGTTTACCACCTCCTTAACAAGCTTGAGGGACTGGATTAGCTAGCATCTTCCATAGATGTAAATTTCCTGAAAGGAAGACTCTGGAAAGTCCAGCATCATAGAAGGGAGTTAATGTACTGGTTTCATGTAATATTTGTCTTGGTGGCTATTTGAGGTCTTTTATAAATAAAAAATTAAATAACTTTACATACTGTAGTTACTGCAGAATTTCAAACCCTCATCTATGCAATTCAGGAGCTCAATTTTATTCCTTTATATATACTGTGATATGAAGTGTGGCCCATCCATTTATTTTAGGACATCATTTAAACATTCTAGCCAAATCTGTGTTTAGAAACCTTAGTTCCTGCTGCAAATATTAATTTCTCTTACTGCATGCTGAACTTCCTTATTATGTATTTGTTGACATAAAATCTTGGTAGCACTTTCCTCATAGTGATAATATATCTCAATAGCCTTTTCCCACACCCCCATTATCTCACCATAATGAGAGTTAATTCACATAATATTCTTGAGAGACAAAAATCTCCATTTTGTTATTGCAGGCCACAGCTGACTGCTTTTTGCTACAATATTTTGTCCAGACAAGCTATAATGGACTATATTTAAACTCTGGAACTTAATCCACAAATATTTTTTATACAGAGCAGCACTGAAGAACTTGTGAGGATTACGGTGAGGCACTGTTTCAAGTTTTACTTTATAAATACTGTATATTTACTGTATATTTATACTATATATATACAGTGTAGAACTTACATTTAATATTAGGTTCGCAAGACATCAGTCCATAACACAAACACCAGATAGGAGTACCTATACTCAAGGGAAATGGAAAACATAGTGCTTGTACATGTTTTTATGATTAGAATTTTTAGACAGAGTTTTCCCTTTTCAGAGCAGCTAACCAATTATCTCTTCTCTCTCTAGCACCATGTGCGAGGCTAGAGAAACAAAAATAATAAAAAAAAAACCCATCCACCTGGACAATGAAGACACCATTCATGCATCATACTAACTTCTGAATCAGGATAAGCCACCTGAAACACATGCCTTCTACCTTCCATTTCTTTGCTGGTATTATTTAGCTTCTATTCTGTTATGAAAAGCTTTGTTCAAGATTCTAACTTTGGAATCAGAGTGTATACAGGGCTTTAGATTCAGACTTTGCTGTTATTCATAATCATTTATTTCATTTATAATACTTAGTGCGGGCAGCACGGTGGCACAGTGGGTAGCACTGCTGCCTCGCAGTTAGGAGACCCCTCCCTGCGTGGAGTTTGCATGTTCTCCCCGTGTCTGCGTGGGTTTCCTCCCATAGTCCAAAGACATGCAGGTTAGGTGCATTGGCGATTCTAAATTGTCCCTGGTGTGTGCTTAGTGTGTGGGTGTGTGTGTGCCCTGCGGTGGGATGGCGCCCTGCCCGGGGGTTGTTTCCTGCTTTGCGCCCTGTGTTGGCTGGGATTGGCTCCAGGAGACCCCTGTGACCCTGTAGTTAGGATATAGTGGGTTGGGTAATGGATGGATAGAATACTTTGTGCTGTTACTCACGTTTAGTGCTATTATTCTATTTTAATTAAAGATGCTTTGCTATACTTTGTCTGGACATCTTGAATTGATAAAGAAAACACAGGGTGTCTGGTGTTACTACAAGGTTAGCAGCTAAGAAACAATGCTTCCAATAGTCAGCTGCCCAGAAAGGAGTTATGCACCTTTTAGGCAAGTGGCATTAACCAAGGTGTATCAGCTTCTAGGGTATACTTTACGTCCGAGGACGAAGTTGTGTCGGCCTTTAGTGTATAAGGTATATCCTAGGAAACTGTGTGGATTGCTCAGTCAAAGCTAGTAAGTCCCTATCTGCCATACTGAGAAGTGACATGTGTCATATGTGTCAGACTCAACATAACTGACTCACAATAATACCAGGTAGCAGTCAAAATTATCTTAGCTTCTTTTTCCACAGCAAGATAACATTCTAGTAAAGTGCAGGCATCTGTCTTAATTAATGTTTACATCTCTCATATAATATGATTTGTTCCATACTGAAGCATCAATAAATGTGTATTTCAATACAGCTTTTTTATGAAAGAGGTTATCTATAAATTTGTTGAGTACAGCAAGGCACAACACAGGTATGCATTCCAATTGCCGTATTCCACTCAAGTCTTCTGGTTTTCACAAATTAACTTGGTGCAATGCGTGGTGAAGTTTTCCGTGTATCCACACTATATCTAATATAAAGTCAAGTGGTTAAAGGTCTGCGGAAAGTTGGTCTACAGTTTCTTTCTTTGGGGCTTTTTTTGTATTTTTTATTAATTACATCCTAGTTGTAAGAATATTTTAATCTTGTATATTCTCATTTGTGACCCTATGCAGTTTTCACAGTAATCACTATGAAAGTATGAGCCAAGCGAAAAATTTGTTTTGGCATGTGATATCTTTACCATTTAAGGTTTGTATTTAGGAACACTAACTTTTTATTTGCTTTTCATTCAAAAATATTATTCATACAACACTAAATATTAAGGTGCTGGAAAGATGAATGAATGAGCATTAAAATGGATACGCTACAAAGCAGGGCTTGTAGGCAAAGAAATTAGAAGTGTAAAATCTCGTAATTAAGTTTTAATTAAATAAGTTATTCCAACCACCATTTTCTTACATACCTGTTCTCCTTCTAAACCCATGATTCGAGGGATTGATGGTCCACAGATATCAATGTCAAGTACTGCAACCTAGGATATTAGAATAAAAAACACAATTATATTAAATTTAAATACTTATTTTCTAAATGAAAAAAATGCATCTATTTAGAGATTAAAGCACAAGGGCTTATGCAATAATAGTCTAATTAACATTTCCTGAGAAAGTCAAAATATTCAAACGATATTTATTAAAGATGTTAACTGAGCTACTCCACCATCAATATACAAGGATTGATTAAAAACTCTTATGTCTGAACCTAAAAAGGGGTATTTTCTTGTTTTAGAAGACTTAAGCCAATATGGATGCTGACATTTTCAATATCAAAAAATTGTGCTATCACCGAATTTCTAATGTAACCATAGCAGCTTTGGAAACTCAATCTTGCCTACTCAACGCATATGTGGACTAGTCCCTTTTATATGCCACAGTCAATGGATAAGCTGAATAACTGCACCATGGCTAGATGACTCTCAAAAATAAACTAACATCTGGCCAGCTTTCAGCATTTACCAACTGAAAAGGTGTTACATGAAATGGGAGTATGAGATAGCAGACACTACAGGGAATATTTAGGAGTCGGCTGAATCCATTGTTCATGAGCAATTACATATAAGCAAGGTCTGTGAATATTGGGTGCCAAGAATGTTAGCTCCTAAAAGGAAGCATCAAAAGAAGTTAAACCTCTATCTGATGAACTTGGACTGAGAGAATTTTAAGAAGTGTTTCATAACTGGAGATGTAATTTGGACAGATCATTATGGCCCTGTAATGAGATGTGTTATGACCATGGCAATGCAGGGTTTTTTTTAAAATAGTGCAGTTCACGCTCCTTAGGTGTGCATGTTCGTGCAGCCCCATGATATTGAGACTAATTGCGCTAGGTTTGATTTTACTTATTACATTTTTGTGAGTCACAATTAGGACACCATGCCCAAAGAGGTATAAAGACGAGCCTCAGCAGGAAAAACAGGAGAAATAATAAAAAAAAAAAAAAAAAAAACCATGAGGAGGAGGCAGAAACAAGGAGCTTGAGTCAGTGTGATGGTGAGGAAGCTGGTAGTCCAGTACCCCATGGAGGAGTGAGCAGTCGGCGCTATGGGGAAGATCAACCCCCGTTAAGCACTTACGAAGGAGCAAGAGATGCCAAGAGGGCCATCCTAAGCACCCAGTGAACCCCAGAAGGGCATGTATAAGACTATAGGAAGGGGAAGGATGGGGCTTGGCTCTGAGCGCCATGACAGATGCAGATGGAGGCAATCATGTTGAGAGCTGGAGGAAGTGACCATGGTTGCTGCCGTCTCTGCCGGCTGCAAGACCTGCGCAGGGTGAGCTGGGGATATGGAGAGTGGAAGATGCACTGAACTAGGAGAGTAATAGAGAGAAAAAGAAGACCAATGTTTGCACAGCTCGTATGTGATTTATATATTGTGGATTTTAAACTTTCACGATTCTGCACTGCACTGTATTTGCTTTTGAACACTGTGACTAATAAAAGCATGAAGCACTTTGTACCTTACTCTTGGCTGTTAGGTGTCTTCATTGTACTGCCTCATTTTAGTTCATGACTATCAAGGGTCCCATGTTCAAGAAGGTTATGCCAGCTGCAGCCATCCTACACCATTACAGGCCCAGAATCCAAATAACAATCAAAACAATGGAAATATAGTGATTCTCCAACACTAAAGAAATTCAAATTTCACACCGCTGTGAGCAAGATCATGTGTCCAAGGTTGTTATGATGCTCAGGCTCTAGTCAATTACCTACTTATTTATGTTATACAAATTTGTTAATATTATCTGCTGGTTCACTTTGTGTTTTCAGTGGGGAAAAAAAGAAGCAAAGGAAGCTGTCAAATATTTGCTTTCTGCTTGACCACAATAGTCCCATTTAGACATGCTTGAGTTGCAAATCCTGATTTGCAGAACTGTGGATGGAAAGGGATTCCATATATACCCTCGTCTACAAATTTGGCCTCAAGTGACTAACGCCTGTTCCCCATTCTGAAATGTTACTCATTAATTCAGCTATTAAACAGTAGCTTCACAAGCAAGTCAAAATGTTTAATCTGAGAGGCAAAGAAAAACTTCCATAAATTAATGATAAACATATTAGTGTTTTGTTGATGTTTAAAAAATATTTGGATTTTACTGGTGTTCCACTTAATAGTCTCAAAACCGTTTAATCACCTCTTGTATGTCAAATTACTCTCATCTAATTTTAAAATGCACATCAAGCACACGTATGAATTACTGAATTTACATTCTAAACTTCCCTGGTCCCCCTGCATGCTCTCCCTATGTCTATGTGGGTTGTTTCAGTTTCCTCCCATGTCCAAAGAAATGCAAATTAGGTGGTATTGGTGATGCTAAACTGACCCTATTGTGTGTGGTTGGGCGTGTTCGCCTTGCAATGGACTGTCCAGCGTTTATTCCTTTCTTTTGTACCCCATGCTAGCTCAGACAGGCTTCAGCCCCCACAGCAACCCTTATTTGGATTAAACAGATTAGAAAATGACATGATATTTTACACTGAACAGTGTTTCACAAGCCTACTGTCTTCTGTAACTCCTGTGTTCAAAACTGAATAAAAACTTTAAATTACGATAATGACTAAACTTTTTATATTAATGCCTCAGATCCTCTTTCAATATTTTATGTTCAAAGCATACATCAATCATCTAAACATGCAGGGTTTTTGAAACTGGTTTGCAATATCCTACTGCAATTCTTTACATGTCATTTCTTATTAGGAATTTCTTGACTTATCACAACTATTCATAAACTATTATATTAATGGTTTATATTCACAAACTTCAATCATTATTTAAATAAAAGGCTACTTACAGATACATGAAAAGGTAAATAAGTATTAACTAATGTACAGAAGTAAGTGAACATTAAGGTTCATTATTTTAGTTAATTAAGTAATTCAAACTAGGTGCTAAAATAATACCAAATTAATCAAATAAAATTGTCAACATAAAGCTTGGGGAGAGTCGTACTATATAGACAAAAGAAAATAAAAGTAGTCATTTTGGTGTTTCCTATACAATGTGACGAGTGGCTGGGGGTAGTACCCAGCCGGGACGGCTGGAAGGGCCGGGAGAGGGAATACGCCTCCTCTGGACCACAAGAGGGCAGCCGCCCTGGTTTATATGGGGTCCACGGGAACGGAGCAAGGAAGCTCAACCCTATAGGGGCCCCCAGATGCCTGAGAAGCCCTGGACGTCAGCACTTCCACCACACCCGGAGGTGCTGGCGGAAGGAAAACCAGGGACACCTGGAGTGCTTCCGGGTGCTCGTGCGGCACTTCCACCACACCAGGAAGTGTCGGAGGAAGTGTGTCAGGAGGCACCTGGAGCACGTCCAGCTGGACATAAAAGGGGCTGCCTCCCTCCATTCAGGAGCTGCAGTTTGGAGGAAGAAGACACAGCTCAGCGGAGAGGAGTGGAGGCGGTGAAGACTTGAGGAAGTGGGTGATTGCTGCAAGGGCACTGTGTGCTGTGGACTTCATATTGTAAATAAATGTATGCTGTATATAACCATCGGGGCTGGACTTCCACAACAGGTTACTGTAATATACAGTCGTATGGAAAAGTTTGGGAACCCATCTCAGCCTGCATAATAATTTACTCTACTTTCAACAAAAAAGATAACAGTGGTATGTCTTTCATTTCCTAGGAACATCTGAGTACTGGGGTGTTTTCCGAACAAAGATTTTTAGTGAAGCAGTATTTAGTTGTATGAAATTAAATCAAATGTGAAAAACTGGTTTTGCAGAAATTTGGGTACCCTTGTAATTTTGCTGAATTGAATGCATGTAACTGCTCAATACTGATTATAATAATAATAATGAATTTTATTTATAGGGCACTTTATATTAGCAGTAAATCTCAAAGTGCTACATAAAAAGTATAAACAAAAGCAAAGCAAGATAAAAACAGAGATAAAACAACAATAATTATAGCATTCTTGTTAATAAGCTTTCCTAAATAGAAAAGTCTTTAGCTGTTTTTAAAACAGCCCACAGCCTGCTGTGTTCTTATGCTCTCTGGTAGGGCATTCCAGAGCCGTGGAGCAGCTTGCAAGACCAAATTGGTTGGATTAGCTCATTAAGCCTTGAACTTCATAGACAGGTGTGTCCAAACATGAGAAAAGTTATTCATGGTGGTCAACTGCAAGTTGTGCTTCCCTTTGACTCTTCTCTGAAGAGTGACAGCATGGGATCCTCAAAGGAACTCTCAAAAGATCTGAAAACAAAGATTGTTCAGTATCATGGTTTAGGGGAAGGCTATCTCAGAGGTTTAAACTGTCAGTTTCAACTGTAAGGAATGTAATCAGGAAATGGAAGGCCACAGGCACAGTTGCTGTTAAACCCAGGTCTGGCAGGCCAAGAAAAATAGATGAGCGGCAAATGCGCAGGATTATGAGAATGGTTACAGACAACCCACAGATCACCTCCAAAGACCTGCAAGAACATCTTGCTGCAGATGGTGTATCTGTACATCATTCTACAATTCAGCGCAATTTGCACAAAGAACATCTGTATGGCAGGGTGATGGGAAAGAAGCCCCTTCTGCCCCATGCCACAAACAGAGTTGCTTGTTGTATGCAAATGCTCATTTAGACAAGCCAGATTCATTTTGGAACAAACTGCTTTGGACTGATGAGACAATAATTGATGTTTTTGGTCATAACAAAAAGCGCTTTGCATAGTGGAAGAAGAACATCGCATTCCAAGAAAAACACCCACTACCTACTGTCAAATTTGGTGGAGGTTCCATCATGCTGTGGGGCTGTGTGGCTAGTTCAGGGACTGGGGCCCTTGTTAAAGTCGAGGGTCGGATTAATTCAACCCAACATCAACAAATTCTTCAGGATAATGTTCAAGCAACAATCACAAACTTGAAGTTACGTAGGGGTTGGATATTCCAACAAGACAATGACCCAAAACATAGATCGAAATCTACAAAGGCATTCATGCAGAGGGAGAAGTACAATGTTCTAGAATGGCCGTCACAGTCCCCTGAATTGAATATCATCGAAAATCTATGGTATGATTTGAAGCAGGTTATCCATGCTCATCAGCCATCAAATTTAACTGAAATGGAGAGATTTTGTATGGAAGAATGGTCAACAATACCTCCATCCAGAATACAGACACTCATCAAAGGCTATAGGAGGCATCTAGAGGCTGTTATATTTGCAAAAGGAGGCTCAACTAAGTATTGATGTAATATCTCTGTGGGGGTGCCCAAATTTATACACCTGTCTAATTTTGTTATGATGCATATTTTCTGTTAATTCAATAAACTTAATGTCACTGCTGAAATACTACTGTTTCCATAAGGCATGTAATATATTAAAAGTAAGTTGCTACTTTGAAAGCTCAGCCAATGATAAACAAAAATCCAAAGAATTAAGAGGGGTTCCCAAACTTTTTCATATGACTGTACCACGCCATAAACCTAATTGACTTTAAACCATATCAGGAAGACTGTAAATGCCCCTCCATCAGGAAAGGATTTTAAAATCAGAGCAAAACATTTTGAATTTATTACCAACAAAACCTACATAACTCTACCTATATGCTTATCCTTCAGAATTATCTGTACTCAAAGTAATCTAAAGGTGGCAAGCATAGGTTTTGCTATAAAAAGATGAACACTGCTAAAACCTATTATTGCATATCTCCAGAATAACCTTATCTCCCTAGCAAGCATACAGTTGTGCTCTTAAATTTACATACCCTGGCAGAATCTGGAAGATCTATATCATACTTTAAAAGAAAAGATGACGGAACAAGCAAAACACATTTAATTTGCTTTTAATGAAATCCACATTAAACTATAAGGCATCAATAATAGCACAACCTTTAAATAAAACATAGTAATAAGGAAAAGAGATGATCCCTGTTCAAACATTTGTGTACCCCTCATTTTTAATACAGTGTATAGTCCCCTTCAGTATTAATGATGCCATGGAATCTACTGTAATAGCTGTGGACTAGGCCCTTGATTTTCTCAGGTGGTAGAACCTCCAGGTCCAGTAAATTCTTGGGTTGTCTTACATGAACTGTACATTTGAGATCCCCTCAAAGTGGCTCAGTGATATTGAGGTCAGGAGACTGTGGTGACCACTCCAGCGCGTTCACTTTTTTCTGTTGTACTCACTGAAGGGTCAACGTAGCCTTGAGTTTTGGATCAGTGTTATGCTTGAAGATCCATGAATGTTCCATGTGCAGTTTCTGCACTTAAAAATTCAAGTTGTCCTCCAATATTTTCCGGTAACATGCTGCATTCATCGTGCCATCAATTTTCACTAAGTTACCTGTGCTGCTGAAGCTCACTCACCCCCAGAACATCAGAAATCAACCTCCATGCTTCACAATAGGGATGGCGTACTTTCATCATGGGCATTGTTGCATCCTCTCCAAACACAGCATTTATGGTTGTAACCATATAGTTCAATTTTGGTCTCATCACTCCAAAAGACTTTTGCCAGAAGTTTTTAGGTTTATCTACAAGTAGATGCTGTTTGGCATATTGTAAGCAGCCTGTTTTGTAGGGCTTGCACAGTAAAGGATATTTTCTTGTAGCTCGAACGTACAGCTCATTTTTGTTTGAGAACCTCCATATTGTGCATCTTGAATCAGGAACACCACTTGTTTGAAGAGAAGCCTGTATTTCAGCTGAAGTGGCTTCTCGACAAATGATCCTGGCAATTGTGGCTGCAATTTTGCTTAGTCTACCTGACCGTGGCTTGGTAACAACAGAACCCCTAACTTTCCACCTTTTTATCAGTGTTTGAATACTACTGACAGGCATTTTCAGACCTCTGGACATCTTTTTATATTCTTTTACTGATTTATACAATTCCACTACCTTTTCATGCAGATCCTTTCACAGTTCTTTGCTGGATACTGACCCCATGGTGAAAGCAAAAGTCAGTGCAGCTCTGTATGAATTTAAATGGACTATTTATACACAGACACTGACTACAATCAAAGAGGTTACAGGTGCGGATGCTCTCCCTTACTTAGCGTTAATCTGAAGCTCTGTGTGTTAACTTGTGTGCATATTATCAGCCCCAACATTCAAAGCTATGCAAACTTCTGATTAGGTTCATTTGTGGGATTTCAATTATCATTATGATTTAAAAAGAGCACACAAAATTGTTTGATAATAAATTGCTTCACCTGAGAACACCCCCTAATTAAAAGGAACGTTTTCTGCATGATTACGTATATTTTCCAAACAATGGCCAATATTTTACAATTTCTGCCCGGGCATGTAAACTTATGAGCAAAACTGTACAGGTGTGTCAGATTTTGCAGATAACTGCTAACAGACCTAGATGTCTTTCCACAATTGAGAAAAACAAGATTTCATAATCATAACAAAAAAAGTGAATCAAGCCTTCTGTTTGAAGATGAGCAGAAAAATATGTCATCCAACATGGCAATGATCCTACAAATTCACTTAAATAAAATTATTTTTTATTATTTTATGCTGCCTTTATACAATTTCTCGTATTAGGAATTTGTTAAGTTTTTGGATAACCCTTAGGGTCAGAGCGCAGGGTCAACCATTGCACAGCGCCCCTGAAGCAATTGAAGGTTAAGGGCCTTGCTCAAGGGCCCAGCAGAGTAGGATCTCTTTTGGCAGTGACAGGGATTCGAACCGGCAACATTCAGGATACCAGCGCAGATCCTTAGCCTCAGAGCCACCACTCCGCCCCACCACTTTGCCCCATGTATGGAACATGCATGGAAACTGAGTTTTTTGGCTTTACCCATTCTCTCTAGACAGTGTGATCTGCAATCACATTTATTATTCTGCTTAACGTTATAGCATTTACTTGCACTTGCTTTCTGTTGATAATTCAAGTTAAAACATTTTACAAAAATTAATTTGGAATTGAGAAGAATATATCATCTAAATTAATAGCCTCCCAAAATTACTATATCAGTTACCAGTGCAACCCAATATATAAAGTATTAGAAACTCTCTCATTAGGTATCATGTCATTTAGATAAATTATATTATATTTATAATTTGCATTCTTTGAACTATTATACCCCAAATTTAATCTTCTGGCAATACACTTCTTCTATATAAAAACTGGAAACTTTTTCCAAAACAACCTATCCAACTTCCCAATATCTATCCCTGAAGTAATACTGGCTACATTGGATAAATATATAGAAAGCATCTCCAGAATACATTCCTTGAAGGTTGTTGACTTATCCCTTGGGAAGTGATGGGAAAGGGATATTTCAATTAAAATTTCAGAAAAGGAATGAAATTGAGATATTCACAAAATATATTTTAGTTCAATATTTAACTATAAACCCTTAATCATTTACATTGATCTTGTCAAAAACTGTGTAAAGTTGTTCCCAGGGCATGAGCCAGCCTGTGAATAATGTCATCAAGCACCCATTTTGGGAATGTTCTACACTCTGACCCTTTAATGCAAACGTTTTCTACATCTGTCAGAAAGCCTTGGATTTAAGCATTTAAGCGCTCCGCCCGGCTAATTTAGTTGAGCACCCGGCTGTCACCTCGCATGACATTGTGAGATGACAGCCGCAGATCTGCAGACACAGGCAGATCTAATGATCTGCAGAGATGGCAAGGGATGAGCGGGCGGGTGGGCAAATACTGCTAAAGCTAATAGCGGGTGTCGAGGCGGAGCAGAGTTCACAAGCAAAGAGTATGGGGAGGTGGGGTTTCGAGAAAGGGCTGTACATGGTAATAGCGGGGGTGTAGCAGCTTAATACAGTTGCAAGGAGTATAGAGAGGTAGGTGGGCGAGAGTTGGCTGTACATGCTAATAGTGGGAGCGGAGCGGCAGTTCACAAGCAAAAAGGATGGAGGTGGGCGGGCAAGAGGAGGTCTGATAAAATAAAAAAAAGTCTAGTGAAACCAGCCTGTCAGATATCAGAAAAAGGCATCAGGAAGTGATATCTCTGTTCTCAGCGTCAGCGCAGTCTGTATAGTGCGGCTGAGCATACATCAGCTCTCTTCTTGTAAAGTACATAGCAAACCAATATATACACACACAGTTGTTTAAGCATTAGGTGTGTTCTATGTGCAAAAATCCTTGTAGCACTCACTGTGGTCCCTGTTTAAAGTGACCCCATCTGCCGTTCTTATTTTTGCTCATATTTAGACCTGCGTCCATATTGCAAAAAGTGTGCAGAAACCTATGAGGGGTTTTGTCACTGAATTGCTGAGGGTTTTGTACGGAAGCGTATTAGGGCCACAGTGAAGGAAAAAAAATACGGACAAAGTGAAGAAAAAAAAAACTATATGTCGAGAATAAAGTCGAGATGTTGACTTTATTCTCGACATTTCCACCTGAATCTTGATGCTTATGACAAGAATAAAGTCGACAGTTTACGATGTCCTACTTTAATGACAAACTACAAGAATAAAGTCAAAATGTCGAATTTAATCTCGAGATAAACGGCGAGAATAAAGTAGAAATGTCGAGAATAAAGTGGAAATGTCGACTTTATTCTCGACATAACCGTCAAGATTAAAGTGGAAATGTCGAGAATGCGTACCTGCCGTAGTGCAAGTGTGAATTGAATATCCAACAGACTCTCCCTTTCCCACTCAAAAGTTTTATTCATAGGTACTTTAAGTTTTTTTCAAACGTTTTACCAACATGAGCAAAAGAAGTGTTCAGAAAACAACACTGCTCAGTTATTTCAGAAAAGAGACGCCATAAACTTATAAAGGTGCGGTGTCAACTCCTCATGTGGCAATTTCAGACAAAGACATTGCAGAGGCTGGTCCATCAGGGTTCTTTTCAGCACACACTCTGCCAATTGATAAATCTAAGCACCGCTTACCCGGCATAAACAGCTAATGGTCAAAGAAAATGTTATGTGGTACTCATTGTGCATGAAATACTCAAACAAACACCCCCCAAGAAGGTGTTACTTTGAGTAAATGTACCATACACAAGAATTTGAAAAGAAAGCTTGGTGGACCATGAAAAAAGTAAAACACACATTGAGTCTTCTGCTGACATTTTAGGAAAGCGTGTACTAGAGCAAACTGGAATCGGTCAAATTGAAAGATCTGTTTCTGTGTTAAATAACTTACAGAGAGATGCCTTTGTGGGAGCTTTAAGATCCATGCATTGTTTAGCAAAAAATGAGTTGCCACATACAACATTGTTTGAAAAGCTGTTGGAACACTGTAAAGAAATAGGTTGTTCCTTTTCACAACATCTCAATGTTGGTAAAAATGCATATTACACCTCTGAAAGAATAATGCAAGAGCTGCTGGATGTCTTAGCATCAGAAATAAAATCTAACATACTGAAAAATATACACACAAAAAAGTTTTTCAGTATTCTGTGTGATGAAACCACAGATATCTCAGATGTAAAACAATTCATTATTTACATTAAATATGTTTGCCAGGTGACTAAAGAGGTCAGAGTTAGTTTTGTATCAACCCGCAATATGATTGACAGCAAAGCGGAGACTATAACCAACACACTGAGTGAGACTATAGACACTCTAGGCTTGAAAACAGCTAATCTGGTTGGACTACGGTCAGATTGAGCGGCTGTTATGATTGGGAAACAGAAAGGTATGGCAAAACCGCTTAAAGATAAAACATCTAGACTCCTGGTCAACTGCCACTGTGTAAACCGCCGATTGGCCCTTCAAATGCCCAAGCAGCAGCTGCTGTACCTTATTTAACAAAACTGAACAACATCTTAAGGCAGCTGTTCTATTTCTTCCAAAACTCTTCAGTTAGGACGGCTGGTTTAACGGAAATTCAAAATATTCTGAACATTCCCCAGATTAAGCTGAAAATGGCCAGTGACACTAGATGGCTGTCTGATGACTTTGCAGTACAGTCACTATGACAGTGTACAAGTGATCTCCTTGGAGGGCCCAGATCCTGGGAACTTTGATTATGGGAAAGCTTCAGACAACTGGGCCTCTAGGAAGAAAAGAAGAATATTTAACTGAAGACACCTTCTGCATATGCAAGATGGCTTCGAAGAATATTTTTAAATTTTTCTTCATTAGGTTTCCTATACTTTTTTTCCATGTTTTTATTTTTCTTCCCAACAGTGACAATACTTGTGCCTCTTGGTTTATGTCATAAAAATTGTTATTTAAAATTTTTGTTAAAAAATATTCTTTCACAAGTGTCAAACCTTAAAAAAGGAAGTCATATTGAGCTTTGGATAATAGTTAATAATAATTAACTAATAAAAATAGTGCACATTTAATTTTCCACACAGCCACATTTCCCTGTCCTGCCCCACCCAGCTACTTTTTCTTGCCACCCGGCTGGAAAAAAATTCTGGGGAGAACACCGAGTATATTATCATAAATTAATGATATTCTTACTTACATCCTACTTATAATACTTACAGTAATGCAATACTAACAAAAACAGAGAAAAATGACTTAAACACATACATGTGTACATATCAATATAATATATACACACACATAGACCCATAACACACTCACACAAGATGCTTATTAGTCTGTCGAAAAGTGATGCTCTATATTATCTAAAACTGGAGAAGGTCTAGAGCAGAGAGAAGTATGATTTGAATAAAAATTTAGAAGTGCATCCTTCTCAATTAAAGCAAATGTAAATTAATAGGCAAAATGACTGATGTGTTTAAAAGTCGTCAGGAAATCTGTATAGTGGATCCCTGTTGTTACTTTAAAAATAGTTTTTCAACATAGAACATTGGGACTATGATAGAAACAGAAGGGTTAATTTCACAAAAATGTTAATGTATTTTTTCACTCAGGAAATGTCAGAATTGGGGTGAGTTATAAAGTAGTGTGGTTGGCAGTAGTACCTTTTGGGGACATTCAAACTTTGGTTTGATGTTACTGTAAAGAAGCCGAATAAACAGGATTGATGAAGTTTTTTTAGGGATGAATGGCCTGTTCTTGTCAAAGTTGTTTTAATTAGCTAAAGAAATTTGTTAAAATAAGCTGGATAGCAAGGTCACAAGTCTTGAAGACTGGGTCACAGCACTTCTTGACCCAGTATTTGTTGGGAAATTAAATCTTGTTGGACTACCCTATGCACTGATTATGTGTTTGGTGGAGCAAGCAAGAATGACATTTTTCTAACATTTAAATGTGTTAAACAAACTATGGTCATATGTTACATATATTACTGTTTAGACTTGAGCATATTTTTGTTTTTACATGATCTAATTTAAAATCTGAATTTCCATGGCCATATTTGGTTGAACGTTTCAAGGTAAGTATTAGAGTTTGGATACTTCTGGTTATATAATTTGGGCAATGACAAGGAAGGACACTGCATTTTCCATCAGCACCATGTTTATGAAGACAAACAGCAGTTTCCCCACAAATTTTGATCAAATATTGTTATGGAAGGGCAAAAATAATAAAAATATTTTTATTACTACTATTATCCATGGACTAGTACTACATAAATATTACAGTTTATCAATTAAAATGTTCACCTTACCATTAACAGTGTATATCAAGATTACAATACCTTGTTTAACAATAGAACAGTACAATTTGGAAAGAAAAGCTCTATACAAATGCAAAAAGTAACTTAACGGTCCTAATACTGACAGAGAGACAAAGACAATTAAGTGCTTTGTGCATTTTATGCAAACTCGTCTGATAAAGCAAGCATGAAGCTTATATAGATTGTCCAATTTAAAACGTTTAACATTTAATAACCAACAACAGTAATTGTACTTACATATTAAATTACTACCTTTAAAAAGCAAATTTCAACAAATATTTACATATTTGACAGCAAGATCAATTTGTAACTGATTATTCAAATGAATGCTCTACTCTCTTAAAATATCTTATGATTGGAAAATGCTGTTAGAACACAGACACATAAATTGATTTGCTGTGCAAAGGAAAACAAGTATAAAGTTTACAGCATTAAAAGAAGTAGTAAATAAGCAATTTAATCTCAAGTACCAAAGTTTATTATAGATTTTGTTAATTAAGACTTGTTGGCCCTTCAGCCAATGAGTGAGGCCACTCATTGTTCTTGGCATGCATCACATGTGGTAAAAGACATTCCTTCATACCACCTACAGTAAGTCAGGGGTGCCAAACTAAGATGCTCAATGGCATCCATTTTCACTAGAACCAATTTCCTAAATAGAAGTGGTTAATAAAAACTGTTATTAATTCCTACAGCTTCTTACTCTACTCATTCTGTTACACCAAGCATTTACAAAAGTTTTGATTTTCTCTTTTCTGAGAGCACCATCAAAAGGTTGTGTGTACGAGGGCAGATCAGTATTTCTAAGACCTTCACTTTTTCCTTTCCAAATAATTTTGTTGAAACGGATGTTGTATGATGGACAAAGGTACAAATGGGATCAAGATAACTGGTCATCTGTTTGCTCCATTTGCATCATTGTTCAGTTGCTGGAAATTGTTAAGGATCCAGAACCTTAAAAAGCAAGTCAAATACTATTTAGGCAATAATGTATGTCCCATGAGCTGCAGTAACTCATGACTACTTGAGTAAGTGGCTAGAAAGAACCTGCAGCCACTGTGGCCCTCCAGGATCAGAGTTTCACACCCCCAGCCTAAATGATACTGCAAAAGAAATTCCAGTACCTTTTATACAAAGCTGTTTGAAAGTGTTAATCTCACAGCCGATTGCATTTATACACTTTATAATACTATTTACCACTTGGAAAAGCATCAGTGGCTCTTCTACAATGATTCCTGAAGTCCATATAAAAGACTGCTACTGTAAAAATATGCATATTTTATCCACAGTCACTAATGACCTTTTATCACACCACTGTTGAAAAAGAGCACAAAATCTTAGTCAATTTACCTTTCCAAAAGAATGCTGGTACTGATTAGCTCTATCATCTCTTTCTTTCTCTCTCTGTAGAGGTGATATTTAACATATTGAGCCACCTGTTGTATAATTAGTCACTTTGCCATGTGAATTATCAAATGATCGCTGACATAAAGAATACTGGTAAAACAGACTTATGTCATGCCAATAACAGGACCATATATCTATATAAACCTGCATAATTGGAAAGGTCTTCTACTTATCCATGTTTTACGTCCATTTCCAAATCCTGCATAATCCAAATTCAGGGATATATAGGTAGTCCCCAGGTTCGACCTACGACATACGAACGAGGCTGCAGCTGCGACGCACGCACCTCAGTAACTGCCGCTCCATCATCTTCTGCCTGGGGACACTGCAAGCGGTGGCTGGACAGTGGCTGGAGGGGGGCGATTTCACTGCTCGCACAGTGTAGTGTCCCTCGGGCAGCTCCTAGAGGCAAGCGGTTTCACTGCCCGCCCACCACACACGGCTGCCCGTTCATTCTCGGTGGATAGCTGGTAATGCTGCAAGCGGTAACCTGGTCGTGGCTGAACGGAGGCCATTGAGTGCGAACGGGGAAGTGGAGGTTAGCATTGTAGCGTGCCTCGGATGGCTGTGTGTTGAATGGGGGCGGTGCTGTGGCAGATGCTGCAGGCAGCATACTGTAGTGGAGGTGACTATGAGGTGGGCTGGTGAACCGCCCGTCGCTGCCTCCATTCATTCTCAATAGCAAGCCTGCTTGTACTGTTAGGTACATAGCAGGAAGTTGTCTCTTGTCAGTACAGGGTGATCCAGATCTAATTATGCAGATCCAGATCATCTGGATGACTTTGATTTATGCAGAGACAATTCTAGTTCGGTGCAAAGACGATTCTTTGTGTCGTCAGCTCGTACATTTCTCAATGGTCCGGAATTTTTCGGGTGATTTTCAATGTAATAAACTGAATAAGTTATAGCGTAATGAAAATTGCATAATTAGATCTGGACCACCCTATACATCAGACGTGTTGATGACTGGTGCCTTCCTGCTGTGACAGCCATACAGTGTTGTGCAGAAGAGCTCATATTAACCTTTTGTCTTCACCCTTCAAGAATGTCTCTGAAACACAAATCTGATGCAAGTGCTGGTGATACAGTAAAGAAGAGAAAAACCATCACCATTGAAAATAAAGAAATAATAAAAAGGTCAGAAAGAGGTGAAACTCCATCATTCATTGGCAGAGCACTTGGCTATATTCGGTCAATAATAGCATTTATTAAAATAATGTACCTGTTCCGACTTACATACAAATTCAACTTAAGTACAAACCTACAGTACCTATCTCGTACCTAACCGGGGGACTGCCTGTAACAGTTACAGATTAAACCTTAAATGCAGGTAGAATATGTAAACTCCACGAAGACATTGACTAGGTTGGGATTTAAAACCAGTCTTTTTCAACTGCGAGACAGCAGCATTACACTCTGCATCACTGTGCTGCCCACACTTACAAATATAAAGAGTAATCTTTCATTGGATGGCAAAGACATATTTGGGTATAAAAGACATAAGACATTCCCTACTAGAGGAAACTGAAACTATGAAAATGCAACACACACTGAAGACTTTGCAAGGCAAGAATGGTGTCAGTAATTTGAAAAAGAAAAAAACTATTGAAAATAAAACTTAACAGCACCATGAAAAGAGTTTAAAGGTCACTTGCTCACTGATACCTTATGCAGAGTATACATCTCAGTAAGGGGTGCTACCAGCAGTGACTATGAATTAGTAATGTCTAACCAGAGTGATTCACAGTATAATAAATAAAGAAATTACCTCTTTGGATTCATCACTTGCTAGTCCGTGAGCCAAGTGAGCACTGAAAGTACTTTTGCCTACTCCTCCTTTTCCAGACAGAACAAGAATTTTGTGTTTCACGGTGCTCATTTTTTGCTTTATCTCTTCGATTGCTGTAGAAGACAGAAGAGATACAAAACAAATTAATAGAAATGCTGATTACCATCTCACCTTTGTGACTTATTTATTGCATATTTGTGGTTTTACTACATTGATTGTTGAAAATATTCTAAAAACCATTAAAACTATTATGTCAGCCTGCTACGTTAAATGAACAAAATGAAAACTGTGAAAAGTTAACAATAGTATATTTAATTTACATATGCACCAAAAACATATCAAACCAGCAACCTGATGACATACTAGGAGAAAATTGTATATAATAAATAAATTGTGTGGCTTGCCCAGTGTTAACAGAGAATAATATCTAGTGTATAAGATAATTTTTTTTTTATGTCTAATAATATTAATATAAAAAAAAAAAAAAAGGGAAGGTTTAGATAATTTTAAAATGCAAGAAAGCTGGATAAACTAGTTATTGCTCTTGGACTTTTACAACTTTCTAGATAAGATAAGACCTTTTGTTAAGTGTTTTGGCCATTTGTAAGGGGGGTGGGGTGGGGGGAGGGATTGACCAGATTCAGCCTGGTGTGCAGGAACACTTTACGTTCTATTTTAGCCTTCCAAGACTAAAAGAAACACATATTTATAATTCTGAAAGAGAAACAGGTTTGAGAAGGCATTTTCCAATTTAATTACCTGTAAATCCTTTCTTTGTTAAAGGATGTCCACAATGACATGTGTGCATCTTTTGAAACTGGAGAATAATGAATGACAAGAACAAAGCATAGGCTAGACCAGGATGGCAAACACCCCTGTGCTAAGTCAATGGAAATTAAGACAAACCCACTTAATGCAACTGGCCCTAGGCAGACAGCATGCTGGGTCAAGGGCCACTCCAGACTACTTGTCAACCAGAACAAAACAGAAAGCCACCTGGTAGTCCAG
The DNA here is from genome assembly GCA_026402145.1 of Polypterus bichir lapradei. Taxonomy (NCBI): domain Eukaryota; kingdom Metazoa; phylum Chordata; class Cladistia; order Polypteriformes; family Polypteridae; genus Polypterus; species Polypterus bichir. The sequence continues at coordinate 40,848,084 of JANRMT010062861.1, forward strand.
GTAAGATGAACTGATTATTACGTAAGTTGTACTAATATTATTTTCCCCAACACTCACATTTTTATTATGTTTGTTATTTTGGGAATATTATCTATAATACAAAAATAAATGTGCAACTTTCCCTCCTGTCTGTTCTGGTACTCTATCTAATTGCCTGGAATTACAGATGTAAAAGAAAATGTGAAGCATTGAACTACAACAGCAGTCAATCCTGACGGTGTTGTAAGAGTATGGTATCTAGGACATTTCTGTTGAGGTGTACATACTAAAAAGTAAAAAAGGTAGAATAGGATCACCCTGTCTAGGGCACTACCACAACAAAACACTCACTAGAGATAGTGTTAGAAAAGAGGCTAATGGCAAAATTAAGAAGCCATCATGACAACCTCTGTGCATCCTTTCCATCATGTATTGTCCAGGAACACTTTTAGGCATAGGCTTATTTGCCTAACTCTTGGGGAGCCAAGAGGCTATACCAAGGCCTTTTTATTTTTGCCCACAGCCATCACAGCGAGGAAAAAAAACAAAAAAAAACAAACAACAAACACACCTCTTCCCATCTTGACCTTTTTTCCCTAGTCAGTTGTAACACACACATTGACTCTTCAAGAACATTATACATTAAATGCACACTGGATATTTTAAGCTTATTGGTCTGCCCCTTGTTCTTATACAATAGTTTGCACTTCGTTTTAACTGATTTGCTCTATGACTTCATGTTCTATGTTCCTGCTGTAGTTACTACCATCTGAAGCTATGATTTTTCAGACTTACTATCTTTTGTTCTGTTTACATGTCACACATGTTTCTCCAGCAACCCTCAAAACTATTTAATTATATAAATAAACCTATATTTTGGTTAACAACTTAATCTGAATAAGCATAAGAGTTTAAAAAAAAAAAAAACGAACCTCACAGGTCAAGGCATTACTTATATAGCAAGAATCCTAATTACATTTACATAGAATAAGCATCTTCCAATATTACCTTAATCACAATCTTATGTAGTTATTAAACTCAAACTGTGAAGAGTGTTGGCAGATTAATATTATTCATCAAGTCACAGGTGATGAAGACCATGGAGCGGCTGCTGCTTCACCACCTGAGGCCACAGGTCCGCCACACCCTTGACCCTTTGCAGTTCGCATACCAGGAGAAGGTGGGAGCGGAGGATGCCATCACCTATATGCGACACCGATCCCTCTCCTACTTGGACAGAGGCAGTGGTGCTGTAAGAATTATGTTTCTGGACTTCTCTAGTGCCTTCAACACAATCCAACCTCTGCTCCTTAGGGACAAGATGACAGAGATGGGAGTAGATTCATACCTGGTGGCATGGATCGTGGACTATATTACAGACAGACCTCAGTATGTGTGTCTCGGGAACTGCAGGTCTGACATTGTGATCAGCAACACAGGAGCGCCGCAGGGGATTGTGCCTTCTCTGGTCCTGTTCAGCCTATATACATCGGACTTCCAATACAACTTGGAGTCCTGCCACGTGCAAATGTTCGCTGACGACACTGCTATTGTGGGCTGCATCAGGAGTGGGCAGGAGGAGGAGTATAGGAACCTAATCAAGGGTTCTGTTAAATGGTGCGACTCAAACCACTTACACCTCAACACCAGCAAAACCAAGGAGCTGGTGGTGGACTTTAGGAAACCCAGGCCCCTCCTAGACCCTGTGATTATCAGAGGAGACTGTATGCAGAGGGTACAGACCTATAAATACCTGGGAGTGCAGTTGGATGATAAATTGGACTGGACTGCCAATACTGATGCTCTGTGCAAGAGAGGACAGAGCAGACTATACTTCTTTAGAAGACTGGCGTCCTTCAACATCTGCAATAAGATGCTGCAGATGTTCTATCAGACAGTTGTGGCAAGTGCCCTCTTCTACGCGGTGGTGTGCTGGGGAGGCAGCATAAAGAAGAGGGACGCCTCATGCCTGGACATACTGGTGAGGAAGGCAGGCTCTATTGTAGGCATGGAGCTGGACAGTTTGACATCCGTGGCAGGGCGATGGGCGCTGAGGAGGCTCCTGTCAATCATGGAGAATCCACTGCATCCACTGAACAGGATCATCTCCAGACAGAGGAGCAGCTTCAGCGACAGGCTGCTGTCAGTGTCCTGCTACACTGACAGACTGAGGAGATCATTCCTCCCCCATATCATGCGACTCTTCAATTCCACCCGGGGGGGGGTAAACGTTGACATTATTATACAATGTTATTGCCTGTTTTACCTGCATTTTTATCACTCTTTAATTTAATATTGTTTATTTTTATCAGTATGCTGCTGCTGGAGTATGTGAATTTCCCCTTGGGATTAATAAAGTATCTATCTATCGATATGATTCATTAAGCATTAGTTGATGAAGCTTGTAGACTTTATTACTATTGGAAAAATAAGAACTCCCAAGTGACACTTTGGTTTTTGAAAAACAAACTAGGAATAGCAATTCTGCGTTTATAGAGCATGATCAAGCCCCCAGGATTTTATTATGACTCTTCCCTTAATTATCACACTGATAATGAAAAAACATAATTGTACAGTAATGTAATTTAGAACACAGGGATGCTAAAAGCCTACGAGCAATGACGGGGTTCCATTAGGCTCCACTAGTTAACAAAATATCATGGGACAAAGATTAAAAGTAGCTCTAAGAAAAAAAACACTTTAAAAGAAACAAAACATTTGTTATTAAACATTGTGATCACTGTAACATACTGGAAAACTTTGAAACGTTAACTCGCAGATTAGATTTATTTTTTTACAGCACGTAGATAAGTTCGTGCATTATTTTGATGGCATGTGAACACACTGTAAACATACCTGGGTCTGGTAGTTTTGGTAAACCCGAAGCACATATGGACTGGTTGGGACATCCCTGACATGCCGAACTCTTTCCAGCTTGCTCGCTCTCGGTTCCCGGGCAATCTAAATGGACAAAAATAAAAGGAATTGTGCATTTACCTAAACAAAGTAAAAGTGCGCTAAAAGAAACAAAATGCTAAAAAAGCAGAGACAAGGAACAAACTGAAAACAAATCATCTAAGTCAGTAATATACACAGAAATCAACTTCGTACATCCCTTCAACTTTGGCCGGGTTAAAAACACTTACATGTTTTCAGTTTATCAAATACTGCCGTATATAAAAGTTATAACAGTACTTCTGAATTCATTCTGCTTCATATGTATGAACTGTTCTAACATGACTGTGTTAAAAATTATCAGTCACATTTGAAACCTTAGCTAAAATGACACTATTCGCCACTGCTAACCAAAAACTCACGCTGCGGGGCATCAGTAGGTACATCAGCCATCCTCTGAATTTACACTGCAGGCGTGCTTCCGTGTTGGGTGTTCCAAGGAAATCATCTCGGGTCTGCTGCGATGTTCGCTGGCTAAGCGTTCCACATTACGGAAAATAACAAAAATACTTAATCTAAGTATTGATATATTTTATAATCGCCAAATAACGTAACTAGCAAATCTTAGAATGATATCTGGAACAGAATATGCGGACAATGAGCGAGGGTGGAATTCGAAGCTTGGGCGATAATAAAGCCAACGTGCACACCACTGGTTCATTTCCACCTTAACGGGAAAATAAACCGTTACTATTCGAGCTGACCTGCTTTAGTTAATCGTCGCGGCGTGCAGTAGAATGCCTCAGCATAGTAAAATGAGAGAATATAAGACAATAATGAATGGACAATAATGAGGCAAGTAATACAATACAATATAAGAAAGAAAGAAAGAAAGAATATAAAAACCAAGAGATGTATATACATAAGGTTCAGAAGTGTACAGATTCCAGACCGTATGTTTAGTGGTATGTAGCGTAACTAGGGACACTAACACTAAATTTAACAATTTAATTTAATAACGAGGGCACGAGGGCAGTGTAGCGGGTTTGTCCAGGTGTTATGATGTGTGACTTTACTACTTGCGATTGTATTTGGCACCACGTAAGCGCGAGTGTCGGTGGGTGTGTGAGTGTGCCCTGCGATGCCCTGATCTCTTGTCTTGTGCCGTGATCGCTTCAGGATAAACTCTGGTCATTAACTGGATGATCTTTCTGTTGGTATCGCCGGCAAATAGACAATGAGCAGCAGTTATTCGTTACTTACCAGTGTAAGGGAAACTACAGTGCGTGCATGCATACACATAATCGGGATAAGGTGAAGCCGGTTAAGACTGGTTTATTATTAATACGCGTTTACATATGGAAGTAATCTTGAGTCTACTTGGTCAAAACGTTTCAACGTAATTATACTGCACAAATAAGAGTTAAACGCCATCATACCGTGAATCAAAACCATGACGCCTGTGATAATTTACTTGTGTTTTAAAAGATGTTTAGTCAACCTGATGCTTTATAAGTTTCTGTTATCGGATTGATGGCAGTACACTTAATTGTTTCTGCTTGGCTGTTTGACTGAGGCCTGTAAAGGATTCGATCTGGTATGTGTGCTTTTTGCTGTACACCCAGTGCTGCTGGAATAATAACAACACAGGTATTTTTATCTCAATTTGGATTAGATTACTTGTTACTGTAAAATGTAATTGGAATACTTTTAACATTTTACTCTACTGCTCTTCAGATTGTGTTGCCAAGTTTAGCGCTGTACGATGAGCTAATCAACAAAAATATAGCGATTTCTGAAACACTGAGGCAAATTGTTGTAAACAAGGGAAGGAACAGTGCCATCACCTGAACATTTGAATCTGGACATCTAGTTTGTGGACCCTTCTGCCCGTGGCTGCTGAAAGCGTGTGTGAAGCAAATGGACATGTGCAGAGTACAAAATCTTTAACACTAGCCTGGTCAAGGGTTTACATGGCCTCATAATTGATTTATTCAAAATCTACCTCTGTTAATTAGAGGCCAATAACCTTTCACTAAGCTTAATAACAGTTTATGTGGCATTTTAGGAATCAGGTTTCTGTGAATAATCAGGTTATTGAAGTGCATGTAAACACAATGATAGTAATGAGAGTGGGGAGAACAGTCCACTCCTCAGCAGTATTGGGGGGAAACACATTAAAAGAGACCTGCGTTACTTAGTCACATTACTTTTTAAAGTGGTAATGAGTAACCCAACACAATACTTATTTTAGTGAAGTAAAAATAAAAAATCGTGAGTGGTCTCCTCTAGACTTTCTCGTATCATGGATATGGGAATGGATATTTGAAGAGTAAGCCACAAGAGAATGATTATGTTTTTATATTAAGTACATTGAAGAACCATCAACAACAAATCAAATCAAATTAACAATGAACAATTAATATAAAAGTAACGTTGAATAAATTGGACTCTGTAGCAGCATGAATAAAAAATGTGCCATGATAATTTTATTTTGGCGAACAATTCAGGTAAATTACCACTTTCAGTAAGCAGAAGTTGGTGAAAAGTTGCAAGAAACTTTAGTAATGTGTGCAATGTTTATTATCTTAAAGCAAAAACGTTCTCAAATATATATTGGCATTTGAATGTTAAATAGAAAATTCTCGAAAACCGGTCATTTTTCAAAAGAATGCAAAGTGACAAAAAATGGGTAGAATGTGGTGATTTAACATAATATGATGTGAAATTATAACATTTTTAATATTTTTGGGGAAACGTTTCAGTTAAAGTACCACTTCTGGTTAGTGAAAATAGATGAAAAGTTGATAGAAATCTATGTTTTGTACCTAATACTTGCATGCAAAATTTAAATTTAATTGGCTCAGTTTAGGGCCACAGGGAGCCAATGATTATTGCAGCACTACTGGGTGTAAGTTTAGAAACAAATGTGGTGGATGTATGCTGGTCCTTTGCAAGTCTAAGATATACATCCAAGTAGAAAAGAGTATGCTGCATGCAATCCAGTAACAGAATCCTATAAATCAAGTGTCTGCTTAGTTTAATTCCATATATTTGCTATAGATAATTTGAAACAGTGTGATCGGGGGCACAGTAGCCAGTGTCCATACCGTGAATATTTGGATGATCAAGGTGGAGTTGGAAAAGGAGGTTGGATGTTATTTATTTCACAAAACATGAAGGACTAAAGGTATTTATGAAACACAAGAAAATGATCAAACGTTTTTATGTTTCTGGTCAGTTTCTTGAAGGTTCATATATGGGCTTAGGATTTAATAACAAATGATGGCTATTGAAATATGCAGTTTTTCATCCAAATGAAGAAAAAGTAATGCAAAGGTAACATACTGTTTGTAATGCATTACATTCAGGTTCAGAACCACCATCAGGGAATTTTGTGTGCATGCTCAGGGGTCCATTATGGTAAGAGGTCTTTTCACCCACACCCTCTTCTCCTGGAGGTTGCGTTTCAGTGGGCAGAAATCAGTAAGGGGAATTGATGAAATGACTGTGTCCATGGGCCTTTAGGTGCTTTACTGTTTAAAATATGGTCAACTCTTTGTTAAGGAGCTTGATTAATCAAGTCACCCAGGGGTCTGTGGGAGTCTTAATCCAGCCATGATTACATTTTATAGTAAGTAACTATTTATTATATTTAGTTACTATTTTGTAAGTAATTAGTCATTTACCTAAGTTACTTTTAAAGGTTATTTTCCACAGCACTGGTCCTCATTGTCATGGAATTGCAGCAAAAGGGGCCTTGACAGTGAGGGTAGATGCAAACGGAAAGATCTGGCAAAGGACAAGAACTTGGGTAGGAAGGAAGAAAAAAGAATATCAACTTGGGAGGAGCGAAGAGGCAGTTCAAAAGGACACACAACTAGAAATAGTTCCAAAAGAAGGAACTGCACTCTTTGTTCAAGGCAAAGCAACAGTCCGAGCTTATCAGGAGGAAAGCATAGACAGCAGACAGGCGGCAGTCTGTGACAGTTGGTAGTGCATCACCAGATAAGCAATGGAGGCTGCAGACACATGCTGGATGTGTGAAGAGCTAATTAGGGTGGGAGGTGAGTGGCATGCCAGCCATATGAGGACAGTTCCAGGGAGCACCCTTCTTCCCAGTGTACACTTTCATCATCCATTTATGACGACAGGTAGTAGGTTAAAAGGGGCAGATTAATCCATTGACGGAAGTAGTAAGGAATACTAGAAACTCAGAGCAGAGTGAAGAGCCATATTTCTTGGTTAAGGTGGAAAACAGTTGCCAAGAATGAAAGAGAGAGATAAACAGAAGAATAAGGATCAAAAGAGTCAAGTAAAGGAGTAGAGTAGGTTGCTGTTTTCATGAGGTTTCTGTGGCCTAAAGAGGTGACCCAAAAGATTATGGTACGGTTAAAGAAATCAAATCCAGTGCTTTGTCTCCTTCATTCTTGTGCCTCTTACAAAACAATTTGTAGTTATCAGTTCCAGTGCCAATTTAAATTTGTTTGCAGTTGGAAAAAATGCAAGGTAACTGACAGGCCAGAACTGTCCCTTTACCCTTGTGGTTTAAAGTCCAGGGTCCTAGCGAACAATGCAACAGTGTCTATAAATTAATGTAAAGTTGCTCATTTGTTTAGAGTAAAAGCCCCAGATTGACTATTTGAATACAATCTATGTATTTATATATATAAAATGCTATGGGGTTGACTGTCACACAAAAAGTCACGAACCACAGAGTCTCAAACCTTGATCTTGGTCTTAACCAAGTGTTTATGATGTGATAACACATAACACAATTCAAGAATTGGAGGTGCAGCTACCTCAGCCATGTAATTGGACTTTGGGCCCTTTTAACGATAAGCTGCAATGCGTCCATGCACCATGGCTGTCAAGAACAGAACAGCGCTGAGGGCACGAGGAATGGCAGACAGGAAAAGATCAGCAGCAGCATCTACTGACAGTAAAACACATTACACAGGCCAACTGATCATTTTCATCATACACTCCAAGCACAAAAAAAAAATCATTGACAAACCATTAGTTGGAGGTGCAGACTACCTCTACTACATAACTGGGCTTAGGGTCCTTCTGTGTGGCAGAAGTATTTGAACCACCATTCTTCAAGGACTGGTGGTCTGAGTATTTCCTAGTATGTTTGTATTAACATTCTTTTAGTGCAGGACAGTGGTTCAGTGGTTTATGATGCTGCTTCACTCCTCTGTTGAATTTTTTTAGCTCTATCTTTGTGTTTAGGTTTGCACATTTCTTCCATATTCATATTGGTTTTTTAAGTCAATTTAATCCCAATTCCCACACCCTGGCAACTCTAAATTGAACCAGTTTGCTAAAGCTCAGACACAGAGACCTCCACCATTGCACACTTTGGTTGGTCACATAGGCTGTGCATGTTATATATGCAATTCAGTTTTAGTGTTAAAGAATGTGGGATGTGGATCTTTACAGACTGATACAAGATTGCCTTGCTTAAAATGTACAATTGTCATGGTTTGTGTGAGTGTTGAGTATTGGCATGAGCGTGCCCTGTATTGAACTGGCTTTACTCTTCTCTGCCTTGTGTCCCAAGTTGCTGGAATAGGCTCAACCTCCCCGCAACTTTTTAATAGTTAAAGAGGGCTTCAAAAATGTGTGGGTGTTACTGTGGGCTGCTGAAAGATGTGAATTTCTAATCTTTTCTCCTCATATATTGGCATTAGAAATGATCAAAAAGACATACTAGTCATTTTTATTCTTATGCCAGTGACGCTTTGCTGAGTCACCTGTGTCTATCTATAAAGCCTAATTATATTCAACTTATTATATTCTTAGTTAAAGTACTTCAATTTATTAAAAGACCACAGTTACACTCCAAGAAAACAATTGTATTAGTGCAAGGGCTTTGTACGAAGGACAACATGATCCAGTCAATCAAAAACTCGAAGTGCCTTTACATTTATTATCTTTGATTAGAAAGAGAGGTTGGGACAGGGCAATTGTAGGTTAAGGGCCTTGCTCAAGGACCCAACGAAATGGACTCACTTCTGCCATTTACGGGATCTGAACCTGGCAACCTTCCAATTGCTGGCACAGATGCCTTCCCTCAGAACCACCACTCTGATTAATACTTACATAAATACAGGTGACATTTCAAAGTATAATCTGATTATTTTCATATTAACTTATTACTGAATATTTACAAAAATACTTTTGCTTAAAAATAAGTCAGAACTGAGTAAATTTCTAGTCTGGACACTCACAATAATACAGTTTTCAAAGGAGAGCTACTGGCGAACACATGCAATTGTGGGGTTCCTGCAGTCGACTCTGGCCTGCTTCAAGAGAGTGTGGGACTTATGGTTCCTAGGTACAGGCAGAAGCCATGTCTTCATTGGCATAGTTTAAATAGAAATAGCACAACATATCTGTCGACCATAAACTGACCATCAAACCACTGGATACACCTACTCTCTTTTGATAGCCCGCTTGAGTTGTCTCCACTTGTCTCTTCCCTTCTCCCTGTCATATTACTTACATGGCAGTTAGGCTTTCTCCCTGTCAAATACATGGTTCCAGCTGTTTTAAATAAAATAATGTATGTGGAATAAACCTCACAGATCAGAGAGGCACACTTTAAATCTTTGGCTACAGGTGGCTTTGGCTGACACCCCAACACTTTGTTGACGTCCTCAAGTCTCATTCCACCCATCCGCAATGTATTGATTGACCTCAAGCTACACTTTAAATCCCATGTTCATTTCTTTTGTTTGGGGTTTGCACACTCTGCCTTATCTATGTCTCTGTTTTTCCCAGTAGCCCATGTTATCCTCATACATTTCCAAAAGATGTGCATATTAATTTAAATAGCAGTTCTAATTGGGTGTGTGAATGAGATGAGCCTGCAATGAACTTGCATACTACTGTATACTTTAGCAATAGGCACTGGCCACTTGTGACATTGCCAGTGTGTTTAAGAATATATATACGTTGCTTCAGCTGTTCATGTATTCTTCTGGTTTTCAGTCAAAGATCAAAACAAGTTTTAAGTAATGTAATCTCATCCCTCCAGTTTTAAAACTCTTTTTAGTGTACGATTAATACCTTTGAACTAGCTGGAACTAGCTCCTCCTTCTGACTTATTAAACTGTCTTATTTTTGCTGTTTCTCAGTTTACCAGACATATTTAAGGTTTTACATTAGAACTTACAATGTGATTAGAAAAATTAGACTATTATTTAATTTTAAGGGTAAAAAAAGTACTGGAAAAGGCTCATCATTTAGTTACAGGAGCCCATACATTTGAAACAATTCAGTGGTTTGTAATGTATTACAGTTTATAACATTTTGAATGTCTAATTTTTCCTCATTATTGTGGGTGTTATGTTAATTGACGTCATCTTTATTTTGCTCTTTTCTCCTGGGTGCAATTTTATTTAAAGTAACAAATGATTACCATGCAACCTCACAAAAGGTGAAAAAAGAGACTTCATAATAATCTTATTATACAGTTTGACAACATCTCTCTTCCCTGTTTGGACACTTTCCATGCCAAAATTGTTAGAATCCTCTATGGGGAGTTAGGAGACAAACTGAACTGATAAATGTTAACTTTATCCAAGAGCAATGGCCTAAGATTAAATCAAAGCCGTCTTAACAGCATTATAGCCCCCCTGGCAAAATAGTGCACTGGGGTCCCTATTTTGATAGTAAAATACTGTAGAAACATACATAGGCATCAGAAACATTGTGGGCTCCTGTGCTCCTAGGGCTCCCAGCCAGTGTCCATTGTGCCCATACATTAAGACAGCCCTGGGCTAAGTGGGTTTGGGGTTTGGTTTTCTTTATGTATTCACACCATAATGCTATTTTTACCTCTGCTCATTTTAATTTTATGAAGCCCAAGGCTCGGTGCTGTCTCTTTCTCATGTGCCAGGTCTGAATTCTAGTCCTGTTTCATCTGAGTGGATTTTGCATGTTCTTCTTGTGTGTGTGTGTGTAGAACTTTCTTCTGATGCTTCAGTTTCCTCCCATGTACCAAAGAGGTGCATTTTAGGTTAATTGGCTACTTCATATTGATTTTGCATTGTGTGTGTAACTGTGCCCACCACTAGACTAAGTGCCTGTCTAGGATTGGCCCTGCCTTGGGGGCCAGTTTGGCTGGGATAGGCATTGGCTCCCTGCAACCCAGAAATGGATAAACAAGGAAGAAATGAGTCACTGGAGAATTGGACTTGCTCATGAGCAGAGAATCAGATAAAGACAATCAATGCTATTTGTGCCTGCTATAGGGAATGTACTTTTCTCCTCATGATGATATGGATGTCTTCCAGGGACTCTAATTTCTTTCCACTGTATAAAAGCATGCAGTTGAGTGGCCCCTACTCAGTAGAACGTATAAGTGTAAACTTGAGCATGTCCTTTGATAAAACAGATACTCCGTTCAATATAGACTCTCACCTTTTGCCTGCTTCTTTGGAAATAAGCTCCAGCTTCACATCACGCCGATAAAAAAAAAAAAAATATGGCCATCGCCTTTGTGAATAACACAAAAAATAAATTATTTTATTCAATTTCTTTATTTATTTGTATTTTTCTAATTACCAAAGGAATACACAAAAAACACTGGCAAAAGCATCCATCCATCCATTATCCAACCCACTATATCCTAACTACAGGGTCACGGGGGTCTACTGGAGCCAATCCCAGCCAACACAGGGCGCAAGGCAGGAAACAAACCCCAGGCAGGGCACCAGCCCACCACAGGGCGCAGACGCACACACACCCACTCACCAAGCACACACTAGGGACAATTTAGAATCGCCAATGCACCTAACCTGCATGTCTTTGGACTGTGAGAGGAAACCGGAGTACACACAGACACTGGGAGAACATTCAAACTCCACGCAGGGAGGACCCGGGAAGTGAACCCGGGTCTCCTAACTGCAAGGTAGCAGTGCTACCTACTGCACCACCGTGCCACCCTTTTTCTTAGCACAAGGCTCAAGGCAGGAACAAATCCCGGGCAGGGCACCAGCCCACTGTAGGGTACACACACAGACACACACTAGGGACAATTTAGGATTGCCAATGCACCTAACCTGCATGTCTTTGGACTGTAGGAGGAAACCCACGCAGAAACGGGGAGAACATGCAAACTCCATGTAGGGAGGACCCGGGAAGCGAACCTGGGTCTCCTAACTGCAAGGCAGCAGCACTACCACTGCGCCACCCTTGCAAAAGCATCATTTTTTAAAATTTGAATCAAAGGGCTGGTTCTTAACAAGAATGATTGTAAAGAGGACATGGAGCATTTTGTCAGATTTTTTTAATGCTAAATGCTCCCCATGCCTGTTTTTTCCCCCACTTTCTTACCCAATTTTACTGGTTGTAATGCAGAAAGTTTTCTGCGAGCAAAAGGTATTCTGTACTTATAGGAGCAAGAAGAGTACATGGTAAACTTGTAGATGTAGATCTGTCTTTGTGATTACTACTATCACAGTGCATACAGCAGTAGTCAAGCTGGAGATGAGGTCAGATGGGAACGAAACCAATTAATAGTGTGCTGTAATTAGAAACATCCACAATGAACAATCATGCCCGACAGTCATATAGCCGGAGAGAGCCGGAAGGTCAATATCCAAACCAGACAGAAACAACTAGCACAATTGTGTGGGAAGAAACAAACTCAAAAAACAGAAAGAAAGGTCATATAGCCAGGAATATTAGCAAAAGCAAAAGTGAACTAAAAATGAGACACACAAAAAACTCTGGGACAAGAACTTTAATGAACAAAGACTGGTAAATACATAAACCACCTGTGTAATGTGACTGCTCCATTGTAATTATTCACAGGCATTTGAAAGTGAGAGGCGTGATCAAAAATTGATTTTGTTTGCTGGATGTGGTTAATGACAAGGCATGCAAGAGGAAGGAAAAGTGAACCTGATTTGTAGTACAAGAAACTGTTCACCTTTCATATCATCAAATCAAGCAGCCACTTGGCTACATAGCTATGTTACCTTCAAAATTTCCCTAAGAAGAACTTATGAGTTCTTTGTTGCAAATTCTCCAAAGCTGACCAAAACTAGTTACATATGCAACTCATACTCATGATTGATGTTGCCAAAGGTCAGGGAATCAACTCAACTACTGTCACTGATCAAAACTGAGAACTATTGAGAGAGGTGGAAAACTTCCTTGAACTCTACATCTGTCTACCAGTATTCAGTCACCTCAGCTGAGAGGTCATCCTTTGCACTGACTAAAGTAAGTGGCATGACTCAGTAAAGGCTTATGCAACTAGATTTATTGCTTGTGCATAAGGAGATGCAGGACAGACTGGATGTTGAGCCTCTTATGAAAACATTCATAAGCCATACACCTGCACACCTGCAAGGCCATATTTAGTGTAGTCAAATAAAAGGTAAGCCAGCATTGTTACATAATTCTTCTACATTATCATAGTATGGTGTGGCACATAGAAGTGTGTTTCAGAAGTGAAAGTTTATTACATTTTGATGAATACACAGTATATATTTGTTTATTACAATTCCTTTTCTCTTTAGGAATTCTACAGTTTGTGTATATACTGGTACATATATACTGTAGTTATAATTGTTATGGGGCCACAATGAGGAATGTTTTGCTTTCTCAGTTAATGTTGATTATGTAATAGACGATTGGGGTTCATGGTGCCTGCTGCTGTAGTTAACTGAGACACGAAATCTAATTTTTCATGCATGCACTGTATATAGGTCATGTAGGCCTATGTGGCTCATGTTTGCTCACTGTAAAGACTTTGTAGTCAGCAGCACCCCGATCCAAAAAACTGTTCCCTTGGCCTTGCAGCCTATTCTGGCAGCATCGACCAAGAAGCAGAAATGAGCCCTAGACAAGGTGCAAGTCTATTGCAGTGCCCACTTTCCAGTATGGTATATCTTAACACCAAATCTCACAATTGGTCTACGCAACCTGTAATGTTTTGGCGACATCTATTGCTTTAAAATGGTACTACCACAAACAAAGCAGTATCACATTTCCATTATTTAACACCCACAACTAAATCACATCAGGCTGTTATTGTAATTGCTGTTGTTGCTGATGTATTCAAGTGGTTATTATATACACTTATGCTAGTCTATAACCACTAGGCAATCTTCATTTTAAATAGCAGCTTTCACAATATTGCAGACTAACTGAAACATGATTGGTCAACCCAAATCTGCAGGAAGCATTCAAAAGAACTACAAAATCTCAATGGTTTTACTACCCACTATGAATTTTTCATATTCCCTCAATTATGTGAATGCTTGTTTTTCACATTAACAGGAATTGCTAAAAGAGCACCAACTTAGTGTATTCATTCATTCCTAGCTTCAGATCTGCGTTCATATGACTCTTTCACAACAAGAAATGTAAGACATGATAAATAAGACTCTCAAACCTGCTTATTCCAATTCAGTGTCCTGGAGGAGTAAAGCCTATGTAATAAATAAGCACAGTAAATAAATACACAAAATAAAAAACAAATAACATAACTTTCACTCTCTGAAATCTGCAGCCTTGCAGCCTTGATATACTGTGTGTATATACTATCTATCTATCTATCTATCTATCTATCTATCTATATACATCCATCCATTATCCAACCGCCAACCGCCAAATCCGAACTACAGGGTCACAGGGGCCTGCTGAAGCCAATCCCAGCCAACACAGGGCGCAAGGCAGTAAACAAACCCCGGGCAGGGCGCCAGCCCACCGTATATCTATTTACAGCATATATATATATATATATATATATATATATTTACACAGAGAGAGAGAGATGGTGAGAGAGAGAGAACAATGTTAGCCTATAGCAGTTGCCTCTCTGAATGTGAGAAGTAAATCCTGTATAGAATGATGCAAGCTTGTGAAATGAAACCCTGAACATTGTCCCCTATCTCTGTCTTTCTACAGAAATCGTCCTTGAGCTGATACAAAACATGCACCAATGAATTCCTGATAGTCAGCCTCAGGCTGTGATGGCTTCATCTCATAAAGGACACTCAAACACCATTCTGTGGAGTTACATGGATTTAATTTTTTTTAAGTAGAAACACATGAAAATAAAGTTGTGTTTGAAAGAATTACAACACAATAAAAAAATAAAATTTTAAAGAAGTAAAAGCACATAATTACCGAAAAATGTGACAAAATAGATACACTTACAGTACTTATCTGAAAAGAAGGGCAGCTCCCAGTGTCCACCTTCCTGAAGTTTCCTTCAAGGTTGCTTCAGTGTCCTCATACATTGATACTGCTTATTGCTTCACCTGGGTTCTGAGGTAATGGAGCTATATATAAGGATCACTTTTAGTCAGAATTCAGATGTAGAGATCACTTGCTGATTCAGTGCTGTTTACAGTTACTTGCAAATGCTACTAAAATAGTTCTGTGCCTTGCGGGTCTCAGTTGCTGCTCAAGAAGCCTGCTGGTTTACTTCTTGAATCTTTTAGTCCTGAAAACTATTCTCATCCTTGTCTTGGGGCCATTTTTATTCTAACTGGAGCTTTGACTCCCACATTTTGGCTGTTGTTAATGCTCTTTTCTTTTAATGTATTGTTTTAGTGTAACTTGTTAGTTGGATTCTTCCATCTGTCAATAGTTGCTTGCTAGATGTTCAATAAGTTTAAAATATTTGATAAGAAAATGAACACTTGTCCTTTCAATTTACTTGAGTTCAGTAGCCACCTTTTTTTTTGTTATAATAGGGAGCTTCGCACCCTACTCGCTTCACTTGCCAACCCCCTTTTTGGTTTTCCAGATACACACTTGTAAGATTTTTTTTTCTTTGAATTGTTGCTATTTCATTAGTTTCACTTATATTTCAGAACTTCTGTAAAAACAATATTTGGAATCTTTCGTGTCCCAATATGCTGAATCTTTTAAATGAGGTCTGTGAGACTTGTGTTTAATGACTTTGTACCATAATTTAGGATAGGTTTCTCTGTTTGGAATTTCAGCACAGACAAAACGATCCACATCATCAGCAGTTAATCATTTTTTTTGCAAAGTAACCAATAAATGCATGTGAGTTAAACCCTGTTTTTGAAATTCTCTGACTTAAACTAATTTCCTTTTGTTTGCTTCAATACAATCTGTGCGATCTTTTTTTTGATACTGTAGCGACTGACATAATAAAGTGTCGCAAAAGTTCTACTTTAACAATCTCCGACTGTGTAACCCCAAACAAAACTTTCTAGCATCCTCTCCAACCCCTCCTCCCACGGGTCTCGCCTCTCCCTTACCGCATCAATCAGCCTCCCAGCTATCAGTCTTCCGTGCTGTACTCTGCCCTCCCTCGATTGGACCTAACAGTCACTTAAAACAAAAAAGGTTCCAGCTTGGCTGGGACGCTACAATACTTTTGAATTTTACTGCTTTCATATTCTGTACCTTTCTCTGCATATGTATCGCGCCTTGGGTCTGTTTTCTCCGCGCTGCTCTTTCTTCTTTGCTGAGAGCACAGGATCTGTGTGTGCCACATGACTTTACATGACTGAATGTTATGCTGGCTGTCCATGCTCTTATTTGATAAGAAGGGTGTGTCTTGCAAGAAACTTATGTTCCACGTCCCCGCGAGACTGCCCTGGGACAATCTCTTGGCACCAAGTCTCATGTTTATGGTCCCCGCGAGACGCTCCTTGGCCAGCCTTTTTTGTCTCACGGGTCTTTTAAATGTCTTCCGAGAACTTCCAAGAAGATCACGTATCGTCGCCTTGCTTTTCCATTCCAGGATTTTTTTTATATATAGAGAGATATTTATACTGAATAAAAGAAATTAAATTGTTATCACTGACAAGTTGGCCGGTTAATATTGTTGTTTCACTCGCTGTTTGCTCCTGGCTCAGCCTATCTGCATATTTTGCTTAGCTACATTGATTATTCAGCAGTGACCTGATGAGAGGGACTAAAAATATAAAATAAATTAACAGGGAAGGGGCTGCATGTTTTCATTACCTTTGTATTTGCAGTAGCCTAGTGTGTGTGAAACATTCCCTTTGTTGCTTTGTTTTTCAAAGTTTATTTGCTCCTATTGTTACATACTTGAAAACAAGTCAATAAATAAGGACTACTTTACTTTATCTCTTACACGTACACTCACTGGCCACTTTATTAGGTACACCTGTTCAACTGCTTGTTAACACAAACATCTACTCAGCCAATCACATGACAGCTACTCAATGCATTTAGGCATGTAGACATTTTCAAGACAACCTGCTGAAGTTCAAACGGAGAATCAGAATGGAGAAGAAAGGTGATTTAACTGACTTTGAATATGGCATGGTTTTTGGTGCCAGATGGGCTGGTCTGAGTATTTCAGAAACTGCTGATCTACTGGGATTTTCACACACAACCATCTCTAGGGTTTACAGAGAATGGTCCAAAAAAGGGAAAATATCCAATGAACGGCACTTGTCTGGGTGAAAATGCCTTGTTGATGCCAGAGGTTACAGGAGAATGGCTGGACAGGTTTGAGCTGATAGAACGGCAAGAGTAACTCAAATAACCACTCGTTACAACTGAGGTATGCAGTAGAACATCTCTGAATGCACAACACATCAAACCTTGAAGCCGATGGGCTACAACATCAGGAGACCACACCGGGTGCCACTCCTGTCAGCTAAGAACAGGCAACTGAGGCTACACTGGCTCAGCAAAATTGGACAATAGAGGATAGGAAAAGTGTTCCTGGTTTGATGAGTATTGATTTCTGCTGCAACATTCGTAGGGTATGGTCAGAATTTGGCGACAAAAACATGAAAGCATGGCTCCATCCTCGCTTGTATCAACCGTTCAGGCTGGTGATGGTGTAATGGTGTGGGAGATATTTTCTTGGCACACTTTAGGCCCTTTAGTACCAGATGAGCATCATTTAAATACCACGGTCTACATGAGTATTATTGATGACCATGTCCACCATGTAGCTACTTCCAGCAGGATAATGCACCATGTCACAAAGCTCAAAACATCTGAAACTGGTTTCTTGAACAAAACAATTAGTTCCCTGTACTCAAATGGCCTCCACAGTCACCAGATCTCAATCCAAAAGTGCACCATTGGGATGTGGTGGAACAGGAGGTACGCATCATGTGCAGCCAATAAATGTGCAGCAACTACGTAATGCTATTGTGTCAATGTGGACCAAAGTCCTGGAGGAATGTTTCCAACTCCTTGACCAATCTATGCCATGAAGAACTGCGACATTTCTGAAGGCAAAAGAGGGTCAAAACCGATACTAGCAAAGTGTACCTAATAAAGTGGCCGGTGAGTGTATATCCTTGTTATGTAAGTGCATATTGATTTATTCTAATTTACTATTTTAGGTATGGCTTTTATTTATTCCTATTCTCTTATGCAGTATATTTAATTTGTTTTACTTTTTTGGCACTTTGTTCTTTGACATTTTGAAAAACACTTTGATCTACATTTTTTGTATGAAAATGCGCTAAAGAAATTAAAGTTAATGTTGTTATTGTTGTAGAATTTTTATTATTTTGCTTCCTTTTATGATTACAGTTTTCCTAGTGTGCTTTCTTTTGTCTTTGGACTAAATGCCTTTTTTCTAATTTTTTTAGCAGTTTACACTTTTATATATAAAATAACTCAAATATGTTTTTAGTTGCTCTTCTGACTCCTAATGAACTGTGTCTCCATGCCACACCGTGCCAGACAGAGCATTACTTCAGGTTCCAACATTGAAGCTAGGCCTCTTCATGTTGTAAGTTCATATCAGGAGGTTATGCTGAGCAAGTGATCATCTCTGAAGGAGCAGCTTCATCAAGCATATCTGACTTATCTGAGCTCTAGTTCTCTACATTGCATTTTCTTCTTAATGGCCATGTTTTCCATTGCAAATGGGAAAGGTAAAGTTCATTACTGGAAGAAAATGAAATTTGGCATTTCCCAATATTAAATCATACATAATCAATATTAAATGAATTATTATGAATAATGAACTAAATTATCTCTTTTATAATTTTTTTCATCATTCACATGAACAAATACAGAAAACCAGGGTAGTGCAGAAAGAAAAATGTGAGGCCAAGAAGATGAAGTTACCTAAAAAGATATTAGGCAGTGATAAACCTCACAATATTTGTAGCTACAGCACCATTTGTCCAAGTCCACCTGCTCACTGGAAATCGCTGTTCTCAGAATTCATTCTATGAAGTGCTGTAAATACTTGATTGTGTTCAGAGCTGTTGTAACTTCTGGATCCATACTGAGTATATCCTGAAGTGAATAACCTCTTTCTGATCCCCATTAAACCATTATCATGTGTGTACACTGGCGAGACAGCTTAAGGGCCCAAATGATAGTAATTACCCTCAAATCCAGGGGTTGGCACTGTGTATCAATGCTTTCTCTCCTCCTCCCTATGCAGAACAAAAGACCGAGAGCCATTCCACTGCTGACATCACTTCCATTGTCTGCCCTTCTGGACCCACCCCTTTCTGCCTGGGTGCCATATGACCAGAAGGTCGGCCATGTTTGAGTTGGTCCTGCATTGGACCCCCGTCTAAAAAGATGTTATTGCTATCTTTGTAAAATGAACCTTTCTTTTTTGATCTATTTTCATTATATTGGGTCACAGATGTGCCCCAAACCTTTTTGGTGTCTACTTTTTGTCTTACACCGTTGATTGTCTTCATGGGCTCTGTGAATAAGTGTGTTGCCATCCTGACAGAAACTTCATGCTGTAACATAAAGTCAAGGTGATCAGTCTAAATATAGCTAGTGATAAGGTGTGCACTATAAGTGAATTAGTGTACACAGACCCTGCCAAAAGAGTAACTTGTCCACTATTGAAGAATGAAAAAATGTCTCAAAATTGGCAGTAAATCTCCTGCATATGGGTTCTTATTCAGAATGCCACATGACCATTTTCTGTTTGCGCAGAAGATCTTGAACAATATTTCATCAAGTCACATTAATTTCCTTTAGTTTGGCAGTTCATTCCTTGAGCTTTTTGCACCATCATCCTCATAAACTTGCCTTATCAGATGTATAGAACAGATTATAGACAAGGATTTCCAAATCTGATCTTTCATGATAAAACTCTGCCCTTGTGTCTTCAGTTACACCTTGCATTTGATTTATTTGGGCATTTATCCTTGTACTTCTAATTGAAGACATCACAACTTCATAGTATGCACATCCTACCAAAGACAGATGTTTCCCTATTAACATTACCTTCAATAAATTTCTCCATGAATTATTAACAAATGGATGTGTTTGCATCACTAAAGCTCATTCTAGTTGATGCACCAACAATAAAAATGGTTTCAAAGTTACAGATATCTACTATTTTACTTGTGTTAGCTTTAATTAGTTCAACAAAACTTGCTCTGGCATTTTTAGATGTGACCCTTAGATCACAGGGATGTCAGTTTCGCCATTGGTTTGAAAAGCACATATGTGACAAAGAACCCATTTTCTTCCATTTTCTTTGAGTCTCCATTTTTTCTAAATGTTTTGGTATGATTTCCATGACCTGAAACTTCACCCTGTCTGGGTCCCATTACCATAGGGAACATTGGTTAGGTAATGTAATAATAATAAACATACATGTCAGTGACTTGCAGAATGACTGGGAGTGCGGAGTTAAAGCTAAGTGCAGGTATGTCCAGCAATCTTCTAATGGATGCAGACAATAAGGAGAAGAGATTTGTCGTAGTTTACTGGGGTTATTTCATACATGTGGTGGCAACCAGGGAGGCTGGTTAATTCTCCTCCATGACTTCCTCAATTTCAATATGTAATGAGCAGTAAATATAATCAAAAGTCAAACAACTAGAATTGTGATTTATGCTTTAATTGGTGATGTGGGCATATGTGTAATTTGTTTTGTATATTTACTTGTACACACTTAGAGTATATAACTATATTTATACACACATACAAAGTTGTCTTATTTTGTACTAGCATATTTTCATACACCATGAAAACCCTTTTTGAACTGTAAGACAAGTCTCTTTCAAATGTAAATGTGCAGAGAAAAACTACAAAATTAAATAGAGCTGAAGATCAGAAAACAACCTTCATTTACTGTATGTGGTAGAATTTTCTTGCTATGGATTGAAGCAGAGACATTTAAAGGAACAACTACCTTGTTTAGAGCTACTATCTTGTTTTTTTGATCGTTTTTGTAAACAACCTTTAAAGAAGAGGATAAAGAAGAGCAGCTAACACATCTTGCTGAGTTTAGTTAACACCTGGGAGGAAATATTCCAAGATTTATTATTTGGTGGTGGAGAAAAAGGGAATTGGAAAGTACAATAAATGGCAAGGCAAAGCATTGTCAGAGGAGTGAATAGTTTAAAAACAAGAAAAGACAAGCAAAATTAAAGAAGAAAGAACAAGGGTTCAAAAAACAGAAATAAAAAAGTAGGTTTCTAAACAGATGTCCTAACACTTGTCACACACATGCATCTATGGGGTTAGGGCTCCTGCAAAGTAAGCAATGCAGCTCCTAAGCGAGAGAAGGTGCTATCATTAACCCCTTCTCCCTATTTGCCCATACAATGGAAGATGATTGACAGGAGGTCTACTGATGCAACTTCTTTATCCTGCCTGATAGTCCCTCCCCTTCTGCCTTGGATCAAGTCTGCATTTAGTCTCAAACCCTCCTCTGAGGGAGGGCAGAGCTCTGCAGCAGACGTGTCTTTCCTTCTACAGGAAACTTGATCCTGGACTTACACTGTCCTTGTTTACTTTCATTTTGATTTTTGTTTCTTGATTCTGGTATCATTATTAAATGGTGTTTACAATAGTGGATGGTACCTTACCTCTTCTACCTGTTTGATTCACTTTCTGACCCACTATACTGAGATGTTCTGTTGTATCTATTACAATAACAAAGTTTATTTTTAGAATATTCTGATAATTAGTTACTGTGTGCCATTGGCAATATTTATAACAACTGCAAAAACAAGGCTGTGGCCTATACAAAGGCTGTCATAAAATGGTGACCACCAACCACAAAACAGAACAAAAATGGCATTGGCAGAATAATGAAAAAACAAGTAAATCATGAGAAACAAACATGCACATTTTACAAAATAAGATAAAGTGACCATGATAGAACTCACTGTACTCTGGGATGAGTGCATGGACAAAGCACAGGAAAGGAAACATGCAAAGTACCAGGAGCTAGTAGAACAATGCAGGAGGCAGGCTTGGTAGAGCCAATATTGGTGGGATGTTGAGGCTTCTCAGGCCACACTCTCTGCCGAGTCATGGCCAAACTTAGCATGAGGATTTGGCAAAGAGTAGAGCCATCAAGGCTACAGTAGGATGCAAAAGTTTGGGCAACCTTGTTAATAGTCATTATTTTCCTGTATAAATCATTGGTTGTTACGATAAAAAATGTCAGTTAAATATATCATATAGGAGACAAACACAGTGATATTTGAGAAGTGAAATGAAGTTTATTGGATTTACAGAAAGTGTGCAATAATTGTTCAAACAAAATCAGGCAGGTGCATAAATTTGGGCACCACAAAAAAGAAATGAAATCAATATTTAGTAGATCCACCTTTTGCAGAAATTACAGCCTCTAAACGCTTCCTGTAGGTTCCAATGAGAGTCTGGATTGTGGTTGAAGGTATTTTGGACCATTCCTCTTTACAAAACATCTCTAGTTCATTCAGGTTTGATGGCTTCCGAGCATGGACAGCTCTCTTTAACTCACACCACAGATTTTCAATTATATTCAGGTCTGGAGACTGAGATGGCCATTCCAGAAGGTTGTACTTGTTCCTCTGCATGAATGCCTTAGTGGATTTTGAGCAGTGTTTCGGGTCGTTGTCTTGTTGAAAGATCCAGCCCCGGCGCAGCTTCAGCTTTGTCACTGATTCCTGGACGTTGGTCTCCAGAATCTGCTGATATTGAGTGGAATCCATGCGTCCCTCAACTTTGACAAGATTCCCAGTCCCTGCACTGGCCACACAGCCCCACAGCATGATGGAACCACCACCATATTTTACTGTAGGTAGCAGGTGTTTTTCTTGGAATGCTGTGTTCTTTTTCCTCCATGCATAACGCCACTTGTTATGCCCAAATAACTCAATTTTAGTTTCATCAGTCCACAGCACCTTATTCCAAAATGAAGCTGGCTTGCCCAAATGTGCTTGAGCATACCTCAAGCTGCTCTGTTTGTGCTGTGGGCGGAGAAAAGGCTTCCTCTGCATCACTCTCGCATACAGCATCTCCTTGTGTAAAGTGCGCCAAATGGTTGAACGATGCACAGTGACTCCATCTGCTGCAAGATGATGTTGTAGGTCTTTGGTGCTGGTCTGTGGGTTGACTCTGACTGTTCTCACCATTCGTCGCTTCTGTCTATCCGAAATCTTTCTTGGTCTGCCACTTCGAGCCTTAACTTGAACTGAGCCTGTGGTCTTCCATTTCCTCAATATGTTCCTAACTGTGGAAACAGACAGCTTAAATCTCTGGGACAGCTTTCTGTATCCTTCCCCTAAACCATGATGGTGAACAATCTTTGTCTTCAGGTCATTTGAGAGTTGTTTTGTGACCCCCATGTTGCTACTCTTCAGAGAAAATTAAAGGAGGAGGAAAACTTACAATTGACCCCCTTAAATACTCTTTCTCATTATAGGATTCACCTGTGTATGTAGGTCAGGGGTCACTGAGCTTACCAAGCCAATTTGAGTTCCAATAATTAGTTCTAAAAGTTTTGGAATCAATAAAATGACAACGGTGCCCAAATTTATGCACCTGCCTGATTTTGTTTGAACAATTATTGCACACTTTCTGTAAATCCAATAAACTTCATTTCACTTCTCAAATATCACTGTGTGTGTCTCCTATATGATATATTTAACTGACATTTTTTATCGTAACAACCAACGATTTATACAGGAAAATAATGACTATTAACAAGGTTGTCCAAACTTTTGCATCCCACTGTATTACCGAAACGGCAGATAGGGCCACTAGGTGGATCTGGCTGAAGAGGGAGGCACAGTGGATGAAAGCTGCTGGGATGCAAGCTGGGGACTGATCACCTCCGGCGGGGTTGCCTGGGTGAGGTTTTCTGATGTTGAGAAAGATCTGAAACACCCAAAGACCCCAGGATACATCATTGAAGATGCATCCCAACACATCCAAGGATGTATCACTCCACTTACAATTGAATTACTGTATGAACATCAAGAACATGGATTCATCACACTATGGGTTGGGTGTCTTTCATAGTTATTTAACATCTAATTCTGCTTTGTTAGGATTCATGAAGCCATCCAGCCTTTGGACCTTCCCTCTGAAGCAAGTTACACTGGCACAGATGAAGCACCAATTTGTGGTTTCATTTTTTTGTTAGACCAGTGACTCTTGGTTTGATGGGGTTCTGCCTTCTTATGCCTTGACAGCTGTTTGTTTCCAGAATTTAAAATAGCATGAAACTGTCAAGCTAAGTGCTATTTTTCTGTAATGTCCAAGTGGTTTGTCCTTCCGTTGTCTACAATAAAGGAAATAAATGTATATGTACAGTAAGGTAAGAGTATTGAGTAAGTAGCTCTGACTAGAACATAAAATTACCTCTTTTTCAGGAAGCATGCCCTTCCTGAAAATTTCACAATGGAAAAGGAGGATATTGGAAATTGTTATTCTGCACCATTCATCATTTACTTTAAACAAGCTGTCATTGACTGCTCCTCTTATTTTGGGTTGCCTGGCAACACGTCCAGCGGTGTCACTGTCACAATTGCCTCTTTGGAACCACATGCTAGGACCAATGCTACGTTATCCTGTTATGGGAGTTTCGGGTTCCCACTTGTAATGTATCATCTACTCAATTTATTGTGATCACATGAATTACCATCTGACTTGTGGGTAGAACCTGATGTTGCTTTTGATGTGCTACTTGGTCTACATAAAAAGCAATTAAAGATAAATTCTATTTTTTTATGAAAATGAAAATCAAACAAATTAGCATTCAATGTTGCTCCAGGTAGAATTCAACTGCAAAAAAAGTTTTGTGGCCGAGCAGACTATTTTTTCTTATAACATTGATTGAAGTATAAGGGGTGAACACCAGGGGGTGCCACTGAGCCCCCAAACCCCAGACACAACCATACCAACATAGTTCTGGGTGCAAAATAAACATTTTTTTTACACAGCAAATACCTTTTTACATTCCACACTGCTATGTCCAATTCACGATACTCCTTTTCCTCCCTCAGGTGAGCTTTGCATTCTGCCTCCTCCTGTCTCTAGCTCAACTGGAGGAGGCTGGATGGCTTCCTTTGACGTTAGACTTGGGAGTGTTTCCAGCATAGACATAGAATTACTAGAAGCCGCATGACCAGCAGCATCGTACGTCAACGTCGCCGCCATATTAAGAATGGCACTGCTGTGAAGTGAAGTAATGGATAAAGATGCCTCACGTATGTGCTGCTTGGGATTGTACAAACTGCTGTACACTCCAAACCAGATCCCGGGGATTACATTTCATAGGTAAGGCTGAACAATTGTTTTGGTTATATCTGAACATTAGAAAATCCCGTTTTATAATCTTAACTGTAGCTACGCCAGGCTAAGCTAGCAAAGCTATGCATTTATGTGCTCAAGTTAGCCTCCAAACAAGCTTTTGGCTAAACGTATTTAGTCACTAACTATGTAGATTGTTGTCAGCTGTTAACATTTCTCACACTTTGAAGGTTTCCCAAAGAAATCCACCTCAGGAAGCAGTGGGCGGTAGCCCTTAGATGGGATTTTGAGAAAGCTGTCCTGTGATGTGTGCCGTGCTAGTTTGGTAACAGATGCTGTTCCGGCATCATATGATCAAAGCTACCACTTGCCCACATTAAAAAACAAAGCAGGTTTGATGCTTCCTTCTGAGAGTACAGTCAAGGTGGTCAAAGTAGCTGAGCGTGTTATCCGACAGTTGACATTAGGGCAAGCTGTCAGTATCTTTGATCAATCAGTTTGTTCGGGCTGAGATTGGTTCAGATGATGTGTTTTTCTCAACGAGCACATTGAGGAAACACAGTTTGAAATTGACAACCATCATTTCATGCTCATGTCTTTAGTTCTGTCTGTCTTCCACAAACTAAGGCTGCACCATATTGCCAGACTGAATACTCTCAAATTACAGGATATGAGTGAGCGAGAGGGAGTGTAAGTCTGTAGGAGATCAGTGAGGTAGGGGGGAGCAAGACTGTGGAGTGCTTTAAATGTTAAGAGCGGTATTTTGTATTGTATTCAGTAGTGAACAGGGAGCCAGTGAAGTTGAGAGAGAATAGGTGTAATATGTTCAGTGGATTTAGGACAGCAGGTTATTATCTTGGCAGCAGAATTTTGAAGAAGTTGTAAGTGATGAATATGTTTTTGTGGGATGCCAGATAGAATAGCATTACAGTAATCTATACGTGAGGTGACTCGGGCATTAACCAATACTTCAGTACTGTGTTGCGTAAGAACAGGACGAAGTCTAGAAATATTTCGGAGATTGAAGAAGGCAGTCCGAGAAATGTTATAAATGTAATGAATTATTATTATTATAATTACTTATATGGGAGGAATTATTTAATAATAATAATAATAATAATAATAATTATTATTATTATTATTATTTTTTTTTTTTTTATTATTATTATTTAATAATTGCCATTATTAGTGTATAAATGGATATAAAAAATTGCATTTAAACGATTTGCCAAAAAATGTTTTTTCATCAGAAAACCTAGTTTCCACGTCTACCTGTATTAGTTTAAATGGCACTTTTGCCACTCGCAATGTGGCGAATGTGCTGACATATCGTGTCGACTGGGCAACACAGTGAATGCTGCGTCTATCTATATATGTCTATGGCTTCCAGTACCAGGGCATAACCCAATGGAGGCACTTCCAGGTCAAGCGGAAACCTCCTGCAGCGCCCTCTAGTGGAACCCAAGGACCCCAACAGTGTTGTCTCTCTGGACTACAAATCCCATGGATCTCTGTGCATGTCCATACTGGGTCCATATATTGTACTGCCATCTTATTGTACTGGTGGTGGAAACGCTCCTGATATACAATCTTCCCCAGACCATCCATTAATCTTTCCCCTTGTCTGTGAGAGTAATCCAGCCGCATCCCAGCTGCGTTATACCTCTTATCATGTTGTCCTTCCATCATGGCTTCTTGGCAGGGCAAGAATCCACCAGAGAGCTTACAAAGGTCAGAGCTACATCACAACACAGAGAGCTTGGATAGCATTGTGTTCTCTGAATTGTCAGACTGGGGGCTCCTGCTTCTAAAGGCATTCACATGAAATTTTACATTGTGAAACTTGTAGTTCCCATCTCTCCAGTAGCTTGTGAATGAGGCATAACAAACACTGAACCACAAACAGACAATTGGTCCCCTAAAACCTTACCAATTAATACCAAAACATTAATGGTTAAATGAATTATTACATTTTATGAGTTAAAAATGCACTAGATTTTATAAGTAGAAAAGATAAAGAACTAAATATATGAGACTTTAATTGAAACTCTGTAATTAATAATCTTTAAGAAAACATCAAAAAGAAACAGTTAACAAAACTCAGAATGCTTAAGCACAAAAAAAGCTCTGGGCCAAAGCATATCTCAAATTCCTGTCAGAAATTCTATGGCATAAGTAATTGAAGAATCAAATATTAAAAGGCTACGTGAAGACTAAACCAAGAAAACAATCACTAAATCTCAACTAGAGATGCAAACCTGAAGGCTAAAAAATTTCAACTTCACTGAACTGAAGAGGAGGATCACTGGCAAGGTGAAGGCTTCCACACAGCTCCTTGTCAATTCACTGAGGCTTCAGTTAGTTCTTTTATTCAGCCTCAGGTGGCTGTCATAGTCAGCAGCAACACCTGAGGAGTTAGCGATAATTAGAGGTCTAATCTCCTTGGACTGAATTCATAATGTAGATGTGGGAAATTATTTAACAATTAAAAGAAACTGAATAAGAAAGAAGAACAAAACTGGAAAAAGGTACAATCCAGAGGCTGAGCTCTGCATGGAAAATGACAAATGAGACAGGCACATAAATCCTAGGGTGTATGTTTTTACATCGGCTTTCTGTTCTAGTTTAGGGCTTATTTATTGACTTCTTTTATACCCTTGAACTCATGTGCTTAGAGTTCACCTAAATTTTGTTTAGTATTTTGTGTATTTTGAACCTTTTATCCATTTTGACTTTGAGAAGCTTACAGGGTGACCTTAATCAGTGAACTGGTTTCCACATCTCCTGCTGTTGTTTCAATGAAGTGGACAATTCTTAAAGCAACTGAATGCCTGATCCACATGTCAGTTTCTTTTCTGTCTGTGGTTCCTCCCGCAAAATAAATAATAAAAAAGGCATATGGTAAAAAAGGAAAAAAGACCCAGCTGGTAAGCAAATGTGACTAGCGGTTGGACTGCAGGCAGAAATGCTGACAGTGAGTTCAGTCAATGTGACCTTCCCTCCTTTTAGCTTCAAGCAGCATACATTCCCTCTCTACATAATCTATCTAAACACCACTCATTGTTGGCATATTTTTTTTACAGTCATCAGATAGTAAATGTTCTTGTGTGCATTTTAAAAGAACCCATCTTAATTTCTGAGCTCAATAAGATGAGATCAGAGTTGTCATTTCTCTGAGAATTTAAGAGAAGAAAAATTAATTGACCCATTAGTGGTGCTCTCAGCTAGATCATTGCTGTGTAACTTTTATCACTAATTTATTTAATGTACTGCAATTATTAATTAACTATACTTTTCTTATACCCACATCATATTGATCTAGGTCATAGGGAGACAAATCTAGTAACAGTTGTCATGACAATAATAATAAAAATGATTTACATTTATATAGCACATTTCTAGCTACTCAGAGCACTTTACATAGGTAGTGCGGAGCCACTGCAACCACCAGGTTGCATTCCACCAGGTGATGCGACAGCAGCCGTTGTCTCACCAGTATGCTCACAACACATTAGCTATTACGTGGTGAAGAGATGAGAGACATAGTCAGCCAATAAAGGTCAGGGGAATTTTAGGAGGCTGTAATAATAAATGTAACCAAATACTGCATCAGGAAACATCCTACTCAGAGAGTCAGGACCTTTACATTACGTCTCATCTGAAAGCCAGCACCATTTTATAGCACAGTGTCCCCGCCACTACACTGGGGCATTGAGATCCACACACAGAGAGTTAGAGCCCCATAATGGTCTCACCAACATCTCTTCCAAGCTTTTCTGGTTGGTTTCCATATACAAGAACTGGCTGAGCCCAAATGTGCTTAGCTTCAGGTAGAGAATCTTCTCTAAAGTGCAGGTAGCTTGGCTGCTGGTCATACATCCACACATTTTGAACATTGTATTTGTATGTTAGTTATTTGTCTATTACTCTAAATGAATTGGTTTATATTGTTTAACAAATCCAACCAAGTGGTCATACCCATGAAGTACCCCTAGCTCAGCCTAGTGGGTATGGGGCAGCAAATCACTTGCTTTGAGAATGACATTTTGTATGCCATTCCAAAACTGAAATACAAAACTGCTTAAATTGCATTCATCTTTGGCATACTTGTTAAATATAAATAGGTTCATTTCAAAGTATACAAATTATCCCAGCATCCAAATGGCAATTTTTTTCTGTCCTGTTACAGACAAGTGGCACAAACCTCAGTTATAATGAAAATATTGCAATGTGCAGTTTTTCAGTGTCTTAACTCTGTAACAATTTCTCTTACTGATCCAATTCAGTTTGCTTAGTGTGCCAACAGACAGATTAAAGAAACAGTTATTATAGCTATTAACTGTTGCCTTTTGCAGCTTGCAGACTCTCCTGTTACTTTAAAATTTGATGGGTTAACAGGCCATTTGGCCCAACAGCACTCACCAATCGTATCCACCAAATTCATTCAAAACAACATCAGGTCGAGTTTTGAATGTCCTTAGAGTCCTACTATCCACCACACTACATGATAATTTATTTTATGGGTCTATAGTCCTCTGTGTGAGGAAAAACATGCTAACATCTGTGTAAAATGTACTTTTAACAAATTTCCAACTGTGCCTACTAGATCCGCTGTACTAATTCCTTTTATAATTTTAGATATGCCAGGTTTCTATTTGTTCCCATCATGCAAGAGCTTCACCTTTGCATGGTACCCAATATGAATTTGGACTCGGTTTCTTTGAATTTCTGTTGAAGAGATGCCAGATACTGAGGGTGGGCAGACATCAGTCAGAGTTCCCTAAGGGCCAGGTTCTGTATCTTTTGCTTTGTTCCTTCTACATCAACAGCGGCACCTCCAGTGATCTTTCTGCAGAACTGCTGAAGTCATTACCCTGATTAGACTATTAAAAATAGTGATGAAGTGCCCTCTTCATTGGAGATGAATCGGCTAGTCAGTGTACCCACTTAAATGTGGACCTGAATTCATTAAAAAAACAATGGAGATAGTTTTGAATTTTAGGAGACACTCTTGATTATAAATGGTGTCACCATCAACAGAGTGGAATCATTTAAATTTCTTGGCACCACATTCTCTGAGCTGAGAATAAAAAACTTCTATTAAAAAAAAACTCAACAGTGCCTGCTTTTTTCTTTAAAAAATGTTATCTTTTCAAATCAGTGTTGGTTCATGGCAGTTATTGAAAGCATCTACACCTCTTTCATAACAGGCTCTTTTATCAGCATGCTTGCTCATTTCAGAATATAATCTTCAGAGTATAAGTCTGAATAGCAGAAAGGACTGTAGGCCTGAATCTGGACCCTATTCAGGACCAATATACATCCTGAATACAGAAATGGGTGAGTAACAAAGTTAAAGACCACACTTGATGATAACCATCTATTTCAAAGATTACTTTCACAAGAACACTTTGGCCACCCAGAGGAAGAGCACATAAAGCACATAAATGGCTTACTTCTTATTACAGTCATTCTGGTCAATCATAACCTCTGAGTCACCTCTGTTTCTGTAGCTCTTCAGGCACTTCCTTGCACTCTAAATTAGATTTACTTTAAAAGGCTTTTATTGTACACGAAAGAGTTTAATGCTTTGTGTATTTTTTTTATTTTGTGCAGTACAGTATTGTTTGCTGCTGTTGTATAAATGTTATTATGTCATGGCAGACAATGGAAGAGAGAAGGCATTGGTGCACAGTGCCAACCCCTGGACTGGAGGGTAATTACTACCATCCGGGCCCTTAAGCTGTCTCCCAGGTGCACATGCATGGTAATGGTTTACTGGGGATCAGAACGATTTTATTCATATATGTTGTTATGTTATTTAAGTCAGGATATACTGTATATGGATCCATACGTTACAACAGCTCTGAACCCAATCAAGTATTTACAGTACTTCATAGAATAAATTCTGAGAACAGCGATTTCCAATGAGTAGATGGACTTGTTCAAATGGTGCTGCAGCTACAGCTAATGCAAATATTGTGGTGGATTTATCACTGCCTAATATATTTTTAGGTAACTTCATCGTCTTGGACTCATATTTTTCTTTTTGCACTACCCTAGTTTTCTGTATTTGTTTGTGTCAATGACGAAAAAGGTGATAAACTATACAATTTAGTTCATAACTCATAATGATTCATTTAATATTGAGTATGTCTGATTCAACAGTGGGAAATGCCCTATTGCATTTTCTCCCAGTAATGAGCTTTATCTGTTCCATTTGCAATGGAAGACATGGCAATTAAGTAGATAGTGCAATGCAGAGAAGTAGAGTTCAGATAAGTCAGGTATGCTCAGTGAGGCTGCTCCTTCAGGGATGGTCGCTTGCTCAGCATAACCTCCTGATATGAACTTACAACATGGAGAAGCCTAGCTTCAATGTTAGAAACTGAACTAATGTCCTGTCAGGCATTGTACACCAGAATGTGAAAGTAACCCAGTTCCTTAGGAATCAGAGGAGCAGCTAAAAACATATTTTAAATTTTAAGTGTAAACTGCCAAAAAAAAGAGAAAAAATGCAGTTAGTCCAAAGACAAATAAAAAAAAAATCACACTAGGAAAGCTGTAATCATAAAAGGATGTAACATAATAAAAATTCTACAATAATAACATTAACATTTATTTCTATAGTACATTTTTATACAAGGTGGCGCAGTGGGTAGCGCTGCTGCCTCGCAGTTAGGAGACCCGGGTTCGCTTCCCGGGTCCTCCCTGCGAGGAGTTTGCATGTTCTCCCCGTGTCTGCGTGGGTTTCCTCCGGGTACTCTGGTTTCCTCCTACAGTCCAAAGACATGCAGGTTAGGTGCATTGGTGATCCTAAATTGTCCCTAGTATGTGTGTGTGTGTGTGCACGCCCTGCGGTGGGCTGGCACCCTGCCTGGGGTTTGTTTCCTACCTTGCGCCCTGTGTTGGCTGGGATTCACTCCAGCAGACCCCCGTGACCCTGTAGTTAGGATATAGCTGGTTGGATAATGGATGGATGATTGGATGTAGGTCAAAGTGCTTTACATGATGTCAAAGAAGTAACTACATGCAAAGAAAAACAAGTTAAAATTGGATAAAAAAACAATGCCTAAATATATATACACTCCCTGGCCACTTAGATGACCAGCTTTGAGCAACAGCAAACACTGTTAAAATGTCCATGAAAAAATCTTTATGTTTCTCATCCATTAAAGTTATCCATGTGTATGCTTGCAACATCCCAAACATAGGTATTTGTACTGAAATATTGTTAAATAAGATATCGTGAACTAAAATGGAGTGCACTCAGAAGCTAATGAGCATTTGCACTGAAGTCCCACCTCCTCCTCCTCCTCATTCATTGGCCATGAAGTCCAGTAACAGCTTATTCATTGATTGCATCTCACATGATATAAATAGCACCAAGTTTACGGAGAGGCAAATACAACTAAAGATTAAGCATAAAAGGAAAGACAGTGAAAACATTATCAAGAAAAGACTGTGGTGAAAGGCTACATCTTCTTCAGTGGTCAGACTCACTATCATTCTCATTAATTAACACAAAAACGGAACACTTGTAAAAATAAAATGAAAATCTTGAAGCTAATGATAAAAGCCTAAAATATAAATGACAACAGTCAAATAAAAATATAACATAGTTTTGTAATTTCTGGATTGACAGCAAAACCTTGAAACTGGGAAATGACAGCTTAATTAAGGCAGAAGTCAAATAAAAACCTGAAAACCTGAAAACTTCAAATGAAAACCTACAGCCAGAGGGACCCCCAGAACTGAATTTGAGAACCACTCATATACTTTACTGTTGTACTGTTAGTTACGTACTGTTGTTGTTGGATTTGTGAATGTAACACTGAGGCAAGATCCTAACAACTATCTTCGCTAGAAAGAAAATTTAATTCAGTTCAATTAAATGATGTGGTTGTCAATTGTTCAAATCCTGGGCGTGGTGTTACTGATTAGGAGGATGTTGTTCGACATCAGTAATACGTCTCCAAATAGTCTACCAAAGATAGTACTTACATATTTAGAAACAAAATGAAGACAAAATAGATTGGCACTGGCATTAAAGTGGGAAGAAAATGATAAGGCCAGCTGATAAGAGAACAGGATTCATCTGGAAGTGTTAATGAACTGGGTTGTAATTTATCTTTGTTTATTTTATGCACTATAAACATTAGTAATATTCTTATGTGGCAAAGGGTGACACTAGATTAGGTGTTTTGCAATTGTTTCTAAAAGCATAACACCATTTCAATAATTCACATCTTCATAACAATAAACAAAATGGTATACTTCTACATGAAAATGCCTGAGACAAATTCGATTTATTTGATAGTTAAGCTGATTTTACCCATCTTTGTACAACCACTCCAAGACAAACAGCTGGATAATGGTTACCAACATTATGCTATAATAGATAAAGAGACATTTGTTTAACACACTTTGGCTAATGCTTTGACCTCTGGATCCAATTATCATACATTCAACAGAATTGGGTGCTATCAACTCAGTTTATAAGCACAGCCTCAGAACAGGAAGCTAACAAACATATTGCAAGCACTTGCATACTATGATGTGGGTACGTGCAGAAACATATGTAAAAAAGTACGTGTAGTAAGCAGGTTAACAAATGAATGCATGCCAGACACACACCTCCATAACGTTGTGCCAGAATTTCAGTTAATTACAAAATGTCACAGTATTAGTCCTGCCAGGAAGCATACTTTATTTCACTTGCTGAGGTCTTTGACCCTAACCTGAGTTGTGCCATCTGTAGCCTTTTGCAGGTGAAGTGGAGCCAACAACACCTGATTGGAGCTGTTAGGATGCATATGGCTGCTATTTATAGGCTTTAATGACCACTAAACCTTAAAAGTCTAAATTGTATATTATTAGTTTAAACCATGTAGCTCAAAAGTAGCAGAGCCTAAAATATATATTTTTATATAGGTAAAAAAAAAATACTCTAAAGCAACGGATTGTATCCATTGCTGTAGGCCCATTGAAAAAATACAAAAAGGTGAAGAATTTGACAGCAGTCATGCATAGAAACAGAATATTTCTTATACAGAACAATTCTAAGTGCCTTTGACTGTGCATGCACTTTATTATTTCTATCAATTCAGTTTGATATTGGTGAAGTACATACACACTGTTTAGGCTGTGACAGGAGCACTTCAGGGTGCCACCCTAACATGGAATAAAGAGTACCACAATACAAAACTTTATAAAAATAGTGGTTTTGCAAAACAAAAATATACAAAGGAGGTAAAACTAAACAAAAGGTAAAGTTAAAATGGAAATAGATAAAAAAACAAAGTCTAGCTTTCCTCATTGGGCGTCCGTATAGAGGACTGAGTTTCCGTTGATTAGGTGAGATGGGATGCTCACTTGTTCACTTTTCACAGACCACAGTGCCTCAAGTTTGGTTTACATCAAGGATCAGCAATCAGCCTGTATCTGTTTGTGATCAATGTGCTACCAGAAGAGGAAAGACTAGGCTTCCCTTAGGAAATAATTTTGACTTTGTCATGACAGCAAACATGAGAGGAGAATTGCAGTAGAAAGTACTTAAGTGGCAGTACTGGTTGGAAAAGAAAGGATGAAAGGACTCAAGATGAGTGCTAAATAATATAGAACAAATAACAGAAGTAGAAAGCAGCTTAACTCAGTATCAGTTCGGCCAGACAACCAACTGTAAGAAGAGTCCTGGTGGTTCCAAACTTCTTCCACTTCATAGGATCACTTAAAGCTTTAGAAATGGTTTGGTACTCTTACCCTGATCTATGCCTCAACACACGTTTATTGCAGTGGTCTACAGAGAGTTTATTGTGGTGGTTTACAGAGAGTTCTTTGAACTTCATGGCTTGGTTTTTGTCCTAACTTTCAGTGTGAATTGTTGGACATTCTACTGTATACATATGTGTGTGTGCCTTTCTAAATTATGTCCAACCAATTCAGTTTTGCTACAGGTGGATTCCAATCACATTCTAGACACATCTCAAGGTTATTTAAAGCAAATAGGATACATGAGCAGGACCGGTGCCACCAGAGCACAATTTGGAGTGCTAATAGCTAAAGTTCTGAATACTTGTGTAAAAGAGAAATTTCAAATCTTGATTTTTAATAAACTTGCGATCCTTTCTGAAAATATGTTTTCAGTTTGTCATTACGGATTTTTGAGTGTAGATTGATGGGAATTCTTTCTGAATACTTTCTGAATCCACTGTACTACAGAGACAAAGCCATTGAGAAAAAAAATGAGGAAAGAGGGCTTGAAACCAGAAGAGTAATAAATAGACACCAAGGTATGTAGGTATGCAGTGTATCACAAATAAGTGCAGACAATGAAGGTTTGGCCAAATATGGAGATGCAGAACTAAAGAAAGTGTTTAATTTAAAATTAAAGTCAAGAGACAGACAGGGGGACCCAAAGTAACATTTAATGGAAACACATTTGAGAGTGGAAATAGTAAGGAATAGGACTGTTTGGCATGCCAGACCAAGGGCCTCCAGCATTGGTAATTGCAGGAAGTGGCATTGAAGCTCCTGCTGATGATATTTAAATTATGCTTTATGCAAAACAATTCATAGTATCATTAATGATAGGTGAACTGACAAACTGTGGGTGTCTGATGGATTGAACCCCAAATATAGCCAGCAAGCCATAGATGCCTTTTATATGTAGTTCAGAAGCAATCCTTTGGTGTGTTTAAGGTGAATAGCAGTACCCCAAACTCCAGGCAAAATTACACCACAGCAATCGTAGGTTTAAAAGAATACATTTTTATTTAAGACAGGACCTTCTAAAAGTTCTCTTCTTCCAAAAGAGCACAATATCATTTCTTATTTTCACTCCTCGGCTCCTCACAAGCAAGCATTGTCCACCTCCTCCTAACTTGGAGGAAGCACATTCAGATCAGGTGGAAGCCTTCCAAAGTAGGGATACCTGCTCTTGTCATATCCCTCTGGAGGCAACCATGGCACCCCACAGAGGTGCCAAGTTGTTGTGCCTCAGCAGGACCAAAATGATGTGGGCCTTTAAAGAGAGTAAAAAGGTCCCAAATAACCTCAAACATGCACAACAGAGGGGTAAAACCATCAAAACCAGGCTAGTAAAAGGGCAAAAACAGGATCTTTATAAATAAAATATTTATTCTTCAAAATTGCTCTGTAACCAATGGACTTCATGAAGCACAATGGTAAAAAGGAGTTGTCATACATAGCAGTCCAACAAAATCCAAAGAGGGAGGTCGAAAAAATGAACAAGAAGGTCAAAATCCAGAAAAACACAATAATAAACAATGCACAAAAAACAAGAGATACTCACCACACCACCAGCACTTTCAAAATGAACTGCAAGGATATATGGGAGATTCTGCTGATTTATAGGGTGGAGGACAGTTCCTGGTGGTGATTGGCAGGTGGCCCTACTCCTTGGGGGACCACCCAGAAAATACATTGAACTTAGCTGAGACTTTAAAGCAGAAACACAAGCAATGGCAAATAAACACAGATATATTTATTATACACAAGAGAATCAAAAACAAACAAAGATGACAAAAAGCATGAGTGTGAACCCCAACTAGGAGGAGAAACCCTGGCTTAGACATAACACCAATGGAACTTCAGTTCCCAGGTTGCCCTTTGGGGATGTATGAGGGCACACCAACAAAGAGAGACTGCCACGTAAGTGCATTGGGGGAGTAAAGACCCTTGACAGTTCATCTACCATGTCCTTCCATTATATGGGCTTTCTAGATAGGCATGGTTCAATCCATCCAATGACATTCAGGAAGCCAGTCCATCCTTGCCTTCCAGAAAGCAGCACAAGTCACTAGAAATTTGTTTCACATTCATATGTTAACTATAAACTTCTATATTTTATATGTTCAGAACATCTTCAGTGTTATGTCCAATTGTTCCCTGACACAACTCTCATAAACACATTTGACTGTAGACTTGCCAACTGAGAGAACAGAGAGATGGAAATAATTTGTTTTACTGGATTTAGTAGTGGTCAGCAGTGCTCCCTCTACCAGTTGTCACTTCCATCCTATCTTTTATGGAGCTGTCGTTAAGACCGGTGTGTAAGCTATCTTCATAGTTTTAACAAACCCACTGGTGCATCAATTATCTGAACATATAGTTCACAACCCAGAGTATGTGCCAGATATTTACACAGAACTCAGAAACCTGCTTAGAGTTTCTTTAGCCATAACATTAGAAAAATCCATATGACATCAGTCCATTCAGCCCAACAAAGCTTGCTAGTCCTGTTCACTTAATTGTTCCAAAAGTCTTACTGTCTACCACTCTACTTTGGTAGCTTATTCCAAGTGTTTATGGTTGTCTTTGTAAATAAAAGTATCCTAATGTTTTTGCAAAATTTACACTTAACAAGTTTTCAACTGTTTCTCCGTGTTCTTGATGAACTCATTTTAAAATAACAGTCTTGATCCACTGTACAAATTCCTGTCATAATTTTAAACACTTCAGTCACATCTCCTTTTAAACTTCTTTTGCTTAAACTGAAAAGGCTCAGTTCTCTTAATCTTTCCTTATAATTCATCCCCTGTAGCCTCGGAGTCAGCCTGGTCGCTTTTCTCTGGACTTTTTCTAGCACTGCTATATCCTTTTGTAGCATGGAGACCAAAACTGCACACAGTACTCCAGATGAGGTCTCAAAAGTGTGTTATAAAGCTTGGTAAAGCACTATAAATATGATTGATAATTATCTACATAGGGCTTGTAAACCTAGCTGTATGACCAATATCTACTGAGGAGTCATAAACCCGGCTATGTGACAGCTAGAAAGTGCATAGTGTTTATAATCCCACCAGTGTGTCTTCCAATGGCCTCTAAATTTACTAGTGTGACAGATATGTACGGTAAATAGGCTTTGTGTCTTAAGGCCCTTTCACATTACACAATTTTTTTCCCACCAATTTTCAGTCACAGACTTTGTTTACATAATCTTAGTGGGTTAATAGCAGTCACAGATCTCTCCACCAATGTTTAGTCCTGTAATCTGACATTCCCAGTACCTTACGCCAATCAGTTTGCCACTCGTCCTGACAAACTCAATTTCTAATTCTGATAGCTGACAACCAATGAGCAATCATGCTATATGGAAGAACAATGCATATAATGCAGCTCTGAGGAATGAGGAACATGGGTGTTTTACTTAGCACAGAAGAATAGATAAAAGAAAAAGGGCAGAGATTGTGGCTGAGCTTACTTTACCTGGAAACCCTTTGTACAGTACTAGCTCTGTCAGACAGCACATTATTAACTGTCAGAAAAAGAGGTGAGCTTGTGATACTTTGGAAATGTGAAAGTGGGCTGGAAAGTCATCAGACAATATTCTAATTTGTCATGTCCTGTGATTTTTAGTCTTGGGCATCTTAAAGCAATAAGAGAAACAAATTCAGTTGTCAGGTTTGACATCTCCCCTGACTAGAAATCATGGACTGTGATTTCGCTTCCACCATTAACCATAACTTTAGACTTGAATGTTCCAATGTTGTCAGGACATCCTACAACACCTATGAGAATAACTGCTGGAAGCTATAGCCAGTACAGTGACCAGTATTTGGCTCTGTTACATTAAATTTATCAGTGAGTCTCATCCTGACGCTTACGATAGATAGATAGATAGATAGATAGATAGATAGATAGATAGATAGAT
>JANRMT010062861.1:40887112-40912734 GCA_026402145.1 Polypterus bichir lapradei
GATAGATAGATAGATAGATAGATAGATAGATAGATAGATAGATAGATAGATAGATAGATAGATAGATAGATACTTTATTGATCCCGAGGGAAATTTAAGTATAATCGATCAGATAAATATTCTTCCTCTTCACGTCAGGATTCAGTAGATGCACCTTTGCTCGCCATGACAGCCTATTGTCTATTGTCTTTGCACATCTGCACACTGCCATTTTTCCACATTCTTCTTTATGAAACTGCTCCATCTCCATCAGGTTGCATGGGGATCATGAGTGAGCAGCCCAAGTCAAGTCCAGTCACAAATTCTTGATTTGACTGAGATCCACCCTCTGCTTGAGTGACTCCAAGACATTAACTTTATTGATTTTAAGCCATTCTTGTGTAGCTTTGGTTTTATGCTTGGGCTTGTTGTCTTGCTGAAAACAAATCTTCTCTCAAGGTGCAGGTTATCTTGCAGATGGCATCAGGTTTTGCTTCAGTATTTACCTGTGTAGTGGTGTAATCATTTTACCCTCATATGACTTCCAAGGTCTTCTATAGAGAAGATGATGCTGTCTCCACCATGCATATTTTTGATTATGAGAAGTGTTTGGCTTACAACATACATGCCGCTTAGTCTCATGCACAAACAAAAAGTTCAGTTTTGGTCTTATCAGACCATAGGATCTTCAGAACCTCCAATGTGCCTTCTAGGAAACCCTAGCTGAGAGATATCATGCACATTTTTAATAGTTTCTCTTTGTCACTATTCTATGACATTGCAAACGATAAACTTTATTTGTCCCCAGGGAGAAATTTGGCTTTATACAGAAGCTCTTTAAATAAATAAATACATACTGTAAATAGGTAGATATGTAGGTAAGTAAATAAATAAATATACATTCACACTTTCTTCTGAACACACACTGGAATGACTACAAAGCAAGAAAATTAAAAAGGAAAGAGAACTTCTGACTTGGCAGTCACGGTCACATTATACAGATGTATTGCTGTTGGTATAAAGGAGCCCCAGTTGCATTTCTTCACACACTTCTGCTGAATAATTCGTTGGCTGAAAGTCCTCAGTGTTACTGTCTCAGAGGGAAGATGTACAGCATTGCTCATAATGGCACTCGGTTTTGTTTTAACTCTCTTATTTGCTGCTACCTCCAGGGGGTCCAGAGTGCATCCCATAATTGAGTCTGCATTTTTAATTAGCTTGTTGATTCAGTCAGCCTCTCTTGAAGTGATGTTACCAGCTATCAACACATCACATCATAGAAAATTGCACTGGCCATCACAGAGTTGTAGAAGATGTGAAGGTTGTGTCACTTCCCACATTAAAGGAACCCAGTCTCCTAAAGAAAACAAGCCTCCTCTGCCATTTCTTATGTAGTTCCCTCTGTGTTCCAAGACCAGCCCAGCCTGTCACTAATATGGACCACCAAGTACTTGTAAGAGTGAACTGCATCTACATCCACTCCCTGAATCCAGACATAGAGGCTGTTTTGGTGCAGCAAAAGTCAATAATCATTTCCTTGGTTTTGCTGATGTTAAGACACAGACAATTTTCTTTGCACCAAGAAGCAAATTTTTCCACCTAACTCCTATACTCTGTCTCATTCTCTTTATCAATGAACGCCATAAGTGCATAATCATCTGAGAATTTCTGTGAGTGACATGTCCTGATGTTATAATTATAGTCTGAAGTGTACAGTGAACAGTAAAGGAGACAAGGCTGTTTCTTGTGGTGC
This sequence comes from Polypterus bichir lapradei, assembly GCA_026402145.1. Classification (NCBI taxonomy): domain Eukaryota; kingdom Metazoa; phylum Chordata; class Cladistia; order Polypteriformes; family Polypteridae; genus Polypterus; species Polypterus bichir. The sequence goes on from JANRMT010062861.1 coordinate 40,888,845, forward strand.
TCCAGTGTTGCTCACATCCATATCAGAAACACAGTCCTTGAGTCTCACAAACTGCGGTCTGCCTTTCCATTGTCTAGGACACCATAGGCTCAACCACCTGCATATCTCAGATTTTACCCCTTAACAAAGATGGTTGGAAGGCACTGAGGAAATCAAAAAATCATAATCTTCACAGTACTGCCAGCTTTGTCCAGGTGAGAAAAAGCCTTGTGGAGCAGATTGATAATTGCATGGGTGGTTTGCCACAAGAGGACTCATATAGTTGATCAGCTTTTCAAAGGTCTTCATCCTGTGAGACACAAGGGCTACTGTGTCATTAGGTGAAGAGGCACCTGCCTTCTTTGGAACTGGAACAATTCAAGAATTATGACAATTCCTAACTCTCCTGTTTTAAGTCATTGGGAAATCAATGTTTTATACTATCTGAAATTGGAAAAAATCAAATACTCAAAGGATCTGTAGAGATTTTTTTTCAAAACATGGCAGGATCTAATCAATAATATTTTAGAATAAGCTTTTAAAGCACCGAGGAAGCAATTATTTCCGCATTTCTTTTTCTTCTCCATTCATCTCTATTGCTTATCAAACTCATCAATTTAGGTATGTTTACAAGCCTTAAGTTTTACCCCATTGGCCATGCTCTCTCTCTCAGGGGTGGGGGTCGACTTGTTCTCAATCCTACTTTTTGTAAAAATTGATTGATTTGTATGGAATAATTACAATAAAATTAATAATAATAAAAAAAAGAACTATGATCATGGCTATGCCATCTTTTTACTACATGCAATTCACTCTTCAGTGGTTGGAATCGCCCCCTAAGCCTGCTATTGCTTTGTTTTATTATTTTAGCTGGTTCTTGTCATGTTAACGTAGTTAAAATATGAATTGATATATTTTGACAGAAGCATACAACTCCAACATCTAATCATCTCAAAATTCAATGGTGCTCACTTGGGACTTTCACAATAGAAAGGAATGGCCTGTCATAGTAACAATCTATATGAGAAAAGAAATTTGTGTAGACCACAAATTATGCTACGGTTTTGTATGAGCCTATGCGCCTATAGTTGAATGTGGAAGTGCACTGTGGTCAGCCTAGTTCTTTCAATGGCACATAAGGTTTCTAAAGCCATATTTTGTGGTGACTTTCTCCTTAGGCTTCCTAAACTCACCAGCATAACTATCTATGCAGGTTTTCCAGACTGATTAGTCTTGACGTCTCATAACCACATAAACACAGTATGGTTCTGAGTCTTTTTCTCAGTAATTACGAGTTTAGATTAGAAACCATGGTTTGTGGACTGGCTGTCAGTGTCGCATGAGTCTGCTGTCTTGCTACGTCCTGAAATGTTTGAGCAAGAAGGAAATTTGACACCGCCTGACCCGTGCCTGTAGAAATGCATGTAAGCAAGGCTACTACTTCTATAGCTGCTTCTATTACTGCTGCAACAACTGGGCCATGTTAATTGTTCAGTGTGCTAACTCATGAATAAACCAAAAGAATTCAGGCTGTGAATTTATATAATTTGAAGTTACAGATATAACCAATCCTAAATTAGGTAACACACAACCATGTGCACCCTGCCTCATAGCTTCAAAGACCTGGATTCAAATCCTGGCCCACATACTACCTGTGTGGAGTATGCATGTTCTCCGCATGTCTATGTGGGGTTTTATCCACGTACTTGGATTTTCCTTCCTTCCACATTCAAAAAAATGCATATTACGTTAATTAGCAAAAACATAACTTAGCTATAAAGAACTGACAGGCAGAAAATGCTGCAATATTTGTAGTATATAATAGGTCTTGGTTGGTGGTCTTAGTTTTTCCGTAGGCCAAAGTAACAAATGGTTCAAATTGTAGGATAAAGAATGAAAGGTTCAGGCCACTGGTTGGATCCTTAAATGTTGTGTTTGAGTAATATTCTAGGCATCTTCATGGACTCATGATGAATGTGACATACTTTTACATAAACGCACTTTGCCAGGAATATAAGCAGCGTACCAGCTGCTGTGCCTATCTGTTAGGTCACCTGTTGGCACTAGGTCACAAATCACAGCCTCCATTCATTATTTAAACAATCTGTTCTGTTAGACACCCTGCCACTCTGTTATTAGCTGCTGTCATATCTTCTTTTGCTTTCTGCCATTACTTTCAGGCCTGCACATTAACAATTGCCCTATATTCATTTTTCAATGGATTTTGCAAATCTGGGGCCTGAAAATGCCACAATTTAGGAACTGATCCTAGATGGGACATCAGTCCATCCATTCACATCCACATTTGCCTGGCCACTTTAGAGTCACCTCAGCTGCACATCTTTCAAGTGCTGAGTCGAGTGCACCCGGAGGAAATACACACTGGCTCAAGGAGAACATACAACCCCCCCATGAACAAGTAGTAAATAGAAAATTGAATTGTCCTAAAGGTGAGAGGTTGTAATACATAATACTGTGCCAATGGTTTCAGTTTGTCCAAAGTAATAGATTTCCCATGTGCCCCACTACTTAGACTAGCAGACTGCCTGATATCAACCCTTACTAATAGCTTCCTATTTGTTCTACCACTAGTATCCTCATGTGCCCACCCAAACTAAAGCTCAAAATTTGCCCCTCCTCTTTTAGTTTAACAGCCCCCCCCCCCCCAACAAACATCACCCTGTGTGTAGATGGAGCTCTGCTCATGAGATGAGATCGTATCGCCTCAGCACACAGGTTGCTATGGTGATGTGCTGGCCATGGAGCCAAGTGCAAATCCTTGCATTGTCATTTAGCTGCAATGAAACACAAAGCTTTTCCTGCAAAAGATTCCACAAGGTACCGGAGAATATGCAGACATGTGCAGTAACGATGCTTTCAAAACTTTATGCTGGTCAGCACCTGGGAGACAAAGAAATTAATGGCTGGGCTGCTCCTCTTCTCACCTTCAGCAAGGTGGCACTTTCGTAGCTGTTCATGTAAGTCAGGTCAACTGTTCTGAGAAGAAGCATCCCCCTTTGGGGGCCACAACTGAATTTCTTTGATTTCATTGTCTCCCTTTATCTTTCTGCCCTTTGATTATTTCTTCTACATGATAAAGTTGGAGCCTGCGCTGAAAACAATCTAGGAATTAGACAGACACTATGAGATGCAACTCCAAGAGCGCGGTGTGCTGGCATTTGTGAGGCTGTAATATAGGTCAGGCAGGTTGCTATAGCAACAGACGTTCTGGTGGAATTTGCCTTTCCCAGTTTAGATGGGTCTTGCTTCTGGGGTATCTCTGCCTGTGTAATATTTTACTAAATCACAATGAAGATTATTATTACTAGTATTTCTGCAGAATTGTCTTAGGTGTAACCAAAATCAAACCTGGCATGCATTATGAGCTGTGCAGTCATTTGAGACTTGGGTGACATTTTCAATTCAGACCTGGCCATAAGACATCCTGAGAGACCCTTTCTGCTAACTTTTAAATATTGCTGACATTTGCTGTTTTTTATTTTTGGCAGTAGAGCAGCAGTTTTAAAACTTTATATGCTACTTATTGCTTTTCAAATTATGTTTCTCACTTCCTGGTAACCACTCACTGAATATAACAGTACATATCCATCTCCTTCATTGCTGGAGTGTTTAAAAGAAAAGTTCAAGGAAGGAGAGCCCACAATCAATTATCAATGGATTAGCTATTTAACTTGGCTAGACACTCTTGACATCTTGCAGCATTTCAAGCAGTTCCTGTTTGAATGTCATCACTGAAGTAACAGTAGTCTTTTCATGTGGTGGAGAAAGTGAAATGGATCCGATAGCCCAGCTTCTCATCAGGCTATCCTCCATCTCCAGTGGTGTAACTGCACTCGTATTTCCAGGGGGATTGAAACACAATGAATGAACGTGACTGTGTCGCTACTCTTTGTTCTTGCCATGGCATACATTATCTCATACAGTGGACATGTGCATTTTAACACTTGGGTACGTTTAAGGGCTTTCCAAAGCAGGCTTCACCTTTCCTTTATGACAGAAAACATGGCACCTTGGCAAAAGCTACCCCTATGAACTGATTCAGATCAGAAGTCAGCTGACCATACTCAAGGCCTAAAAACAAAAAAATAATTAGCAAGTCATTTAACAATTTGGAAATCAGGCAAGAATGCTGAGCTGAAAAGATCATGAAAACCTCTAACAGATGTCGGATAAAGTATGCAAAACCACATGGATGAGTTCCTCTTTTGTGGGCTGTATTTTATGTGACCTTTTAAACTGAAATACGGCCTAACTGAAGTTCTGTTCTCTGAAATATTTAATGAAATAATAAATAGGTGCACTTTTCAAAGTAATTACACAGTAACTTGAGACATTTGGCTAATTGTTGCTAAAATTGGGATAAGAAGCAAGGTGATGTAATTAAAATGTTTAATCATAAAAGATGTGTGCTTTTTTTACAGTATATAGTGAATGTTATATCTGTATTAAAATTAGGATAAATAAGAAAGGAAAGAATAAAGATGATTGTAGAATTATCCCAGAACAGAGTGCCTTTTTAAAGCTGAAGGCTGTTAGAAATAAAGATGAATGTGTTTGCCCAGGATTTGGACTACAAAAAGGTTGAAGAATGGTTTGAATCAGGAATTCCATTTTGAAGACAGAAAAGAAGGACAGAATGTGCCGGATGAAGGCTATACAGATGAACGTTGTGTCTTTAACCTTCTCTCTTTTTCAGCATGTACAATATATAACCTTTAACCTTTCTACCCTTATTGTATTTTATATGACATTTATGTAATCTTTTATTGTATTTTGTTTTGTGCTTACATATGTAAGAAAAAGCATTTTAACATTAACTTCACCTTGATTGTTATATTTTCTGGACTTAGAGGGTCAGGTTGGGAGATGTTAACCTAGGGGTTTAATTGAAGGATGGAGCAGGGTTAGTGATGTAAACTACAGGATAAGGGGCTTCAGGCCCAAAACAGGTGGCCAGCCAGGTGCTCAGCCCAGAGGTCTGGAACTGCTGGATAAATTTTAAGGACCCCAAAGTCACCATTGCCTGCATATCATCTTGCCTCTATGGATGAGAAAAGGAGACAGAATACGGGTTGACATCAGGCCCTCCTCTAGAAAACTATTTTTGAGTTACGGTATATCTCCTTGGGAAGTGTGTACACTTGCTCAGCAGCCCATTTCCTGCACAAATGCCCTCTGGAGAGAAGAATTACATTCAAAGCAAAGAGTTGTGTAAGCGCTCTTTCTACAGTACATCCAATTGACAGCTAGTTCAATCTTCTTTTTTGTTCTTGTCTCTTTTGAATGGGAGGTTCAAGAAGAAGAACAACTCAACTTCCATTGATTACTTCTCAATTTAAACGTAAAATGTAAAATGTTTTCTCATTTCCTCTCTCAGCCTTTTTTGGTCTAATGTACTCTTGCACACAATGGAAGGGGGATTCTGATAGTTGTGGCCTCTGGCAAGGTCATCCCATTTAACCATAACTGATCATTTTTAGGAAATCAGCCATATGATGAGATGTTTCTTCTTTATTCTATTCCTAGGAAACCAACATATCAGAACAGATGAAGAATAATTCATTACCAAATCACACATATCAAACTTTTTGTTTTATGGACTTTTAAAGAACTGAGGGTAGAAACCACCAGTCATCAATTAGGTATAAACCTTATTAACCAGGTGACTTTTGTAAATTTATTTACACTTCTCAGATATTTCCTGTAGCCGAACTGGGGTTGCTGTAGTAACAGGCCGGTGTAGATGATGGAAGGAGTATGTCATAGATGTGGCCACATCCAAGGGGTATCCCTCTCACCCACTAGGAACTATTTTTGCAAAGGCCGAAAAGTGGGAATTCACTCCTTTTATAGTAAATCCAACTTCTACAAAACCAGTATGAGAAGCTATTGAGCACATTTCAGACAAGCAGTAAGCACAAAATGCAACACATACAGTGGATTCAGAAAGTAGCGTGAAGATTAACACGCTTTCAAATGTGTACACATACACTAGCGGTGATCTGAAAAGTAGCATAAGCATTCAGGCTTCTCACACATAAGTATGGAGTCAGAGCTAAAAATCAGGAGTGGTCTCCTCTAGACTTTCTCGTATACTCTGATATGAGGATGAATATTTGAGGAGTATACTGAAAGACAAATATTATATTTTTATATTATGTACACTAAAGAATAAGCAACAACAAATCAAATCAAATTAATAATATATTGAATAATTATTATAAAAGTAAAGCTGAATAAATCGGACTCTGCAGCTGCATGAATAAAAGGTAAAGTACCACTTCCGGTTAGTGGAAATAGCCCAAAAGTTGATAGAAATCTATGTTTTGTGCCTTATAATTGCAAAATTCGACTGACCTAAGTGAAAGCGTACTCAGGTTATCATGTTTACACACACACACACACACACACACACACATATCATTCCAAAAATGTCTTCTTTGGACTCAGGGAGGTCTAAAACATCAAGATTCATCAAAATACATCCATCCTGCTATATCCTAACTACAGGGTCACGTGGGTCTGCTGGAGCCAATCCCAGCCAACACAGGGCGCAAGGCAGGAAACAGACCCTGGGCAGGGCGCCAGCCCACCGCAGGGTGCACACACACACACACACCAGGGACAATTTAGAATCGCCAATGCACCTAACCTGCATGTCTTTGGACTGTGGGAGGAAACCGGAGTACCCGGAGGAAACCCATGCAGACACAGGGAGAACATGCAAACTCCATGCAGGGAGGACCCAGGAAGCAAACCCAGGTCTCCTAACTGTGAGGCAGCAGCGCTACCCACTGTGCCACCCTTCATCAAAATCTCGAAATTGAATTTTTGGAGGATTCCAATACTTTCGCTATACTTTGTATACGAATAAGTAAAAAAATACATAAACACAAAAAAAACAATTTTTGAAACATACAGAGATTTTGACATATACTGTGCAGAACATATACTGTACAGTGCATTCAGAAAGCATTCAGACCCCTTCACTTTCTGCACACTTTATTGAATTGTAGTTCTAGTTTTCAATGGATGAATTTGGTGTTTATGTCCATCAATCTGTATTCAATGTCCTGTAATGATGAAGTGAAAACATGTTTTCAGAAATGTTTGTAAATGTATTAAAATACAAAAACTGAAATCTCTGAGTCTTATAAGTATTCAATTAGTTTGCTATGGGGCGGCACGGTGGCGCAGCGGTAGCGCTGCTGCCTCGCAGTTAGGAGACCCGGGTTTGCTTCCCGAGTCCTCCCTGCATGGAGTTTGCATGTTCTTCCCGTGTCTGCGTGGGTTTCCTCCGGGCACTCCGGTTTCCTCCTACAGTCCAAAGACATGCAGGTTAGGTGGACTGGCGATTCTAAATTGACCCTAATGTGTGTTTGTGTGTGTCCTGCAGTGGGTTGGCACCCTGCCTGGGATTGTTTCCTGCCCTGTGTTGACTGGGATTGGCTCCTGTGACCCTGTGTTCGGATTCAGCGGGTTGGAAAATGGATGGATAGTTTGATATGGCACTCCAAATTGTGCTACGGTGCTAAGTTATTTTGCTCCCTAGGCCAAGCTTATTAGTGTGTCAGCTGACTGTTCGGTTGCCAACCAGTGCCGTTGGGTTTTTCCCCCTTTATGATCTGCGCCCTTGGAGAATGGTGGCGCCAGCCCTGCTAATGTGTACCCTGTTTGCTTTAATTCTCCTTGAGATCTGCCCAGACCTTGATTGAAGTTCATCTGTGGCAAAATGAATTGACTGGACATCTTTTAAAAAGGCACACATCTGTGTATCAGGTCCCATAATTCACAATGCAAGTTAGGAGAAAAAAACAAGCCATGAAGTCCAAGGGACTTTTCATGGACCTCTATGATAAAATTGTGTTAAGCCATGAATCAGAGTAAGGGGGTAAGGCTTGGAGTGGAGCACAGTGGCCTCAATAATCGTGAAATGAAAGATGTTTGGAACCACCAGGACTCTTAATAGAGCTGGCCAAACTGAGTAATCAGGCAAGAGCTGGTGATCAGGGAGGTGACCAAGAACCTAATGGTCACACTGAAAGAGCTTCAGCAGTCTTATACAGAGAGGGGAAGACCTGTTGGAAGGATGACCATCTCAGCAGCACTTCATCAATCAGGAATTTATAGTGAAGCTCCATCTCCTGTTTGGAGTTTGCCAAATGTTATTAAAATGACTCTGAGATTCTCTGATCTGATGAGACAAAAATTGAACTCTTTGGGCAGAAATCCAAGCACTGTGTCAGGAGAAGACCAGGCACTTCTTATTCCCTGCTTAATGTCATTATGGTGCTGGCAGCATCATGCTACAGGGTTGTTGTGACTGGTGTCAATTATGATTTTTACCATTAGCAAGCATTTCAATTAGAGCCTTTTGATCTGTGACCCAGTGTCGCCCAGCTCTCAGCTGTGCTGGTATATTCAAAATCAAAACAGATGAAAGCTGTGCAAGGCACAACAGAGAAAAGAAAACATCCTGACTTCAGGGTCCTGTTTAACAGTAACCTAAAAGGACATAAGAAACTGTTCCCTAAATGTTTGCTTCTGTAATTAACTGTGTACATATTTAACAAGTGTAATCTACAGTTGTAATTCAGTCATTGACTTCACTGTACTACATGACACTGCATGTGTTATGAATAAAGGCTTCACCTCCCAACCTGATAATGGCTCCATGAATTTATCTTTGAGGCAGGTCAGAATTAAGGGAAAGACAAATTCAGCCAAATACAGAGAGATCCTTGAACAAAACCTGCTCCTGAGTGCATGTGACTTCTAATTTGTCAATAGTTGACTTTTCAGCACAACAATAACCCCAAGCCTACAGACCATCCTTGAGAGGCCCAGTCAAAGCTCAGGCTTAAACCCCATAGAACATCAGTGGAGAGACATGACGATGGCAGGGTGCTTCCCATCCAATCTAATGGAGTCTGAGAGATTCTTCCAGGGAGAATGGGATAAACTGTCCAACTTCAGGTGTGCAAAGCTTATAGAGGCTTACCCAAGAAGACTCACAGCTGTAATTGCTGCCAAAGGGTCTTCTACAAAGTACTGCATTAAGGCTCTGAATACTTTATATGAATGAAAGATTTCAGTTTTGGATTTCTAATAAATTTACAAACCTTTCTGAATAAATGTTTTCACTTTGTCATTATGGGATATTGAGTGTTGATTTATGGACAAAAATAGCAAGTTTATCCATTTAAAATCAAATCTACATCACAACATAGTGTATATAAATTAATGGGCTCCGAATACCTTTTGAATCCACTGTAACCATTGTCTTAGTTGTAAGGTCATTAAAGGACAAGTACTCTTTGATTAAGCATTAATTTTTAAATCTTGTATCACTCCTTTAAGACCATCACCGTTTCTGTAGCGGCAGCCCCTTACAAAAAATGAAGAAGGGCCGGACAGATCCAAGAGGGAATCCCTGTCAAGGAACTGAAATAATTTTCCCCAAAGTAATCAAATATTTGAACAGGATGGTACTTTAGGATTACCTTACATACTAAAATAATCCAGTTAGTCGTACTGCATCTAGCCACATGAAAGCAGAATGATGATTGAGTTATAATCTGTTAACAGTCATGTTGAAGTGCCTGGAGATTATTGTGAGCTCTGAAAAATACGAGGAGAAGTTACCAAGAGTAAGACATGGTCAGGCAAAGCATGGGTCAGAGCCATGAGATCAAACTAAACTTGAGGCTACCAAGAACAAAAGGGCAAGAAGATTCTCAATAGTCAAAAGCAATGAAACAAAAAAGAGCAAAATTCTACCACTAGAGCCTACATTAGAAATAAGCTAACACTAAAGTTTATTTGATATTGCGTTATCCATCGAGGAATAATGTGCAGGGCGAAAAACACTTTATTTATACCTGGGGAGTCGAACTCCAGTCCTGGAGGGCTACATCGGCTGCCAGTTTTTATTCTCATCTTTTTTTTAATTAGTGACCAGTTGACTTATTTTACCTCAATTTTAATTGATGTGGTCTTTAAGACTCAGACCAGGCTTGAGGCTTGAGGATGCTATGGGTAGGTGCGGTTTATCTTGTCATATGTATAAAGTTATTAGCTTGATATTAGAAAGTCCTTTCATCCACCTTTTTACCGCCTTTTCAGTTAGTGTATTATTGCTTCAATTAGCATATAAGTTAGTAGTAGTAGGGTATTGTACCGTGTTACATCTTGCCTGAAGAAGGGGCCTGAGTTGCCTCAAAAGCTTGCATATTACAGTATACTGTAATCTTTTTAGATAGCCAATAAAAGGTGTCATTTTGCTTGACTTCTCACTACATATCAGTTAGCATATCATTGTTTTTATCTTTACTATGGACATTATCTTTATGTACTGTCGCAGTAGGGGTGCTAGTGCTCCCTTGAACCCTCAGGTACCACGCCAAACACCAGGTAAAAGTCCAATAATTATTATTTATTATAATAATTAAGTGCACAAAGCACCACCACTTCACTATTCTCAATACACAATAACCAATCCAATAAATCACAATCCTCCACTCCCAGACGCGTTGCCCTCCTACCACCCAGCTCAGCTCGTCGTCTGGGAGCTCCCTCAGTCCTTTTATATTCCCCGACCCGGAAGTGTTCCCAATCCAATAGTCCACAAGTCCTTATTCCTTCCGAGTCAGGGTAAACAATGCTTTTCCTCACCCCGGAAGCCTTTCGCTCTTCCTGTGACGAACTTCCAGGTCATAGTGCACAAAAGAGTTCCCTGACCTCCCGACAGCGACTCCCAGTGGCCCCCAAGGTATCCAGCAGGGCTGTGCATAAAAACTACATAGTCCATGAGGCCCTGCTGGAATTCGGGGCCCGTATATGTTCTCGGGAGAGCTCCTCCTGACAGCCTGGGGGTGAGGGCCAGAATATGAAACCAGCCATCCATTACAGTACTCAGTGATTCCACACGATAAAGGCCTCATTGCCCTCCGACATGCATTTAAGAGACGTCCAGTCCAGGTTTCTCTCATGAACATCGTCATCAGATATACAGAACTGGTTCTTACCCAAAGTACTTTATGTTTTGAAGTTCAGTAGAGTTGCAAAGGTTACTAGAAAAGGACCTAGCTATGTCAACATCTTCATCATCTGCATGGAAGAGTATATCCTTCCTTCATACCTAAGCTTTGTAACAGACCTGTAGATATACTGATGATTGTGTTGGTGATGCCTCCTGCTCTAGAAGCCACCTACAGGAATTCGCAATTGTTTTTATTAGTTTCTTTGCATCTATCAGTTTTGCACTTTTAGATATCATCTTTCTATCCACTTTCCAGAACTTAAAACCTCTGTCCATTACAAGTCAACTGACACCCACAGTTACATTTTCTACAGCTCCTTCCATCCCTATCATTTAAGAACTAATTTTTAGAATAAGAATTTTTTACACAGCTCCATATATCCTGCCACCTCTGCAGTGATGAGGTTGACTTCAGTAATGAAGCACTCAGAATGAGGAATTTCTTCCTTGATTGAGGGTAATCTTCTCATGTCGTGAATAGGGCCCTCAATCAAACCAGAAACAGACCTCATAACATCCGCTCTAAGAGGAAACCCCAATAATCATACTCGCCTCCCACCCTAACACTCTATCTCTCTCATAGAACATCAAACAAAATTTCCCAATTTTTCAGACTGATCCTTCCATAGGAGCCTTTTTCCCTAAACCTACCTTGATCCCCTTAATCAACCAGCTAATTTCTACATATGCAAATGTCTCATCCACAGCCCACTTTACAGGGTAGAGCCACATTCCTCCTTGGGGACTTTGAGCTGAAACAGGAGCCGCTGTGTCACTTGAAAATATGTCACCAACAATACCCTTGTGTCTGGTCCTTCTGGTAAATTCAACATTAAACAAGGAGACTCTTGACAATCCAAAATCATATCTACTGCATGAACTGTCCAGCCATCCACTTAAGTGAAACAGGTTGACAGCTAGTGGACCATTTCAGGGAGTGTGATGGGAGGCAGGGCACTTTTTAAATAAATAATCAGGTCCCAAGTACCATGCAGGCTTGGAATCGGGTGTAGGTGTGGGAAGCACATTTTATTCACTAGTTAATTGGGGTGCTTGGACGATAGTGCTGCGAACATGTGTGGATGTGGGCCAGTCATTTGGGTGCCTCAGGTGGAGTGGCTTGTCACGCCTGCACCCAATTACAGGAGACAGATAAAAAGGAGCCTGCACAGTAGAGAGGGGATATGAAAAAGGAACAAAAAAGAAACAAAAAAGAGGCATGGAGGTTAAAGGATGGACAGAAGGGCAGGAGCGAGACAGAGCCGGTGCAAAACAGAACGAAGCAGGTGGACAGGAATTGAGCCCAGAGGAGTGTGCGGCTGGCACTCAAGAGGGGGCTGAAAGTTCCTCGTTCTGAGCAGCCAGGGAGCAGCAGCAACCACAATACTCCAGAGGACTCCCCTTCAAGGCTGGGGACATCAGCGGTAGTCAAAGGGAGTGGAGGCTCGGTGACGTCCCATGGATCTCCATGGTACCGGAGACACGGGAAGGATCAGAAGGTTGTCTATGCCTTTTGATTGTCGTCTCTTCATGCTGTGAGATCTGAATAGGATAAGTCAGTGTTGTGCATGAACTAGTTCAAAAGAGCACGATCATTGAACAAGCTCATTTTTCTAAGAACGGTGAACTTCATGTAACGTACTCTATTTGTAACGTGAACATGAACCAGTTTTAGTTTTATGTGACATTCCAGATCTGGTTTAGGTCCAGATTAAACATTTTGCCTTACCCTGTAATGTAGGGGTGGAACTGAATCCAAATATGGTATTCAGATGAGCACAAATAGTGAATTTTATATATATATATTTTTATTTTGTACGATTTTTTTGCCATTTATTTGTATTCGGAAAAAATAACGTAAAATCAAATAGGCACTGTATGTGTCTGCCTGCTTGTGCTTAAGCTGCACCCCCACTGACATGAGTACGCGGTGAAGCTCCTTTTTTAGGAAAATGTTGTACTTCACGAGGCCACTTTATATTTTTCCCCGTTGGACATGCAATATGTAACCACAGACACCATTTGTGTCACACGGTTGGAAATAGAGCGGTAATTTATACGTATACTTGCATCCATTTCATTTCTTTTTTGACTGGGAGGATATTAGCACATATTGTGTAATAGATAGCCCAGCTACAGACAGACATGACACCAATGTCCAAAACACACGGGTTTATTATCACAACTATTTACAATTTGGTTTCACACACTCATGCTTCCTCAGTCCTTTTATCTCTCTTTGGCCGCCTCCACTCCTCCCTCGCAAGATCTGTCTTTCTCTTCCCGACTCTGGCTCCTCAAATGGAGTGAGGCAGCCCATCTTATCCAGCCCCAGATGTGCTCCAGGTGCCTGATGATGGACTTCCGGCAGCATTCCCCAGTGTGGCGGAAGTGCTTCCCTTGCACTCCGGGTATAAACCATCCCTGGTCTGTCAGCACTTACTTGTGTCCTGGAAGGGTTGTCCCCCAGGGATCAAGGACCGGCTGGCTACCCAGGGAAAAGAAGTGCCACTCTCCCGGTTCCGCCTTCCTCCAGGCATCCCGGCTGGGGCAGGGTTCCTGGCCGTCTATCACAATGGTTTTACGTGTTTGTTGCTGGGTATAACTCAATAAAGTGTATTTAAATAAAACTGTCTTCATAATTATTGTATTTTATTCAAGAACACTGTAATAACCTAATATAAGGCATGCAAAATTGAAAAAAAGTAGACTCATGGGTCATTTATTCTCACTCCTTAAAAAATACAAAATGAACTGAACATGAACTATTTCTAAATTAAAATGGTAAACTATGAAGGTGAATTTATTCCTTTTAATCTGATCTTAACTTTGAATTAGTTCTTGTAAGGTGTGAACTTGCACAACACTGGGATAAGTTGGAGAGATGTCGGCTTTAAAGGAGGCACCAGGGCTTGTGAGTGTTAAGAGACAGCATCCTGCTATGGAGTTTTAAGCTTGCTTTAAGGATATTTATTGGATTTTTAATCTAAACAGTCACTAACTTTTATGGATTATTTATTGAAGACTTGACTTCACTGCACTATTTATTTGGACACTTGCATTTGGGTGACTTTTTTGCTCTCCCTCTTGCTTTGTATTTGTCCTCATTTGCCCAGCACAACTCGGTTTTGCTATCGATGGTGGCAAGTTCAGGAGGCTCCCAAACAGGAATGGGATCACGGAGCCTACCCACGTCATCACAGGGAGCACAAGTCAGTCATTAAAATCAAAGACCTCACAAAGCTTATTGCAGAACTCTTCACATCCCTTGATCAAAGCCACACTGATCTCTGTGTTCTTTCACAGGGCTTTAAAGACACATTTCAAGAAAAACAGAAGATGCTAACCTCCATAGGATCACATATTTGTCCTGGCTTAATGAACAACTAACTTTTTAATCTCTCCTTTCATCTTTTTTAATGGAAGCTTCTTCTCACCTTTTTCTCCTTTCATCTGCTCTGGCTTTGCTCCCTCCTTTCCCTCTCATGTTCCCTTTATTTTCCTTTTTTTTCCACTGCTGATGGAGGCTATAAAGTCACAATGTTGTGTTTATATTGTTCTTTATTTTTCAGCAATGAAGCAACCTTTAACATTTTTGTCCTTTATAGATGCACGAAGATGCAGCCCTACACTAACTCCATATCATTGTATTAAACTACATCATAATGTTTGATACGAATAACATGACCATTGATAAGTTATCAGTTGTTGAAGTTCTAGCATGACACATCTACTGCTTTGTTTCTGTAAATCTTATGTGACCAGCCACCAAGGCACTGTATAAAAGAGAGAGTGTGAAAGCATTTCAGACTCTTGACTTCTTCTAACAAAAAGCCTGCGGTGTGATTCTTGTGAAAATTTGTTAGGTTCTCTTTGTCCATCTGAAACTTAAGGCTTGTGTGCTCATTTAACTCTTGTCACCTGCAACAGTCACTGAACTCTGTAATTGCTCAATGTGAACTGCAAGAAGCAAAGTTTGCTGTGGGACATTGATTTGAATCATTCAGATTGTAACGTTTCATCCATTTTAACTCCTAGTATTTGATAGATCTGGTTACCCTGAGAAGATACATACAGATTTAAATGAAATGATGTTTGTTATCCTAATGAAACAACCTCACTATTTAGTGGCACGAGAAATTGGCAAGGGGTTGGGGTATCCTGTCTAACTCTGGTCCTGCAGGGAAACAAGGAGACATTCTTGTTGAATTCTCTTAATGGTGGAAAACTGGGTGAAGATGACTATGAGCTGTGGTCCCAAAAACGTGAAGCCTATCATTGCTGAGGTTCCCAAAGGTGAGTATTGCAGGGTGCTTATGTAAAAAAAGGTCAATAAGGTAAGGTACAATTTAGGGACATTTCTTCTTATTCACCAAAAAAGTAAATTTGGGGGCAATGCAGTGCTTTTAAAATAATACGACTATAAAGCACATGGGGCCATATTATAAAAATAACATTAATATCCCAGAATGGCCGAGCCAGAGCCCAGATCCCAATCCAAATGAGAATTTGTGAATGGACTTGAAAAACACTGTTCGTTTCAGGGTTGTCATGTCCTTAAATTTATAGCCCAAAGACAGCTTCAAAACAGTCAATTTGCGTAAATAAATAGCCCAACACCTAATGTAGATAAAATGACATAAGGGAAAGCGGGATGTGGTGTCAGAGCGAGAGGTATATGGACATAACATTAAAGCCTGTGTGGTGGGGGTCCCCTCAGTGTGATAGAATGGGTATACCATCACACAATTGAGGGGGAGTCCCCGTCAGAAATTTTACAACAATAAAGAACATTTTCAAGTGTGAATACCAGACGGATGAAACACATACTAAGAATGAGGTGAAGAGGGGTTGAAAAAATAGCACAAAATACTGTGCTGTATTAAAAAAAAATAGCCCAAAAAACCACAACCCGTAACAGCCAATTTGCTCCCGTGGACAATGATTAAAAATAGTCCAATTGGGTGGGAATAACACAGACCTGCCAACACTTGGTTCACTTGATCCCCATGCAACCTGAGAGAGCTTGAGCAGTTTGGCAAAGAGAATGGGGTAAGCATGCAGTGTCCAGGATGTGCAAAGCTGAGAGAGAACTGTGCACGCAGACTCATTGCTGCCATGGCTGCTAAAGGGGCATCTACTGACATGTAGGGATCAGTTATATTGAGTTTTGCATTTGTGATCATTGTGTAGATGTCTGTTTTCACTTTGATATTAAAGAGTCTTTTTCTGTTGAATACTGTCAAAAACATTTTAATTAAATCCAGTATGATTCAAAGTTGTATAATAATAAAATGTGAAGACTTCCAAGGTGGTGAATACTTTTTATTGACACTATAGGTTCTTACTAGAGAAGAAACTCCTATAATTTTGTTCATGACAGATCAAAGGTTCCTCATTGTGTGGACCTCTAGATGATATTGTTTGAAAAGACATTACATTTTATACTTCCTTTTGGGTTTCAGCTACCTTTTGCGTGCAGCCAGAGGTTTTACACTGTCATAGTCTCTTTTATTTAAACCAAGTCTGTTTCACAAATTAAACAACTGAATGTATTGTGCTGTAGCTTTTTGTCAGTCAGTGGTTCTTTGCCTCACACCACTGATTTGAATTCATACCTCAAGTGTGACAAGATATGTACACTTCTAACTTGTACAGTAGATGCAGTGTTCCTCTATGTTCAGAGTGCCCAAAGTTCACCTTTACCTTAAGTTTAAATCCAGCCTTGTGCCTGTCACTTTTGACTGAATATCTTTTCTTTATACCATTGCATGCCACAGCTTTAAATACTGGTACTCACTCCAATCCTCATAGTAATGACCATCCGGGTTGTTCAGCAGCCTTGAAATCACCTGAAGTACTTTCTAGATGTGTACTTACTGACATCTTGTCAGCAGCTCCCAACCTTTCATAGTCTTTACAAGGGATAAGACACTTTATTACACAAACCTGCGAAGAAATGAACTGTTAAATGATTCAAGTGGGCGTAATGGCATAAAATCAGTGAAGATGTACCTTACCTAGAGCACAAACTGCTTCACAATCTCCCTATCTCAGACAGATCAGCAGCTTTCATATTCCGATAGACTAATGCCCCAAAAGTCCCCAACAAGAGCACCTCACATGTCAAGCATGTCTTGTGACTACATGTCTCTTACAGTTCAGGCCAACATCCTACAAGTTGTATTTCACTAAGAGAGGCACATGTCATATGCCTCACCTAGAAAAACATGCATACAGTGGACCAATGGCTGGGAAAAACCAGCTGGCCCAGTTTTGCTACAAGGGGACCCCTAACAAATCTCCTTTAATCGCCCAAACAGGGCAAGTCCAGTAAATTCCTCCTTGGTCCAGTGATGGTGTGGTAATGTTGGGCAAATGCCATAAGGACCCTTGTAGTTCCCTGCTTTTTTTAGTGTTATTGGTGGTTTTAGATTGTGACTATAGAAGTATAAATAACAATTTACATGACTTCAAAAAGCATTGTTTTTACTGGCTAAAATGACGCAGTTTTTATATATTATTGGTAAAGTTTTCTTGTTCGGGAAATAAAAAAGCTGGACTGGTACTAGTAAATGGAATGGTGTTCTGTAAGAATGAATAGTTTAAAGCCACATTAATGTGTATGGTCTCCTCATGTTTGTGTGGGTTTCCTTGCATAAAGACATGCAGGTTAGGTGAACTGGTGACGCCATATTAGCCCCTGGTGTGTATGTGTGTGTGTGTGTGTGTTCACTCTGTCATAGGCTGGCGTCCTGTCCTGTGACTGTTCCTACCTATACCCATTGCTTCCTGGGATCTGCTCCGGCTACCCCACAATCCCACCCTGGTTCAGTGGGTTTTGAATACGGATGTATGGACCAATAAGGCATGGATTTTGTTTTTCAGGTTCCTGACCAAATTTCATGCCCTAGTGTGCAAATCCCATTTGGGCACTGTTGGTTGCCCACATAAGACCTGAACCGGTCCAATGTCCCTTTGTTTGCTGGGTATGTACGGTTGACAGACAGGCTCACCACAAGTGTGTGTAGTAGCACTGTCCAGCACCCCCATGCATCTAAAACCCAATAGGCCGGCATCCTAGTTGCTCAACACCTCGAATAGGAGAGCCTCACATGCCCTATATCTTTAACAGATCAGCTCCACACCTGCTTCTTATCCGTGACTGACTTGCACCTCCATGCCTTTTATACTTGACTGAACAGAATCTGATATGTCACATACTGTATCTCTCACAGATTGCAACGCCATATGGCTCACAAGCACCAACAGATTAGTATTCTTCATACTACATATACCCAACAGGAGTACCTCTCAAATATCATATTTTTAAATAATCATTACTGTGCACGTCACACACACTGCCAGACTAGTGTGCCACTTGCCCCACATGTCCTTTATAGCAGGCGAATGCTCCACATGCACTTTACACTTAAGAGACCTGCACCCCATGTGCCCTGCACAACATTATCACCTCATGGGCCTAACGTATCAGACAGACTAGAGCACCACATGCCCTCATGTCTAAACAGATGACATTTCCTATGCTCCCCAGAAATGTGTTCCTTACACTTCCCACTTGTCCTGCACAGTATCACCACACGAGCCTCATATAGTGATCAGACACTCTAAGTGCTCCACGTGACCCACTCATCCTTCGCTTGCTCCACGTCTGATGTGCTCGCCAGCTCTCATCCTGCTCAGATTTTCTGAGCGCTGCTTTCCTCGCATTTCTGTTCCTGAGCTGATGAGGCTGGTTTACCAGAGTGTGGAGTGTGCAAGTCAGATGAAAATCACAGAAGGAAGTCAAGACAGGAAAGGATTAAAAGAACGCCGTGAATTACTTTAGAAGCAATTCATTAAAAATGCATTTCCTCGCAAGCTTTCCTCTCACTGCATTATTGATAAACTTTAATGGACAGCATTCATCTCATAAATAAAAGGGCTTAACACGTCGGCCTTGTGTCTCATGGCGCCAGTCTGAGAGCAGTGACCTGACTGGTGAGGCTAGAAGACATGCTCTTACACGCAGATACATGTGCACACAAACCTTTTGACACGTGTGCACAAGAACAGATACTCCGTGACACACACTTGCACACACGTGTCCACAAACACTCACAGACACACCCTCAGGCACCAAAAGATGAGGCAGCGCTGACCATACTCAATGTCCTTTTGAAGCAGCTGGTCACTCAGCCATAACAAAGCTTGTCATTTGGAATGGCTAGCTGACTAACCGCTGTCACTTTTGTTTATTCGTACAGTGAACTGCAGAGCACAAGTCTCCTCACCACATGAGGAAGTCTATCTCAGTTGCCTGGATGTCTTTCATAAGCCTAGGGAATCTTGGCAGTGGTAAAATGGGCCACTTGGAACTCATTATGCCCTATTTCTGTAACCTGGGAATTATTTCATGAAACATGGACATGATGCCTTTTTACCTTTGCACATTGCCTTTTAGGCCAAATCTGCCCACCCTCCCCTCTTAATGGCTAACAATACAGCCACCAGCTTAGGTTCAATGGTTCAACAGGACCATTTGAAACAGGAAGCTGCTGGCCAATTGAACAAGCAGTGTCCAGGTTTAACTGAGGCTTAGTCATCCTGCTATGGGGGGGGGGGGGGGGGGGGGAGGGGGGGGGGAGTGTGCCAGGACAGGCTGGCAATGTCCTTTAATTGCTTTTTGTCTCCATGTGCCGTTCCAGCTGCGCCTCTGCCATCATTTCAATTTCCTGCTCATTATGCAAATGAGTCCTAGTGCAATTAACAACAGAGACAGCAATTAAAGGCGAGGCGTGTATGACAACAGAAGAGGATCCTGCTGAGAAGCAGTCGGCAGTGAGCTGCTGTGTGCATGTCTGAATGTGGCGGTGCGCATTTCATGTGTGTCTCTCTCACCATGCTTGTCAGTCTGTCTACAAGTGTGTGCCTTTCTTTGTGTGACTCTGCGCCATCGCTTGTTTGTGCTTGCAGCCATGCTTTTGGGTAGATTTTTCGAGGGAATCTGTGTTTGTATGTGTGTTTTTGTACATATATTTTTAAATGATTCATGTTTTCGTGTTTGTATGTGCTGATTTTCTCATTAATATAATACTAGTCATCCATTTGTGTATACTTTAGGGTACACATTTCTATATATTTCCATGAGTTTGGGTTTATCTGTGCATTTCTTTGTGAATCCACACTTGTATATTTGCTGCTATGTTTGTGAAACACGTGTTTCAGTCTTCATGCTTGCACATACCGTTGTCCCTGTATATCTGTCTATCCTGTATATTATTTTCTTATTTATCTATATACTATGTGTGATTCTATGCAGCTTCATGACTGGCAATATGTTTGCATGCATATTTGTGTGCATACGTCTTTGTGAGTGTTTCCACACTTACAATGGATTCAGAAAGTATTCGAACCCTTTGACTTTCTGCACACTTTATTGTGTTGTAGGATTAATTTTACATGGATAAATCTGGCATTTTTGCCTCTTAATCTGCACTCAACAATCCATAATGATGAAGTGGAAACATAGTTACAGAAAAGCTTGCAAATTTATTAAAATTAAAATAAAGAAATAGTGAACTTTGTGAATCCACTGCTTAGGTTATTGCACACTATATGTCACATCTCTGTATGTATCAAAAAAAAATTTTTGTGTGTGTTTATGTACTTTGTTTGACTCTGACTCCATACTTTTTTGTGAGGAGTGTACATGTGTGTCTCTTTTTGCAGATCACTGCTAGTCTATATGTACACATTTTAAAAGCAGTCTGCCTTCAAGCTTATAATTGTACGCACATTTTTGTGACTGTGTTCTAATTTTGTGGAATCTGTGCTTCAGTACTACAGGTTTAATTTTTGCACTCTGTTTTTTCAAGTGCTGCTGATATTCAACCACATTGTTATTAGAACAATCTAACCGAGAACAGGCCATTCAACCCAACAAAGCTGGCCAGTCCTATCCACTTAATTCTTCTAAGAAAACATCAAGTCTGGTATTGAAAGTTCCTGAAGTCTTACTGTCTACCACTCTACTTTGATAGCTTATTCCAAGTGTCTGCCGTTCTTTGTGTACAGAAAAACTTCCTAATGTTTGTGTGAAATTTACCCTTAACTAGTTCCCAACTGTGTCTCTGTGTTCTTGATGAACTCATTTTAAAATAACAGTCTCGATCCTTTGTACTAATTCCCTTCATCATTTTAAACATTTTAACATGTCACCTCTTAATTAATCTTCTTTTGCTTAAACTGAAAAGGCTCATCTCTTTTAATCTTACCTCATAAGTCATCCCCTTTATCCCTGGAATCAGCCTAGTCGCTCTTCTCTGGATGTTTTCTAGTGCTGCTATGTCCTTTATGTACGTAGCTTGGAGACCATAAGTGCACACAGTACACCAGATGAGGCCTCACCAGGTTATTATAAAGGTTGAGCATAGCCTCCTTGGACTTGTAGTCCACACATCGTGCTATATAACCTAACATTCTATTTGCCTTCTTAATGGCTTCTGAACACTGTCTGGAAGTTGATAGCTTAGAGTCCACTATGACTTCTAATTCCTTCTCATAAGGTGAGCTATTGATTTTCAGACCTTGCATTTTGTATTTAAATATAACATTTTTCCTTCCTATTTGTAATACCTTACATTTACTGACATTAAACTTCATCTGTCACAAATCTGCCCAAGCCTGTAGGCTGACCAAGTCCTTCCGTAATGACTTAATGGAATCCAGATTATCTGCCAGTCCTCCCATTTTGGTATCATCTGCAAACTTAACCAGTTTGTTACTTATATTCCTATCCAAATCATTTGAATAGTATCGGCCGTAGTACTGACCGCTGTGCAACACCACTCTTGACATCAGACAATTCTGATAAGGTTCTTCACATCATCACTCTCTGCTTCCTGTGTCTTGCACCCATCTACAAGTATCACATTGAATTTCCATTTCTTTCAATTTGATGCCCAAGCTCTTATGTGGCACCTTATCAAATGTATTTTGAAAGTCCAGATAAATAATATCATAAGTTCAGCCTTGATCATAACCTTTTGTTGCTTTCTCATTGAATTCCAGCATGTTAGTAAAACATGACCACCCTCTTATGAATCTTATGACTGATCAATAAAACTCCTGTACTTGCCATGTGCTGTTCAATCTTACCCTTAATAATTCCTTTCATTAATTCTCTATGATCCATGTTACGATTACTGGCCTATAGCTGCTTGGATCTGCCGGGTCACCTTTTTTATATAACAGGATAATATTT
The DNA here is from genome assembly GCA_026402145.1 of Polypterus bichir lapradei. NCBI lineage: Eukaryota > Metazoa > Chordata > Cladistia > Polypteriformes > Polypteridae > Polypterus > Polypterus bichir. The sequence continues at coordinate 40,911,152 of JANRMT010062861.1, forward strand.
GCCATTTTCCAGTCCTTCTGAATTTCCCCAGTGTGTAGTGACTTGCTAAAAATACGTTTCAAGGGTTTATATATGCCGTTTTCCACTAAGCAGGATTAAAAGTGTGGCGTGTGCTTCCATGCCACAGTGATGGGAGTGAGCCTCTTTATCATTTGTATGTTTAGCCAGGCAACACAGCTTTATTTGACTTTTTCCTCTACCCAGTAGGACAAAGTGGGCATTGCCCATTTGCTTGGCTCTTTAAGCTTCTTAAGACAACAAATTTCACAAGGTGTCATACATGTGCATAGGAAGATCTCCTTACAGGAGATAACACTCGGAGATGAGAGGGGGCACTCTCACTGATATTGTCATCTTCTTTTCTCTCTACTGTGCCAAGAAACTGCCCAGTGAAGGCAACTGACTCTGCCCCCGTCTGGTTCATTCTATAAAAAGTCTGGTTCTTTTCAGAAGGAGGCTTCATTTTTAGCAAGAGTTACCCAACGGACCGAGCTCCTCAGAAAATGTACCTAACTCGTGGCTAACCAGTCTATTACTTTGGTTTGTTTTCAGCCCTGATAATTGTAGGGCAAATATGCCAAAGAGCATTTTTTTTTGTTATAATATTAGACATTAATAAAACATTTGGTGCCCTAAAGTGACATTCCTGCATCCAGCCAAAAGGGATACAGAAATTCAGCTGCAACCCCCACCTTCATTCCTGAGTAAATGACTGAATTGCAGCTCATACCAATTTCAGCTAACAAAGGTTGAAATCAGAGTTGAACTTATATCTTTACAGAGACTCATTCAGACAAGAAGGCACTGAAAAGGATATTTATTGTAGGTTTGTGACCACTAACCAAACTCTATCTGGATGTGATGGACAAAATAACGCTCCTATAAGCTGACAAGGGTTCACTAAACTGGAAGTGAACTTGATCCAACCACCAGCAGTTACACCTTCCTTCAAACCTCCTGTATCCATCTCTTTGTTCTCTTTGGAGAGCCAAAAGAAGACAATGCACTTTTGTTTGGGGGAACTGAAAGCTGACAATGTTTTCTTTTTGAGAGCTGAAAGCTGATAAGCCATTCTCTTTGGAGGAAAAGCCAACCACTACCTGTAGAATAAAGAACACGCAATCTTTATTTGGGATGGAAGCTAATATCTTTAAGTACAGTGGGTAGAGCAAAGAGCCTAAGAGTGGCCTGAGGAAGACAGCATCACAGCACTCCATGAACAAGGAACCATGTAATAAAAACAAAGAATGTACTGTAATCCAAGAAGTTATCCACTTGAACCTCAGACATCATCCTTGAAGACTTGATACCTGTGCCAAGATAAATTAGAGCTCTACATACCCAGTAAACTGCCTTCTGCTTTTGTGTTGTATGTCTGTCTTGCATCCTGTCTTCTATGTCAATATATACCCAGTTATCATATTTCTATGACTAGCAGAATACCCGCGCTTCTCAGCGGAGAAGTAGTGTGTTAAAGAAGTTATGAAAAAGAAAAGGAAATATTTTAAAAATAACGTAACATGATTGTTAATGTAATTGTTTTGTCATTGATATGAGTGTTGTTGTCATATCTCTCTCTCTCT
>JANRMT010062861.1:40913134-40962567 GCA_026402145.1 Polypterus bichir lapradei
AGCGGCAGCCTGTCTATGAACTTAATTTAAAGTTTAGGTTTACATCGTGCTTTGTTTCCGAAGTAGCAGAACTCATGAATATGGTTGTATATGTCACTCGCTCGCTTCTTATTGTTTCGCTGCCTTCTCAATTATATAATGCATGTTTTCTTCACCGCTTTTTGGGCCTCTTCCTGGTTTTCTACGTACTGCGTGATTACGTGGGAGGCGTGATGATGTCACATGAAACTCCGCCCCCACCGGTTTCAAGCTCATCTCCATTACAGTAAATGGAGAAAAACAGCTTCCAGTTATGACCATTACGCGTAGAATTTCGAAATGAAACCTGCCCAACTTTTGTAAGGAAGCTGTAAGGAATAAGCCTGCCAAATTTCAGCCTTCTACCTACACAGGAAGTTGGAGAATTAGTGATGAGTCAGTCAGTCAGTCAGTGAGTAAGTGAGTGAGTGAGTAAGGGCTTTGCCGTTTATTAGTATAGATTCTTGTGTTTATCAGTAAATTGTATTATTCTGTTTATTAAAATGATAAAAGTATAACGGCTGTAAATCTCTTTCTACAGAGAAAGATAAGGAAAATAAAGTGAGAGTCTTACAGATTAGTTTAATCAATTACTGACATTGCTAAAGGCAAAACTGATAATTAAGTAACTGACTGCTTAACATCAATCGATTCTTTTTCTCCCCTCCACATCCATTTTCCTACATTTATTTGGTGTCCCTGGGTGGGCCCAAGTTAAAACTCTTGTAATTTCCTACAACCCTTTAATTGACCCTAATTCTCCTATCCTCTCTGCTCTCCAAAACAAAGATGGACAGTAGCCGAGCTGAGTCCCTGTGCCTGTTGCTCAAAGGCACCAATTTGATCCGGTGGCATCTGTTTTGGGCACAGAGAGTGTGCAATCAGCTGAGCCTGCACAGTTCTGCCTGAATACATCACTTTCACCAACTGACTGCCATTACGCACTGAGTAATGCACATTATGGACAGATGACTTCTGAAAGGTTGGTTTACCAAGGGACACACCCAGAGCTGACATGAAGTGAACTATTTAAGTATTTGTATTAAAAATATGTTGATTCCTGGTTTGAAAAAGACATCTTTAAGGAAAGAGGCAGCTGTAAATTTGCCCAGTATGACTAAGTGGGGGTGTGGGCATGCAAGTGTGTCCTATGATGGACTGGTGACCTGTCCAGGTTTTGTTCCCACCTTGCATGTACAAAACATTCAGGCCAGCAGACATTGCACACACATTTCGTCTATCTAAAGAAAATACTTACTAACGGAAGCCAGAGTCAATGCTCCTGGTTAGTAGTTTTCCATGTTATAAACTAATACGTGTGAATAAAGCTTTAAGATTACTGTGTCACTATGTGTCAACTGTATTTTCCTCCCAGGCTCTGTCCTATTCTCTAACCATGATATTTTCCTTCTTTCTTACTTTGTGTTACAAACAACGTGTATCATAAGTGAATAGAGGTTAGTGCTGCTACCAGACAGTTGCAGAATCCTGACCCACATACTGTGTAGATAGGGCATGACCTCCATGTGTCTGTGTGGATTTTAAATAAGTAGACAAGCTTCCTCCCACATCCACAAGACACACTGGATGTCCAGTACATGTAAGGGTTTGTGATGGACTGGCTCCTTATCTAGAGTTACAGTGGGTATTGGGCCTGAAGCATGCAGAATATATTTGGGAATAAAAGTGTGCATTATGATGGACTGACTCCCATTTAAGATGTGGTTTCTGTCGCATTGCAGTTTGCATATCACTCCAGTAGATCCATGAATGATCCCATCATCTTAATCCTACATACAATATTGGCCCAGCTGTATAAGGGTGGGGATTATGTGTGAATGCTGTTAATAGATTACTAACATAGTGAAACACCTTAATGTTACAATGGTAAGCTTGTCTGTTTCAGTCGCATTGTGCATTTACAAACCTCTATTAACCGGATATGTCCTACATCGCTCTTTCTATGTTGTTTTTGTTGCCTTTCTGTGTCAGACATTCCTGTCCTTTTGTGGACGCCAGGCAATGTGATGCATGGATGTACACTGCATGGTTTACTATCTTATGCTGGCCGCTTGCCTTTGTTTACCAAACATTCCCACCCTTTTGCAGACGATATTCTACCTGGGCAATGATGCCAAACTGATGGAAGTCTTATCACTAGAGATAGTTCAGCATTTGTCACAATCAACCCCTCAATGCTCATCACCAAGCTCAGGGACCTGCAACTGAACACCTCACTGTGCACTTGGGTTCTTAACCTCTTGACAGGCATCCCGGGTGGCTCAAGTGGGTGGTCACATGTTACCATCCCTCACCCTCAACACGCTCCACAAGGCTGTGTTCTGAGCTCTCTGCCATATTCCCTTTATGCAACAAGAATAACAATTTATTTTTTGTATAGCCCAATACCACACAAGGAGTGCGGCAATGGGTTTTAACAGGCTCTGTTTTTTGACAGCCTCTGAGCCTTGACTTCCTAAGAAGACAAGAAAAAACTCCAAAAAACAACCGTTGCAGGGAAAATGGAAGAAATCTTGGGAGAGGCAATTCAGAGAGAGACCACTTTCCAGTGGGTGTCAAAAAATGGGATAAATACAATACAGCTAGATGGCCAATCTATCATTGCTACTTCAGGAGTACAATACAACAGCATAACAGTAATAGTACAAGTGACAAATCAAAATGCAAGAGTAGATTATATCACACAAGAGGCCTCCCCCTCCCTAGCCATTCCAAAGCTGGGCCGGCCAATCTGATGAAATGACCCTTCTACCTGATGATTCCAGCACTCCTTTATAAGAAATGACCTTTCCATAGGCAAGCGAACAACTTTGCAGTAGAGCAGTGGCACCAAGTGCCACATGTAAGTAACAAGAAGAGAAATAGAATAGATGAGCGTTAGTAACACATTAAAAAATATTGTATTACTTATGTTTTAGCACTAATGACTAACGACAGAGATGAAGTATGCACAGTTAATCAGCAGCTCTAGTCAGGGTATGCTAAACTGAAGTAGTGAGTCTTCAGCAGGGATTTACATATGACTGCATCCTGCACATGTCTCTAACATCATTGTCAAGTTTGCAGATGTCACATCTATTGTAAACCTGATCTCTCATAACAATGAGTGGGCTAACTTGGTTGAAGTGGAAAGTCTTTCACACTGGTGTCAGGACAACAGTCTTCTCCTGAATGTCAGCAAGACAAAGGAGCTGATTGTGGGCTTTGAGAGAAAGCTGCAGAGACACTACTCAGTACTAACAACAGTTAGGTGGAGAGGGTGAACGGTTTCAGATACCTCAATGTCCATATCAAAGAGGTCTCAACCCGTATGAAACACACTGACACCTTGGTGAAGAAGAAATTACAATGTCTTTGCCACCTCAGACAGCTCAGGGATTTTAGGCTACCCCTGCCAGATAGTAATTCATTTCTCTAAATCCTCCATCAAAAGTATTTTAACAGGAAGTATTACCGCCTGATTTGGAAACAGCATCTAGCTGGACGGCAAGGGTCTGCAGGGAGTGGTGTGGTCAACAAACGCATCACTGGTTGTGCACTCTTTAACTTCCAGAACATCTACACCAAGCCATGTCAGACCAGGGCAAAGTAAATCATCAGTGATAACAGTCATCCCAAATGACTTCTTCTCTGTGCTGAAAAGCAACTGCGACCTGAAGACTCAGTTCAGAGAGACTGAGGAGGAGCTTCTTTCCACAGTCAATCTGCATACTAAATTAGGAGAGTGTCTAGCATTAACATGATGCCTGATTGTTAATTCTCTTATATTATTTATTGATTATATATATTTTATAATATTAATATAATTCTGCCAGGGCAGCATGGTGGCACAGTGGTAGCACTGCTGCCTCGCAGTAAGGAGACCTGGGTTTGCTTCCCGGGTCCTCCCTGCGTGGAGTGTGCATATACTCCCCGTGTCTGCGTGGGTTTCCTCCGGGTGCTCCGATCTCCTCCCACAGTCCAAACACATGCAGGTTAGGTGCATTGGTGATCCTAAATTGTCCCTAATGTGTGATTGGTGTGTGTGTGCCCTGCGGTAGACTGGCATCCTGCCCAGTTTTTGTTCCTGTCTTGCGCCCGTGATTGACTGGGATTGGCTCCAGCAGTCCCCTGTGACCCTGTGTTAGGATATAGCGGGTTGAACGATGACTAATTCTGTCATTGTGCATATTGATATTTATTGTATATACTGATATTACAGAGTTGAGCATTTATCATTATTTTTTATATTCTTCTAATGCACTGTCTTGGAGGTCAGCAACTAAGCATTTCACTACATACTGCACTGTGTATAGATGTATGTGACAAGGAAAATTTGATTTAAATTGAATTAATAATGATATTTAGAAATGTGATGATTAAATGAAAGTAGAGAGCTACTCCACACTACAAGTGTTCACGTAAGGATGGGCAAAGTGAGAGCAAATGTTGGACAGAAGGTCAGAGGTTGCAGTTTGCAGACTTCAGGTCCAATGCCTTAGCCTTTAGATCATAACACTTCTCTTAGAAGTTGCCATACTTGGAATTTATCTCCATTTTTCACAAAAGGTGCTCAACTCCCCCTGTGAGGTATCGCCTCAGAGCATGACAAGGCACAATACACCGAATGTGTTATCTTGTAAGGTAAGTCCACTTCTCTTTCATTTCAAATGGTTGTGGCTTTTACAAACTTTTTGGCAAAAGTAAGACTTGGGAAGCTTGTACTTCCTAAACTCAGCATCCACGTCAAGCCACTCTCCCGAGTCTCCCACTGACCTACTTCTCCCAGTTTTACATCTAAAAATAGTGATCTGGAAAATGAGACATGTGGCCTCTTCCAGCTCAACAAGGTCACTTTGCTTTTATGTTTTTCAGTTTACCTCTTTCCGTGACAGCTGATTTTAGGAGAAACAGAAGGGCAGGGAGAAAGTAGGGCTGCACAGCAAGAATCAAAAAGAATGAATCATACTGCAGGAACGTAAGAAAAAGCGTTGATGCGAACAGACCTTCGATGCCTACTGACTTTCTGTGCCCATATTAATAGCAAGTGCACACTTGAAAGGCATATCACAGTGGTTAGTGCTGCCTCTTCAAAGATTCAGAGTTGTGGACTCAAATCCTCATATGATCAACATCTTTTTACATATTTCATGTTCTCCCTATGTTTGTGTGGGTTGTCCTCCCACATGCCAGACTGGCTCAGTTGTATGTTGCTTTAAATAGAGCCCCAAGAAAATATATGTTACAGTAGAAGAAAATTGTCATGTCATGGCCCCCACAACTGTGAACTACAGAAAACAAATTCAGTATTAGATGGATAGAAATCCGATTCTTCCGTGGGTGCTACTTTCAGCTATGCTGCTCGGTAACTTGATCCATGTATCCGTAGTGCTCTGTGTGCAAAATGTATTCTCAGCTCGATTTCATCTGTGCCCCAGTGTCCTTGTTAGAGAAGTCATTTTTAAACAACTGGCATCAGGGTGGTGCAGTGGGCAGCACTTTTGCCTCATGGAATTCTGGTATTCTGGGTTTGAATCACAGCAAGGATGTTTGTGTGGAATTGGTATGTTCTCTCCATGTCTGTATGTGTGCTCCAGTTTTCCACCCAAAAAGATAAGCAGGTGGGATTAACTGGAGCCTCCAAACTGACTGCATTTTGAGTGTTGGCATGAGACTGCGGTGGACTGGAGCTCTGTTCAGGATTGCCTTGTGCTTTTGGGACGGGTTCTGCATACTGGTACCCCTGCATTGGCATTACCAGGTTTGAAAATGAGTTGGGATGTGATGACATCAGCTTTTACAACAGCAATGAGTTCATACCTCACCCCCCTTAACTTTATTCACAATAAAAATCCCCACAAGAGCAGCCTGGCACTCAAGCCCGTTTACCAAATACCTGGCCAATCCTGCTTTTCCCCATTGAGTTCTAAAGAAATGATAAGCTCATCAGACACACAAGATCAAGATTTATTATATCACCCTCATATATACGTATATATATATATTTATATATATATTTATTTTTTCAGAATTATGTACACCTACTTCTCCAAGTGGAAAAAAGTGAGTTTGTACAGTCAGACAAAACTGAGGTAAACATCTGGAATCTCGAATGCACGATTAATCTCTACATTATTGCGCTATTAGACACATTAAGACTAAGGCAGTTAAGAGTTTCTAAAATCCTCTGGGGGCACCTGCGGGTGGCGGTTCAAGTTAGTTATTCTGCACCGTGAGGTTATGTGGTTTCCTTTAGCTATTCACTTTCTCCCGCACCATTGTTCCTTTCTGACCTCTGTAAGACAAGGCGTCAGATTAAGGAAGGCTTTCACTTCTGTCTTTCTACCTCACTCAAGCTGCTCGGTGTTGACTTCCCTCTTATGAGTTTCAGTGGTCTTTATGTGACAAGGTTACCTTTTTTTGTGTGTGTCCTAACTTTCTTTTTACAATAAGGCAGGAGGCTCTGAAAAATCTTCTCATAGAAAAAGTGAAATGGTAGCAATTCCATGAACACGTCAATGACAGGCAAGAACATTTTTTTTGTTAATTAACTTGCAGACTTGCCAGCTCACTGGCTAGTCAGAACTTTCACTTGAACCCATATCCACTGGTGCCTCCCAGGAAGTGTTTATAAACCTATTTCTAAAAACGTTGTGTCCTTCCATGTCTCATGGAACTTTTGCTACATTTTCTACCCTGCAATTAGCTAACTTCAAGAGTCCACAGCAGCCATCTGTCCAGCACCTGTTGGTCACAACATGTGTGCTTTTTAAGTCAATGCATGGTCAGCACCCTATATGCACATCCCTTTTCAGCTCCTAGAGGAGTGTTTTAGAGTTGGCCCCAACATATTGCCTTTGGAAAGGGAAGAAAGGGACCCGTTTTACAGCTAGTCATGAGCTGGGATCAAGATGACGGCACCAAGGGTAAAGGAGCTGAAGGAAGGAAAGAAGGAAGAAAAGCAGGTCATGGGACTCAAGATGGCACCTCTGCACAGAAGTCAAGTTCTAAATGGAACAGGCAGTCATTGTGGGAGGCCATGCCTCACCTCCACAGTGCATTCCTCTCCTTCTCAAGCTCACAAGACTAAAACACAAGTCCATGGAACACAGATCTTAAGTGTTTTCCAGCTGGCCGTTGACCTACCTGGCCATTTTCACAGCAGCAGTATTGTGGTGTGCCTCAGTTTGGGCTGGCACTCCAAACTAAACCATTTGTCATTGGTTCTGGTAGATGAGCAAGTGCCCTCCATGATTTTGTGCTTACAGAAAGTTCCACTCAGACCCTTTTCTAATTTTAGGCATGCGTCTCTAATGTGGAATGTCTGCCATTACATCAGCACCAGTCATGCATGTGTGTATATGTGTGTGTTCTTTCTTATCGCTAAATCTGTGCATTTCCACTGCAAGGTCACAAGAGGCAACTTTCTTTCTCTCTCCTCTTCATTGCTAAGAAAGCCAATGGCAGAGCGGTGCCTACAGATGAGCAACTATGCTGGGAAACTCCATTCACGGCTCATGGACGGAGGATATTTGATCTCTTCAGTATCTTTGCTCTTGATAAGTGGAGCTTCCTTGCACTTTCTGAACCTTGTAGTCACGACCTTTATCGTTGAATGCATTATTGGGGTGGCAGACCTAGAAACAGACTTGAAGATGACTTCAAAGACAGAGGTGAACACAGCCAATTTGTGGTCCACGGAAAACAGTGGTTTTACTATTAAGTGTGACAATTTCAATTCAAGAGTCAGCACTTCAGGACATAACAGGTGAATGGACAATTGTCCTGTTGGAAACTTCCTTGTCCACATTCCAGAAAAGAGCCCAGCTGCCTTTATGACAGTCAGACACAGATCTCAATGGCAGTTGCCATGACCATTTGTCCTTTGCCCTTCTCTTGCCGGCTGGATGCAGGGACTACAGTGGGGTCAGTGCTTTGTCTTGAAGACAGGGAATCGGAAAGAAGGCCACTGCGCTTGAGTGGGGCTGGACCAAGGCAAGAAGAATTTGTGCTGCTTGCTGGGTCGGAGTGTCTGTGACCCGTTCTAGACTGCCCACTACCTACTCCACCTTGGCCCACCCTTTCCTGCTTTTTGCCCCGGCAGGAAGGTCGGCGGCGCAGCTCACACATTAGATCATACTTAATGAAGAAGAACACATCCTTCACCACACAACGCTTCTCAGGCTCCACAGCCAGGAGCCTCTGAAACATACGTAGAGCGTCATCAGTGAATCGACGCCATTGCGATGGATAGGCCCCTGAACGGCATGGACCCCGCTGCCATCGCCAGAACTCCTCGTAGAAGGGATCTGATGGAAGAGCTGCCTCCCAGGGGAAGTTGCCTGTCAGCATACAGAAAATGAGCACTCCAAATGCCCAGACATCCAGGCTACAGTCTACCACAAATCCCTCTGAACGGCTCGCCTGGCACACTTCAGGAGCAGTGTAAGGGATAGTACCACTGATCCTTTTTACCCGACAACCCACTCGACGAGTCATTCCAAAGTCTGCCAACTTTACTCTCCGGCACTCCCGGTCAAACAGCAGTACGTTCTCTGGCTTGACATCCCGGTGAACCAGGTTCTTGGAGTGCAGGAAGTCGAGTGCCAGTCCCAGTTGCTGGATGCAGCGCTTCACCATCTCCTCTGGCAGACCCACCTACAACAAAACAAATGAGAGGAACATCATGAATCAAGGATGTTTTATGTTCATGGCTTTTGCTCTAAACTTCTGGTTCTAGTGAGCTTGCCAAGCCAGTTACAAAGCAGTCTTATGGTCTGGGCTGCCACCTACCACTGACAAAACTTACTGTACAAAACCTGCCTGATCCAATTTTAGGATTACAGGGAAGCAAAATGTATTTGAGGAGTGTGAGGCACATGGTGGGATGAGGCAGTATAGGTGCATCGTCAGTGGTGAAAAAAGGCAATTGCAAAAAATGAAAACCAGAGCAGGAGATGAGATGCAGAAAAACAAAGTATAAAATGTGCAGAAGTAAAGAAAAAAACTCATTGAGTATTACAAGCTAAATATACAAACCAAAAATCATTGCCAATATAACTCACAAGGTCCTACAAATAAGACTTACAACTAACTAAACACTCTACAAAGATTTGTATTTTATCTATAATCTTAGAAATCTTATGGCCATCCATCCTTCCAACTTCTTAACCTGCTTATCCAGGCCAGGCTTGTGGGGAAGCTGGAGCCTGTACCAGCAGGCTGCAGGCGCAAGGTGTCACCTTAAATAATAGCACTACAATAATGGCATCATGGGGTGAACATTTGTTGTCCAATGGTAGGAACCAGATGTCATTGTTAACAACAGCATGGCTGTGATAAGATCAAAACAAGTCAAATGGTGGCAGACGCAACCCAAACAAACCACAAAATAGCATTGTGGATAACAGCGTGATATTAACAATAAAAAATATTAACAGCATTTGAAACATTATTTATTTACAAAACTACAATAGAAAAGGAATCAGGAAGGCAAAAACTGTGATTTATAACAATAAGAAAAGTGCAAATTTTAAATGATAAGAGAACGGTGCGCTCGATGTGAGCCACCATTGTTGTGAAAAGTCCCAGACATGGCTAGTTGGATATGAGGCCTCCAAAAAAGTTCCACAAGGCAGGCCAAGACCTTCACCTGTCTGTCTAGATGTAGCTTCATCCCTAGGTAGCCAGTCCTCAACAACTACCTGCAGGCTTCTGCCTGTTCAGACCTAAAATTGAGAATTGGCTTTAAAAGTTCAAAAGGTAAGGAAGAACCTAAAATATATCTAAAATGTTTCACAAGGCAGAGAAAACTGCCAAAACTCTGGATTGTAATGACAAATCCATACAGTAATCCTTATAAACTGAGGACGTATTAATCAATTAAGAAAATAGGGGGACAAAGGGCAAAAAGGATCTGCCTTGAAGGCAATCCAAAGCAAACAAGTTCCAATATGTATTCCAAACTCAGAAACAAGATTACAGAAGTGAAGACAAAAGGAGACAATACTCACAATTCAAAAACTTTAACAAACTCAATGAACCACTGCTGGGATCCTCTTTCTCACCTCAATATAAAGGCAGAGGGAGGTCCCAACAGCAGTGATGTCAAGGTGACCCTCCTCTTGAGGTTCTACCCATAAAACATAAGGAAAAGCATTTAATGATGCCCAACATAAATATTAAACAATAAATAAACATAACAATATTAACAAAAATACATGAAAATAATTTGTCCATATAAATCTCCTATTAGCAGTACACATCAGCATCTCCTGCTTTGTAGTAATAATAATCGTTTAAGAATTTCCATAAAGCAGGGAGAAAAAAAAAATTTTAGTGCCAGGCTGGAATTACAAATGTGCATGGGCACAAAGGCAGGTAATTTAGATTCACAAGTTATCCAAACTGGGATGTGAGAGGAAATCTGGATACCTGGAGACAATCGGAACAAACAAGGTGAGCAAATGCTAACTCAGCACAGATAGTGTCCAGGCTTTGGCTTTTATGAAAACTAAGAAGAAGGATTGCAGTAGCTCACTCTTTGATTTAACTCAGACACAGCTCATTTTCAATCAACAGTATCTTCTATGAAAGGGAAGGCTTAGAAGCAAGAACAGATAGAAGAAAACCTAACCAGGGAAATCTTCTTTGCTTCGGTCAGTATAGTGTTTAGTATAGAGATTTAACTTGTGAACTGGGATAGAAGTAACCATAAAGAGTGGTGACGCTGCTGCAAGTAAAATTAAATGCAAGTAAGGATCTCACTAGACTATGTACAGAAGACAATAATGACTCTATAAATCTATGAGGCAAAATCATTATCTGAGCCTACAATTCTCATAAATAACATAACTTGAACATTTATGGGACATGGGAGAGAAAAAAAAATAAAAACAAATTGGACAATTTTCAAAAATGGTCAGATACTTGCAATTCAGCGTGGGCACATTCAAAGTTTTATAGGCAGGAAGCAAGAAAGTGACTCACAAATAAACAGTCAAAGTCACAAAGCAACAAGATGCAAACTTCCTGGCAACATGCATAAAAAATAAAGCACAAAGTGCAGAATAGAAAATAATTGAAAGTCCTATCACCGGTGAAGACTGCAATAAGAAACCAGTGCAGATTTCTAATCGTTACTCTTCTGAAAGGATGCTAGGGCATCCTTGAAGTCAAAGAGCATAATGAACAACACGGAATCCATATCTTTGGTAATAAAGACAAAAAAATACTACCGTGTTGAGGAACAAAAGGAGGAAAAAAATAGACAGGTGGTTGCTAATGAGAGGAGAAGAAAGACACAATCAGCAGCTAGTGGACAGAAGGCAACGCAGGAAGACTTCCATACAAGGATTGGATCGATGAGCCACTCCAGATGTTGTACTCATCAACACTAAGATAGACTGACCACGGCACAACCTTCATCTTCCTACTACTGTTTATTAGAAAATAACCTAGCTGAGCACTTTGGTTACTTATAAACTAGTCACCTGAACTAACTGACCTCCTATTCTCCTGAAGTACTCAACCTCCATCCTTTGTCTACCTGATGAATGCTTGACAGTGATTAGTAGTAGTTTTTCAATCCCAGTTTAGTTTAGAAACAGTTTTAGTCAAATTTCTGAAGAAGATCTTCAAAGAAGCTCTCTAGTACAGAAAACTGGGGGTAAGAGAGAGAAATAAAATCATACTAGGCATAAGTGTGAAAGTGCCACTCACCTGTGGGGGGATGATGTCAAAGAGGTCCCCTGCAGGTGCATACTCCTGGCCAAAGACGTAGCTGTCCTCAGTCTCGAAGAGCACATCCAGCACCTTGATGATGAATGGGCTGGAGCTCAAGGAGCTAGTGATGCTGTACTCACGCAGGAAGCTCTTTAGCTTTGTCTTATTTTTGTTGACAAATTTCAGTGCCAGTTTGGTTCCTGTAGAGACAGTTAATAGGTTTTATCCATCTGTTAATAGGTCATTTATTTGTTTTATTACCTTTTCTATTGCTTCTGTTAGGATTTTAAAATTATAACAAGCCTTTTCATGTGTTCAAGAATTGACAACCAATGAACCCTCAGTTGGAATTACAATGCATACAATGTGGCTTCAAGAAAAGAAGAAAATCTGAAGATGAAAAGAGACTTGAATGTCACATGTCTTATGTTTATTTCACCACAACTGAATGGAAAACGGAAAATGGTAGATTGAGATTGCAACTCAACACAGCGTAACATTCATGTGCCCACTGGCGCCATCAGGCAGCATTCTTATTGGCTATCAAAACACAGCAAGCTTGAAATACTTTGGAAATTTGAAACTGCATTTAGAAGTCATGAGGAAGTCATGCAATTCATCAATCCCTGCAATTTGTAGACATTTAACCTGATATCCTCAGCTCAATAAGACCCGTCAACTGCAGTTGTTAAGTGTGACATGCTCTCCAAGTCAAAGTCATGTAGTGTGATGCTGAGAAGTTGTGAGGAAGTCATGTAATCCATAATTCCCTGCAATTAATGTCATGTAACTTGACATCCTCAACTGAACAAGATATGTCCACTCTGGTTGTTAAGTGTGAAATCATTTAATGTGACACTGTCCTAAGATACAAGCCGTCTTGTCCTCAGTTTTATTTCTAAAGCCTGAATTTTCTTGATATCAAGCCTGTTGCTAATTCATATAGCTCTCTGCTAATATTCAATGTAGAGTTTGCATATTGATCTGTGCTATGTAAGGTAAATTCAGATTAACTTATTTAAAAAGCTGTGGATTGCTACAATTTAAGGTTATAGTATGGGACAAACAAACCCAATCTCACTGTGCCTGCACATGAAGAGAGGACTGACCTCAATTGTAATGTGAGCCGTGCTTTTCTGCCCCTTGCCTTACCTTGAGAGCGATGTGCCACTAGGTCTACTTTTCCATAGGTGCCCTTTCCCAGCTCACGAATGGCTTCATAGTGCTTATGAACATCAGCCGCCGCCAGAGAGCTAATGGCCAGTGCCTGCATGTCTTCAAGAGGCAAGCCACAACATCCCACCTTCCCAGAGGGGGAACCTCCAGCTGGGGAAAGGCTCATTTTCACACTAATGGAAGACAGAAGGAAATGGAAGATGAACACGGGCTGTTAAAGTGAAAATAAGATTGATTATGAGCACAGGCAAGGTTTAATTGGCTGCTTTAATTAAGGATACTGTTAAAATATCTTGTTCAAACACTTTCCTTCCTATAAACAGATGCTATATATGCAAAGGATGGAGAATAAGCTGGCATTTTCCCCCTTTTAATTGAATATACTCAAATCAAGAATTCGGCGATCCCCTTGGGCATTGTAGATGCCAGCAATTATACTCCTCATTCAAAGTCACTTCTAGTCCAGACTTCTGGAGATACACATAACTCCCCGTCTATATGAATGCACCCATTCATGTTCTGGGCGCAGTGTGTTTAATGCAGTGCAACATTGGCATGGCTTGAACAAATCCCACAAGTGATGCCAATCCATGTCAGGATACACACACTTTTATCAAATCAGATCAATTTTATTTTATCAGCCTATCTACATACCATTGCTCCTCCAAGCCTATGCAAACATGTGGAAAGTAAATACTTTCCACTGCACCACTTTGGATGAAACCTATAGAAGTAAGTAGGACATCACTGTTATAAGATGGCATATATTTATTTACTACCTGAAGTCTCACTCTGCATTGATCATGTTGCAAGGAGACCACATTAGTGAAGTAAAAAAATGATATGGGTTCTTTAATTGTGCACCTACTGCAATTTGATTTACTGCAAGAAATTCTACTCAGCCTGATCTTATGATACGTAAAGTAGGCATCACTGTTTACCTCTCTTATGGCATAACAATGATAGGAAAGCCAGAAGAAGTCACAGATGCTTTCTTCCAACCATAGAAACACATCCTGTAATAGCCAACCCATCACATGATGAATGCCTTGAATGTACAGTCAGTCTTAGTGCTGAAACTGTAGAATGTTACATATGCTGCATTCACGTGCCCTTGGACAGACTTTAAATTCCATGTGTAAGTCCTATGAACTTAGAACTACTAGTCAGACAATTTGGGGAAAAGAAAGCTGCGTTCACATGCTATCAGACAGATGGTAAATAAGAGTTTGCAAGTCAGAAATTCCACATGAAGTCCTAGGGACTCAGAGCTACGAGTTGGGTAATTTGGAGAAAAAACAAAGCTTCCTGAATTCTCAGAGAAGTGACATAAAGCTGATCTTTCACCATTAGTCAATTGGAAGAAAAGTGATGCACATTCTTTAGTTTGCTCTTTAATTTCATGAAAAATATACAGTATGTCTTTAACTGCTTTTTGTTTTTTTTGTTTTTTATGGGCCAAGTAACAGATCAATAGGATTTCACCAATTAGTTTGACCGGAAATTTACACTGAAGTGGGAAAGTGAAATGTCACAAGTCAGAGCACGTGAACACAGCTTCAGTTCCATAAATTGCCAGATTATATCATCATGGGGGCTGGTGGAAGGAGCCTGAAGATTTAAGAGCAACCAGAGGGAAACGATTGACTTGTGCACTCCATTCTGACAAAGAAGCTCTACTCAACAGAAGATCAACCCCATAGCAAAGTCTGCACAAGCTTAGTAATACGTCAGGCCCCGCTCTGCATTATAAGACCTGCTCAATGGTGGAAACCACTCTACTAGAGCTCTTGGAACAGGAGCTGAAGGGTTTCTGTTCAAAAAAGAGAATTGGCTCATTCTCATCACCACCCTTCTTAAAGAACCTGAATCCTGTTCTAAATAATCTGTAGGTAGCAAGCATCATGGAGATCCCAGCCAGACAGGCTGGAATTCGAAAGTGGAGAAAAAGTGAGTTCTCTGATCAATGAAAGAGCCAGAACTTGAATTATTCTTAATTTTTATTGAATCAGGTGGAGTCGTGGCTCTGAGGGTAGGGATCTGCATTGGCAATCGGAAGGTTGCCAGATTGAATCCCATAAATGCCAGAAGTGATTCCACTCCATTGGACCCTTGAGCAAGGCCCTTAATCCTGCTCCTTCCTGGGTATGATGTTAACCTGCATCTAGCCCTGCAAGCAGATCCTCCAACTTGCAAGGAGAACTCAGGGGCTGGTGGCAGGATTGGCACTCCAGCCACTGTAAAAAACTGCACACTGTTCCATTCCATCCATACTAGTGTAGTGCTGAGGTGTCACCCGTTGCACGGCTGCGCTTGGGTCCTAATTTGGGATCCCAAATTGGTTTGTCATGTGGTGGGTGCAGCACCGAGCTCTGTCAGTGCATGTTCCCAACCTTTATTTAACTGATATAAAAAACAGGGATTATTTTGCACATTTTTTCTCAGGTTTTTCAGTTCACTTTGTTTTTACATACTACACTTGCTGTA
The DNA here is from genome assembly GCA_026402145.1 of Polypterus bichir lapradei. Lineage (NCBI taxonomy): Eukaryota > Metazoa > Chordata > Cladistia > Polypteriformes > Polypteridae > Polypterus > Polypterus bichir. The sequence goes on from JANRMT010062861.1 coordinate 40,928,540, forward strand.
AACATTTTACAAATATATCCAGCCTTTCAGCACTTCCTTTCAGTACCTACTTCATACAAGAGAAGCCAGGGCCTCTCCGTCTAATTACAACTGTTTGAAACCATTGCACAAAATCCAACTGGGCAAGTTTAGAGACACCATATACTTATTCACCCCATTTTCTGAAACTGATTAAACCCATTTAAGGTTGTGGAGGTACATTCAAAAAAGGTGAAATGTCAGTGCATTGCAGAATGCACTTGTTCACACATGGACTCTTTAGAGCAGCTAGTCAACTTACCTGTCTTCAAGAATTACAGGGTAAATTGAAGTATACCAAGAAAATGTATGTGAACACAGGGAGACTATGCAAAGCCAGAAGATGAATGGCTGGGATTTCAACCCAGTCTCCTGGAGCTGTGAGGTAATGGCACTAACAACTGTGCCACCTTGCCACAAAATTAGCATATAGTATACTGAAAAACAGTGACTGTAGCTTATGCTACATATGTAATGTACATAGGCATTGGAAGAGCTAGGTGTCCTGAGTTTGATTAAACCAATCAGGTCATTGTAAGATAACCAAGAGGTAACTGTAAAAACTTTGCATGGGCACACCGAATGGTTCAGCATCAGGAAAGGGGTACGACAGGGCTGTATTCTTTCATGTATGATAAAATGATCATCAGAAAACTGCACCTCATTCAGCTGGAAATGGACGTAAAATTGGTGGCTATAGCATCAACAATCTGTAATACAGATACAGATAATGCAAGTTTAAAATGGGTCCGTTCCCGAACGTCAAAAAGACCACTCTCATGACAATGCCAGACAAGGATTAACAATGAAGAAACTGAATGCGTTCAATAATTCATTTTCCTGGGATCCAAAATTGGTTGATGTGGCAAATCAGACCCTGTGGTCAAACAACATATAAACTTGGGTCATAGTACAATGATGAATATGAACAAGATAGATAGATACTTTATTAATCCCAAGGGGAAATTCACATACTCCAGCAGCAGCATACTGATAAAAAACAATATTAAAGAGTGATAAAAATGCAGGTATAACAGACAATAACTTTGTATAATGTTAACGTTTACCCCCCCGGGTGGATTGGGAAAATAAAAGACGTCAGTCTCTCAACTAAGGTTAGACTTATCCTTGCTATCGCATTCCCCGTTGCTATGTATGGCTGTGAAAGTTGGGCTTTGAAAACAGTTTTAAGTCACATCAAGACAGGTATCACTCTGTACAAAAGATTCGCTATTCAGTTTCAGGCGTTTCTTGTTTTCAACTCTGAATGTCCTCTACAGGTTGCTATTCACTGCACAGCCAATAATCTTTTAGTATAACTTGTCAGGCTCTAAAGTCCTGAGAAGATTGGCCCAAGAACTTTTGCCCTGCCCTGGAGTAGATAGATATCCACCTGAGAGTTATTGCATCAGCCAACTCCGGAGGAACACCCGACTCGTAGCATTTCCTGTTGTCTCCAGTTAATTGTTACTAGAGAATTCTCAAATACATTTTCAACTGCAGCAGGATTTATTATATCAATTCCATTCCATTCCAAGAACATGTCCCAAACTTAATAAGTGTGTAAGAAATGGGTATTATATCCGTATAATATGCCTTCATTGTCACTTAAAAGTAATGGCTGTGTGTGTGTGTGTGTGTGTGTGTATATATATACATGCATACATACATATATATCATAATTGTTAAGCAATTTTCCTGAATATTATTTAATATTCATTTATTATATACTGTTCAGGTAGTTGTAGTTTTAATCCTATTGTTATTTGTAACCAGTAATGCTTATACTTAAATATTGCAGGTCATGAATAGTCCTTCTCGTAACGTTGTTTAAACTGCGTCAGTGCTCCCAAGCTTGTTTAATGACAATGCTCTGTGCATTACGTTTTGAGTACCAAATAGTATTTTATTCATTATTATCCTTTACAGTATCATAGTGTTCACTGCAGTTTGCTCTATATATTATTATCATACAGTATTTAGTTTAGTCAAGTCCTCAGTTATTATTTGCATTATTATAGCAGGTTTATATGAATATTTGTTTTTTTTTTTCCTCTTTGTTTTGTTAAAGGAAACAACACACATATTCACACATATACAGTATATCATTTATATAATCATTATTTCCTAACCCTTCTGTAAACAACCTCTTTAAGATATGAGTGGCATGGATTTTTATTTCAGTGAATAATTATTTGGACATCTCCTCTTTCAAACTGTTCTTACTGGACAACCTGTGGTGATTGCACTTGCTATACAGAACTTCATTTAAAGAATCAGTGAGGTCACAAGTTGAGTCTAATTATTCAACACCTCTGCAAAATCACTACGAAAGGAAAGATCAGCAAGCTAAGACTGATTTATATTGGACAAGTGATGCATGCAAACCATTTTGAGAAAGGAATCATGGTTGGAAAAATCAGTGTAGCCAGGAAACCAGCACGACAATCAACACTGGATAGATACTATCAAGAATGACAGAGACATAAGCGATGCTGCTCAAGACAGAAAGGCATGACGGCAGCAGGCCAAGAGGCTCACTGAAAGTCGGAAACAGTTGAATGGATAAAGCAATCACAATTAAAATAAAAAAAAAAAAATGTCAAATATACCTAAAGATTATACAGATGTATATCACACATATACACAATATTTTTTGTTATTATTTTTCTTTCCTAAGGCTCACATTATTGGTAAGATAAAATATTAGTAAGCTCAGACAATGCCAGCTGCCAACACAGGACAGAAGGTTAAACTCCAGCTTATATCAATCTTGGACAACATAGACCTCTGTTAGCCACAGTTCTCATAAAAAACAAAGTCTATCTGACCTAAGCTAATTGACTGCTCAGCTCCCAGTGTGAGGAATCATACTGGACTTTGGTGGAATCAGATGGTGGTGATGTTGATTCCTCAGATGTTTTCTGTCATCCAACTATGAAATTAGGAGAAATAACTTGGTTGGGCTTTTCTGTCTATGTGACTAACACATAACCAACTTCACTGTGAGTTAATGCAGATTCAAATCTTTTTGGTGATCACAAAGTTTGTCTGTGCTAGGTAGAGTGAATACTTTGTGGGAATGCCAAACAAACCAAAGCAGGAGTGAAAAGAATAAGGACAGGTGAATGGGTGTGCAAAAGCTGAGACACAACTGTACATAGAAAGTGACCACAGATGGTAGCCAGCAAGTTCATTAGACACTCATGCATGCAACCACAGAACAAATGCTGAGCACACCTGGACAAGCTGATTGGGCAAGAGCACTGCAGGGCTAGACACAACCTACATGATGGATGAACCTGAATGCATACTGTAACATGACAAGCATGGGGCACAAATGCACGTAACGAGAGAAGCTGGACATGGCTAGACACAGAAAATGCGGACATGCAATACGAGCTCATCCATAAATATCAGCTTCAAGGCAGGCAAAAGCAGCAGGAAGTCAACTCCAGGAAGTGTGGTTTTCCTTTTGCAAGTGTGGTCTTCTGTACTTATGCATGTAGGACAGCGGAAAAGGGAGATGACAGTTTAAATTAATTAGCTTCTAAATAAAAAAAAAAAAAGTCAGCTGTTCCAGTTATGGGTGCAGAGGGGAGCAGGCCATCTGTCTGTGCGTTCTAGATCTGTCAGCTCAGCGATACACAATGTTCCCTGACCAACAAGGAGAAGGACAAGCAAACAGCAGCTGCAGTCAGCTGCCTGTAACCCTCATCTTCTTTAGACAAGTGTGCAAACCGCCTCATGGACCCTGAGCCTGAACCAAAGATCTCAGTTTCCCTAGATCTGACGCTTCCGAAAAGGCAATGATACCCACATCTTAGCTTGGCAGCACGTGGCAGATGGGGTGTGGATGAGAGATACCATTCATTCTCACTACCCTCCCTTACAGCAGTAGACATACCAATAGGACACATCCACAACATTTTAATCCAAGGGCACACAACACATGGAGTGTCCTTTCTTACTAAGATTTATTAGATTTCTGTTCCCACCAATTCCTAATTCCATTATTTTCTTCTTAATGTATACCCAAACAACAGCCATTCATTTCATTCACTTGAATAATTTGCAAGAAACCTCAAGACCACATCTGCTGCCACCTGCGCTTGACCTCACGGATGCTGCTTTGGAAATATTTGGCTACATTCATCTACTAAAATCCCCCTAGTGATCAATAAAATTACTATCAAAAGATAGAGGCAACTGTGCCTGTCAAGCCTTCTCTGCTGGCACCCCTCAACATTATGGGCACAGAGGAAATCTTCATCAATACCTACACTCTGTCACTAAGTCACTCAATATGCAGATGTCTCTAAGCTAACTAGGGCAAAGTCAAACCTTATCTCAGAAATACAAGGATCTTGGGCCAGACTCAACAGGGATATGAAGTGATATTCATCCATTTCATTCACCAGTAACCTAAATAATGACCTCATCATTCGTCCTCCTAGAAGCAAACCTCACACCAAATGGGACACAACAGTCTCCATCATCTTCAGTGTCTACTCCAGCTCTCGGTTTATTCCATATGAATACACATGGAGACTCATCCTCTTTAAGCTACACATCATATTTACAATCTTTTCCATCATCTTAATTTAAAAAGCTTGTACTGTACTATATTTTACTGACTTCTTGCTTTCTTGACAAAACTTTTCAAATCCTCCATTGGCTTTACTTCATAAGTTCCATGAAAAATTCACTAGCCAGGTTCACTTCTCATCTTAAGGTCAAAGGTCAGCAATCAAGAAAGAAACTGCAAACCAAAACTCTGTCCTATACCAGCAGTATACTGCAAGTTACAATGCCTAGAGGACACCACTACAACATCACTACATCATTCAAACACCAATGTCACATTACATGACTTCTAACTGGGGGATGTCAAGCTTCAAAACTGCAGTTGCTGATCTTGCTGCTGGAGGATGTCAGATTACAAGATAACAATCGCAGTGCATGACTTTCCAGCACAGTTTCACATTTTTAATGTGCTGCAAGCTCACTCCTTTTTTTTTTTTTTGATAGCCTGATGAAGCTGGCAGGAGTGCGAAGGCATTACAGGAATGGCGAGTTCAGCCATTTCTTTTTTCCATTCTACCGTGGTACATAAAACACAAGACTTCAGATAGACCAGAATATCTTCTGCTTGTCAGATACAATCATGTTGCTTATTACTTGAAGCTGCATTAAATGCATTGTACTTGCGACTGAGCAGTCACTGGTTGTCAGCTCCGTACACAGAACCTGCCCCTATAACTAAACACTAAACCTATTTGATTTTGTCCGAGCAAGTCACAGACTGGCTGGACGGAGGCGTTGGGGATGTCAAACTATATGAGTGTGCTGCGGCTGCTTTGACTGACTTACTATTATGCAAAGGATGTCTGCAACTGAAAATAGTGGGAAAACATTGTGCAATGTGACATGGCTTTTACATGTGATACAAGCACTGGCACTCGCTTTAAATTAGGTATTGCATAAAGCGATTTGTTACCTGCTTTTAGACAATCAGTTAAACTCCTAAAGTTCTCTTCCATTGGTCTTACTGTAAAACATGCTGCATTCTCATCTGCTCACTATAGGGAACTGGCAGCTACACTGTCACACTTAGAGACCCTGGAAAAAGAGGCCATCTCCAGCCTCAGTTAAAAGAAGATTTCATTGTTTTCACCAAACCATTGGATTGTATAGCTTCTATCCTTGACTACTTTCATTAAGTCTAGATGTTTCACCCTTACTTAACTTTGATATTTTGGTATTCATCAAGCATGCTGTGATGGGACATACAGGGAAAGGAGTTACATAGGATAAAGACAGAATGACTTACGTTAAGGTGGGACCAACAGAAAACATGAAACTTAAAGATGCATCATTGATAGTTTTGTAATAATTTTATTTTATTGGACGCCAAGTAGTATTGCATTACAGAAACAAAGACAATTCCATCTTACCATCAATGCGTGTGGCTTCTGATATTTATAAACCAATATCTTTTATACACAATGTAAAATGTGAAAAGTCAGCAGGACACAGCTTTTTGTTTAAAAGGCGTTTATCCCTATGGCCTATTTCACTCTAAAATGCTAGATAAGGAACACTCTACACGCTGGTTCATCTGATCAAGTGCCCTCTACCTATTAATGTCTTTCTCCTTGCCACCAGATAGTCATGAAATCTGTTGACTATGCATCCATGAGGTTGAAATAACTCCTCACTGCCACTTTATTTATCAATGTACTGTCTATGGAAAGGGTCAATGAATCGCTCCTCTCAAAAGTCATGCTGACCTCAACATCCTCATCATATGCAAGTACTAAAGAACAAGAATCTGCCGTGTCTGCCAGTTTGTTAGATAATGGTGCCTGGACAGAACAAATCACTAAAAGAAAGTGTCAGAGAGGTACTGCAAAGTAGACTGTCTATTTGTGAGCATAAAGCTTGAGTGAATGGCTGAAAACCAGAAGGCTGAGTGCAAGCACCGTTGACCCATGTGACCTCACAAAAGTTACACCTTAAGAGTGAATTGGAGCTTCGAAGACAGGGGGTCATTTTTCACAGGGCCAGATTATAGGTGGCCAAAACAGTTAAAGAGGAGGCAAAAAATGAAAAAACATATGTCCTCATTTTCTCCTTGATAAGAAGACTCAAAAGCGTTAAGTTAAACCCTGGAGAACATTTCTGAGAGTGTGCCCATCAACAACACTCTAGAATTAGCTTCTACCTGCCCTCTGCCAAGATCACCCTGGCACAGCACTCAGTCACATCTTTGTTCCAATCAATGCTTCAGGCTTTAACTGTCACTTAACTGTAACTTGATTCATCATGTTTGACCTCCATAGGTTGATGTATAAAGACAATGAATGTTGTGAGCAAGACAAAAGCTTTTTTTATTTAATCTCTGAAGAGTCTTTAATAGATTGGAGAGCTTTTATAAGGGGAGGGCACATTTATGCATCAATAGTCATTAGCTCCGACTCCCCACAGCCTTGAAAACTTGGTTTAAGCGTGCTCATTAAAAGGATGGATATTTCACTTATAGTTTCATCAAAAGGATGGGCAGCCACGGCACACATTTGGGCACACGCAGTCTCAATGGAAAGTACAAACAAGAACAATCAATAAAACAAGTTCGGAGTAATTATCGACCTAGAAGCCTAGATTAGAGACGACAAGCCTCAACTCCATCCTCTGTCCAGAGCCTTCATTCTCATGATTTTCTGCATCAGTAAATACAAACAGAGAAAGCTATGTCACTTTAAGTATCAGGTAAACACCCACATCCATATGCTGAGCAGCAAAGCGCCAAGCGTGCCGTTATTCTGTCTCTAAAATACTGACGCAAGTTCAGGAAGAACATCTAAGGCCAACAATGCAGTATTAACAAGAACTTTTAACACCAAAAGGGAATGTTTTGGTTCAAAATGTTCAGCTACTTAAAACTGACACAGAATGTGAATAAACCGCCCCCACACTTGCTGTATCCATTTCATTCTCCTTGTGATGTGTAGGTGGGTCTGTGTAATTCACCCACCCTACCGCCAGCTGGAGCTGTACTGCACAGGGTGGCAGTTTCACCACTCGATTTAACAAACATTTAGTGGCATTTCAGAATGCATTTTAAAAAATACAGAGGGGTGACAGCAATTACCATGTAGCCTGCAATTTTTGCAAAACAAAGAATTTGGTAGATTATTTGTGATTGGGAGCCTACTTGCATCTCTACAGTCAGTAAATACAATCAAAACATAATTGATCTTCATACCTGAGAAATACAAATTCACCCCTAGACTGGAGTAAACCTGGCAGCTCTCATTGGAAAATCCTTGGGGTAGATGAGAACATTCTGGCCTCTTCTCCTCATGTTAGTTTGTTTCTAACATTTATGCTAATGACCTCCAAAGATCGACCTTCATTTCTGGAACAGCTGACTTTGGCCCTCCAAACCAACACTTGTGTGGACCCGTGAGGATGGAGTAACTAAAGTGAACCGTGATCGCGTTAAATAAGTTGATTTTCAAACATTTCTCATTATATTTGTCAGATATAGGGGTATGGAGACTATGAGTCTTTAATCATTTTGTAAAAATCAAAGCATGGTTTATCAGGAAAAGATAACCTACATTTTAAAGAAATCATCCCATTCAAACACCCCTCCCATTTGGTTAAATATCCCTTAGAGATTTTAACAGAAAACGAGTCCAGTATGACCTTCAGATAATTGATTATGGGACAGAGTATCATAAAACATATATAGCACTTTAAGGCTGGTCAGGAGAAAATGTTTCAGGAAGTAAATGAGCAAGTATTTAGTCATTAATTTTGTTTCATGGATAGACTGGCAAGGTATCTCCCATTTGCACCCATTACAGAAGAATCATTTGGGGGGTCTGTGCACATAATAAGTGCTGCCTGGAGCTCAGTCATGTGAACATCTCCAAGTCCAAGATGTTCAATGCGTGTGCCACCCTGAAGCCCCAAGTCAGTTTAATTCTGCTAATTGAAGTCTGTTTCACCATAGCTGTCATGCAATCAGTAGTCTTGTTTCTTAAATTTCACCCGTTCTTGTGTAAGCTTTGCTTTTGTTACTAAACGATAATATATAGTCGCTCTCACGTTGTTTTTGCTCTCATGTTCTGTATATGCATTTTTCCAGCTCTGGGATTTCAAAATATTTCGGTAAAATGTTCTCAAATATCAATTCCAGGGCTGATTCCTGCCTAGCACTAGCTGCTTCTGGGCCAGGTACCGCTCATAAACTAAGATTAAGCATGTTGGAAAAATTGATGGATGAATGTTGTTAACACTCTTTCCTTTCACAACACAATATCTTTAAAGATGTGCTCAGTAAAGGCGCTATATCAAATAAATACGGGGTTAAATGCATTTGCATGTCTTCTTAGGAAGTCGTGGCGGCCCGGGGGTTGTCGAAAACAGGACCATTGAAGCATTACTTGTGTGATTTTGGATTTTACAAGAAATACATTGTTGTTATTGCTGTAAAATGTATCCGCTATGCCTTCTCGTTTCGTTCATGCAAAGAGTTATTTAGAGAAACAAAGGTGTCTCAGAGATGAGAGGAAAATAGTGCCCCCTATCGCAGGTACCGCATCATTTTAACATTCCTCTTTCAAACCTATTTGGGGCCTTAGGGGCAATTAAATCTAAAGATTCCTCCATCACTTCGCTAAATATCACGCCGTTCTCGTAATGCCGATTTGCGCACGCTTCCATTTTAGACTTAAGGGAGCCAGTCTACGGTGGGCTGCTCTGAAAGGCTTTAAGATCAAAATGTTCAGATATATCCGAACTACTATTTGTGTTGATTATAGTGATAAAACGCTCTTTGTTAAACAAGAACTCTGATTACAGTTCTCTGCAGTTTGAAGCCACATGGAACCAACGATCATATGCGATTATCAGAGCGCTCTTTGTGCTGATCACCTGCGTTGCCCTGCATAGTGCCAAGGAACGGAGTCGTCGACTCCCGTCGGCTTCGACCCAACTAAAGAATTAAACACATCACCTGCTTGGCCATGGCAGTGACATTAGAGCGCTGATGTCACCGACAGTACCAGTTGTTGAGTACCTGAAACGCAACAGGGAATGTGCCGTTTAGTTAAATAACAGTAGAAACAACGTCTTTTAACCCATCAAGTTGGCAGGTAAAATGTTTCATTCAGTGCATATACAAACAAGCTTTGTCATCCCTAACCCTAAACCATTCCCCGTCCCACTCGTCAAATTCACCTGCCAGCTGACTGTCTCTCTCCCGCATGCTCCTGCATCCGCTCCCTGGTACAGCGTTGAATCTGCCGTGGACGTGAAACGATTTCAGTTCCTCAGGTAAAAAATAAAATACTCGTGGATAACACCGCGCTTATGCGCTCGCTGTCTTCACGTCTTCTCTGCTGCCCATTTTCTCCTAAATGAGATTTTTCCACTTCCGAGCTCGTGTTTCATGAAATCCTCCGTTCCAGCCAGTCAGATGCAAGCATCCTGTCACTCTGCTTCGTCAAGCTGCCAAATCCAACTTCATCACTGTGGCTTTGTTCAGGAGCGGCAGCGGCAGGCTGCCTGCCGTTTCAGGTGGTATTCGCCTGCTTCGTTTCTCTCTTCGCAGCTAATTCCCCGCCGAGTCTAAAAGCGCGTTCGCTCGCTCGTGCACGCACGCGCGCTCACGCAGCTCCACCCGTCCTGATTGGCCCCATTGACCTTATTGGTTTAGACGGCTTCAGCCCCAGCAAAGCGCCCCGTCGTCTCTTTCTTTTGGTCGCAGGTTGTCCTTATCTCTCTTCACAGTCGTCTTCTTTTCTTTGTTCCAATTTGGAGTTATTCTCCGCTTCCCATATGGGTCCTAGCGCCGATATCATTAACGCCTTGTCAATTCAATACACTGCTGTCATCTCGCTTGTTCTTGTGCAAAATAGAGCGGATGTGCATTCATTCATCTGTTGTCATTTCATTTGTTACTGAACAAAATACTGTTTGTGTCCATTCGCCTATGCACATTTACAGGTCTATGAAAATAAATAGTACAAAAATAAAAGGAGAGTGAAAACTGAAAATGTAGGGCAGTGTACAGTAATAAATCTGACCTAAGGAAGACCTGGCAAACTGAAGGGCAAACCAGGAACACACTGCAGGTCATAGCATACTGTGTGCACTTGCACTTTCCATATACATGGTCACCCCGTCGCAGACGTCACTCTCTTACGTTGGACCGTGTTCTGTTAATTGGAAGAGACACTTATTGCCCGCATAATCGTTCTTTATCTCCTAATTGCGGCGCATTGCACCTTATTTAATTGGCATCATGGGCCATGTGTGTCCACTCCGTAAGCCAACCTCTTGGAAGGCTGCTGGCTGCCAAAGCTTCACTGCAAATTGATCTCATTATCTTCTGGAGAAATCTGGGTTGGCTGTGGGTGTTGAGGACAGCGCCAAGCCCAGATAATAATCCAAGTGCGTTATCTAGGCTGAAGCTCAGTCTTTCTTTCTTTCTTTCTTTCTTTGTATTAAAGATATTCCCCCTCAATCACCCTATTTCTTCTTGGTTTAGACAATGGTAACAGCACACTAATGTTTGCACAGTGTTTATTGGTCAATCTTTATGTTATATGGCACATTTAATGCAGGGTAACATGATGGTGCCATACCGTTCACTGCTCTAATAACTTGGGTTGAATTTCCATCTTATGGAATAGACTCTTTTTCCTTGTCCTTGTGAGTTTTTCAAATGCTTCCTACTACATTCCAAACATCCAATTGCTGGGCTGCCCTCTTGTGAACTGGCATCTGTGTAGATTTAGTTTCTGCTGTACATCAGATGCTACAGAGATAATACCTGACACACTGCAGTGGAAAATGGATGGATGGACCTTTAATGGACGGATTTATCAGGAAGTCAACCTCCCATTTACTGAACCAGGTTTTTCAATTCATGGTCACAGAGCATCATGGGGCACAATGCAGGAGTCGACCCTGGATGTAGTGCCAGTTACAGTGAAGGGTTTTAAGGAGCCAGAGAAAAGTGCTGTGCATAACCATCAGGAGTAACATTCCTGGCAGCTTACATAATTGAGAATGCGGCCAAGGGAAAAGGAATGTTGACTAAAAACAAGAATGAGAGAGTTCAGAAAATACCATTTTGCAAATGAAGATAAATTAATAGACAACAGTTGTCTCTTTGCAGCCCATTCAGACAAACAGATATTTGCTTCTCCTATGCGCCCACTCAAAGTTTAAATAAGCATTTAAATTATTAATACTTTCATATACACAAAAACACACTCAGAGCACCAGTTTTGAGTTTACACTTTGTCTTTCTTGTCAAAGACATGATGTACAAATTGAGTCTAATGTCTGGATACACATCCCCCTCACGCACAGACACCAATACATTTATAGAACACAAGAAGCCGAGTGACTGTTCTGTATATCCAATGGCTTTAACATATGCCGGATTTATATGAAGCTCCTTATGATGGTCCCGTAACCACCCATATGATCGAAGGGATTTATAACGTGTGCTTGGTGTTATATAATTCACAGCTGTCACTACAATGAGGGGTCAATCTGCAGATCCCATGGCAAGAGGAGGGGGCCACAGAGGGTTGTAATTAAAGAGCGAAAAAGATAAACTAGTAAAACACAGTCATTCAAATTGTTATTTTATTGCTTTTAGTGATAAAAGATTATTTCTTATTGTCATGAGGCCGGCTGTCAGAGCTAGTCTCTGAATCATGCCCTACATTGATTTAAAAAGAGGAGCAGCACTCGGGGCACAATGGGATAAAACTGATGATTAATTTATAGCTGGATTTCAGCAGAGAAGCATTTTAAAGGCAAGCAAGACTGTAGGTTACACAAAAAGGCACATAGAGTACAAGACAGAAGGTTTCACTTACACTCATCCTCCTACATATCCAATGCTTGGTCTCATATCGTTACAATAATCAGAAGATGTGAAGAGAAGCTGCCAGGCTCACAGAAAGTAGGAGCACACAGAATGTTTTATATCCTCAGCTAATCAAAGCTGAAAAAGACAAATCAATTCTTTTCTGTATGAGTTTCTTCCATTATAGAGAGGTGGAGCCCAGCAGCACTAGTCCAACACAATAAAGGGGATTGACCATCACAGGACACCCACTGTGTGTCAATTTACAGTTAGGGTAACTTATACAAGAGAGGGATGTGGGAAGAAACTAAAGTACCCACAGAATGCCCATACAATGACCAAGTGGGGATGTGAAAACCAGGATGGCAAAGCACCACACTAACCACTGTGCCACAATGCCCCACCTATTTAAAGATATCAAAGTACCAGTCTTTTTTTGCCTGCATGTGATGAATACTTTGAAGTAAATGTTCTTATTATTTTATTTGCATATTAGGTTAATCCTAGGTATTAGATTAAGAAAATGCCTTCCAATGGACTGGTGCCCCATCCACACATATGAAGACTTCAAACAGGAAGTGCCCAGGCCAGCTCACTAAATCTCTGAAGGTTGCAATCCGATTCATATACTGTAGTAAATCTGCAGTATTTAGTATTTCTTTGAAGCGACTTAAAAATCCTAAATATATTTTACAATGATTTCCATATTTTTTTTAATCTTGAAGCTTTGGCAGATAGGGCAGTTTGCTAAGGGTCACATGGCAAGGATTGAACCTTCCACAATGCTGCCTGCAGTTAAAGCCTCAACCACTAGGTGGCCACACAGCCTGCCATTCTCTGAAGGCAATCTGGCCAAGTGCGTGCAAAACAACTACCATTACAGAATAAAAGCAATCAAATAAAGCATTGCATCTACCTAAGAGGACAATTAGAGCATAACTGCAAAGTGAAAAGAACAGTGCATGAAAAGAAGGCATGCATGAAACAAAAGCAAAAATGCCACATTACCAGTTCAGTGCTGGGAGCTGGCAGTTTGCTGCCTGTTTATTTTGTATTCTGGGCTGTGAGTTGGAGTATGAGTTTCTTTTTGTCTTGCATGACTGACTCATTGAACAAAAAGATCTGTTCTGAATTATATTCAGCTAGTAATTGTAATTATGCTGCCATACAATTGCAATAATAGGCCAGCGAGCACTGGACCAGAAGACGCCTGACTTTGCCAAGCTGTAATTTAATAATTAGTACACCTCTGTAAAAAATTCACCATGTGAAATACTCTTGTGTAATGAGGACACTTCTCTGTCCTCATAAATCTGCCTACAATTGAGACCAGGTTCAGCTATTGTGTAAAGAGTATCATTCCACACATTTTGTGGTTTTAGTATGTTCAGGATGGAGAGTTTCTATCCAAAATGTGCAAGGATTTGAGTAAAAGTATATTGGAAGCAAGTGCTTCCATACAGGTGTGCAGCCCAGAATGCTCAGGGTCATGCCTAAAAGAAGGTGGGTGGTCCTATAATTCAAGATAGCATGCCTTTCAAGGGGGGTGTTTGGCAGGAGATTCTGGGGTGGTGTTTCTCTGGGAACAGCGTCTATGGTTAGGTCAGCATGAGACATGGAGGGGAAAGATACCATTGGCAAAGGTTCAAGATTAAAATAATCTTAGGGTAATGTATGAGCAGTCAAGTCAAGGGCAGTCTGCTGAGATTAATGCGGAGTAGAAGAGCACAATAGGGGTGTACAAATGACATGACAACACACATAGGAGAGCACAATAGTTTATAGGGCACAATCAACAGACTGGCCAGCAGTGGAGATGTGACTTAATGAAATGAATCACCCTTCATCCTCTTTTCTACTCCTTTAGGTCAGAGTGGCTTGGTTCCAACAGTGTTCTGCATTGGTGCACCACCCAGACTACTGTAGTTCTTGACTTGATTTGGATATTGTGAAGAGATGATCAGTGCTGATCACTGCTTATTGTTTGAAATTGACCAAAATCATGTCAATTGCTGTCCCCAAGAGAAATGTCTTCCAAGATGGTGATGTAGAACTTGTGTGGTGTCACAGTGATTTGATGAGAAATAAAAAGATCCTTGGATGATGTTTGTCCATTCAAGTCAGTAAAGCATATGTTGATTAGCTTTCCTGTGGACAAACAAAAATGCGTATTGATCTAGTCCACTAAACGAATAAACTATTCTAGTGACATGTAAGCCTCATCGCCCTGCTCTGTGATTTTATATTGATGTTTCCATGTTGTCAGCCAAAAATTCAATACGATTGAGAAAGCATAAGAGTGTTCTGGCAAAACCTAACACTTTACTGCAATACCTTTTGAGGTCTAAGTGTAATGGCAAAGTGCAGTATGTTACTGGAAAACCTTTTTATCTTTATTCCTGTCTGCAAAAACATTGACGACCATTTCTGCCATGAACTTCCATTTCCTGTTTTGTGGCCTCTTATGTGTAAACTCCTCAAATGTTCTTTTGTACCTGGAGTGACTCTGTTTTGCCTAATTATATTTAGTAAAAGTTGGTGAGTCCAGATTGTAAAAATATTGATGGAAATTAAATCCTTAAAAGTTACATTTAACTTGTGTTAAAGCTATGTTCACAAAGAAATATGCTCTCCAAAATCGATCATTAGCAGAAACCAACTGTCTTACTAGAACAGGATGACTAAACCTGAGCTTCCCAAGCTAGAAAATTAACAGACCCTAAATTTAAAGACAAGGAGCCTCATGTATAAAACCTTGCTTAGGTTCCATTGTAAAATTTTGCATACCCTAGAAAGGCAAAAATGACGTACTAAGAAAAAATTGGATTTATAAAATCATGCATACATCAAGTTCCACACCAAGTTCCTTTATAATTTTGATATAAACTTAAAACTATGTACATGTGCACACACTTTTAGCTGCTCCTTCTAACTTCCCACCAGTAACCATATATGGCTTAAAAAACAGTGTTTTTGAATATTCTTGATCTAATCACCATATAAATTTGGGGGTGTTCCTGAGTGATGTCTGTACTTTTAAACCATGGAAGAACACAGAAAATGAAACTTTAGTAAAGGGAAGTTCGAGGTATTGCTGATATTTGGAAAATTTAAGAAGTGGTCTGGGGGACTGCCACCCCAACAGATGCACTATGTTACTAAAATAAATCTCAAATAAAGAGTATTTTTTTCTTCAATTTTTCAAGGCCGCTGTTAATGTAAATATGTTAATCAGTGAATTAGCTACAAGCTGACGCAGTAGTAATGCTGCTATCTCATAGTAAGGAGTCCGGGGGTTGCACCCCAGCTGCTCCTTTATGGAGTTTGCATTTGGGTCCATGTGGGCTTGGTCTAGTTTCTTATTCTTAAGACATGAAGGTTAGGTGAACTGTCGACGTTAAATCATTCCCTGATGCAGTGGGTCTCAAACTGTGGGGCGGGCAACCCTAGGGGGGCACGAAGTAACAAAAAGGGGGGTGCGAAGATGTGAAAAAAAGAAAATAAGAATCAAAAATTTGAAAAATACATCTATTGAAACCAAAACAAATTAACTTAAACTACATTCTGATACTAGAAAAATATAGAGTTAGATAAATGTTGATAAAAGTTAAGTAGGCATAATAAAATATGCATCTATGATATATCATTAATTAAAAAAGAACAAATTGGTATTAGTCGGCTCCTTTCAAAAAAATGTTAGGGGGGGCGCGATTAAAACTGTTATGAAAACTCAGGTCGCAAATACTTAAAGGTTGAGAAACACTGCCCTGACGTATATATGTGTGTGTGTGTGCTCACCCTGCAATGTGCTGGCTCCCTGTGTCCATTGCTTGCTCGGACAGACTGCAGCTATCCCGTGCCCTGATAAGTGGGTCTAGAGGATAGATCAACTAATACAACAGTCTGTCCTGCCCAAAGCAACTCTCACTTGCATGCACCAATCCTTAAAACAGGTAAAGAAATTTAGTTCAGTGTTTCAGAGTTAGCTTGAGAGAGGGTATTTCAACTTGTATATATTGTCTACAGTATTTTCCTCTTAAACATGCCCCAAAGACAATCTGTTAGCAAACAGATCCCCAACAATCAGCAATGAGCAACTGAAACAGTAATATGTGTGTGCCCAACGCTTATGCCTTTCTGTACAAACACACATCCCACAGTGAGGAAATGTTTAAAAAACAAAAATGTGACATCTGTCTCTTTGATGAAGAGAATAAATAACACAAAATGCTCCAACTTTCAAATCAGTTATCTCTGTTAACCAAGAAGTACCCAAATGTTTTGTTATGCATACATTTTGTAACTTCTTAAAATTTTGCCACAATTAAAATACATAGATAAACAAACTTAAAAACACAAATGTTTTCCATCATTTAAATATCATTAATGGTGCATGTGTCCTCTTTTGTGATGCTGTTTGACTAACCCAATTTAGATGCCCTAGAGCCAACATCTTGAAGTTGTGTGCTGAACTGGAGCCTACATTACAGAGACCATCATGTAGAAATCACGCCATCCCTGTTACTTTTCAGGAACAACCATGTTTAGAAAATGGATGGATCAATGGATGTGACTGAAACGTTATTGAAATGCATAATAAAATGAGATTTTTCTGTTCACTTCATTACATTGAGTACCTGGAGTTGCTAAAACTGCCAACACCAAAAAGTTCTGTGCCTACTTACATTAGTTGAAACTTTCTGTAACTTTAATACAATGTTTGTGCCAAGTTTGTATTTCATACATCCCGAATTTTATGTAAGAAATGGCTTATGTACTTTCCCAAACATAAGAAAGTTTAATACATTAGGCCCAAGGTGTTTTTACTAAGACTAACCAACCTTATTATCCATACAATATTTCCAATTTTATATGCATATTATCTTTTTGCATTATATTAGCAAATTCAGATAGGCTTATAATATTGCCACATGTAGAAAAACACTGAATGTCTTACTTTCATGTGCTAATCCACAAGAAACATGTCTCCATTCTTCAGCACTATGATATGTGCAATTTTCTGGGCTTAAAGAAGCTATACCACTCCAAGATGAGAAGGAACACCGTTGCTAACAGTTTGTTCTGTTTCCTCTACAGCCCCGAGAAGAACAACCCCAACCATAATTCCCAGATCAGTCACCACCCCCCTTCCAGTCACAATGCTATAAAAAGGAATGGCCTGAGACTGTAGCATCTCATTCATGACGAGGAGTCCAGAATGAACGAGCTCTCTCCTGAGACTCAAGAACTAAAAACAGTAGCAGAGAACTCTGTGTGTTCTGATTTTGTGGTCAGCGTCCTTTTTATTGTGCCTTTGTGCACCCTTTTAGATTTTTCATCTGAACGATTAATCAAGCCCACCGGTTTGGTACCCCAACAATTCTTGCTGCTTCGCTCTGGTTCCCTACCAGCAGTCACAGTGCATATGACTACCTTATCTTGAAATGTCCTTCTTCCTCACCTAAAAACTCTAAGGTACAATGAATTATCACAATTTGCTAAAGGAATGAGTCAAGACTCAGTCAAAAGAAAAAGAAATGCAAAATAAATTACCACTTTAAGTACCAGCTCCTTCTAACCTAAGAAATGTATTAAAAGCATTATTAATTTTAAAAATGTACTTTGGAATAAAACATATATAAGATGTTTCCAGGAGCAGAGCTCACAGTTAGAGTGAAGTAATTCTAAACCCCACTCACTGATGGTTTTTGAGGCACAACGAATTAACCCTTCTCCTATGCTCCTACTTCAACCCACCCATACTCTGTAGCCTGAAACAAAACTGGCAAAACCACCAAGTGCAATTTATTTATAGAAATGACGAGACTCTCAATTCAATTAGTTCTGGAAGTTGGGAGAACTGAGCCATCTTACACATGTATATCGTGTATTATACTAGTTATATATTATAACTCCACTTTGATAACTCTAGTTTTGAGACATGGATTTGGTCAAAACCCAAAAGTCATTGTTAGGAATTTCAGATTTTAAAATAACAGAATGCAGAATAGATTACCTCATTTTCAAGAAAATTTAAATGTTTACTGTCCAATAGCCTTAATTTAACTGTTATGTTTCAGGCAGGATTCCTCCCCTAGACAAGGTTAAAAGTCTTCTTTCATGTCTTTTGTGTTCATTTTTGTTCCATTTATTTATTTTAGAGTTGTTTTCATTGAATATGTGAATTATTCTTTGTTTTTGATGTTGCCTGTAATCTGCTTGTGTTATGTTGCATATGTTTTGTGGGTGGAGGCAGAGAGTCCAAGAGGCGGAGCCACCTGCCAATTACCACCAGGCACTGCCCTCTGCCCTATAAATCTGGAGAGTCTTCCACACTTCCTGGCAGTTCATTTCAGATGTGCCTGGTAGTGGTGAGTTCGTATATTTTGTATTAGATCTTTATTGTAATTTTTGTGACTTACAGATTACTTGACCTTCTGCTTTGCTCCTTTTGATTACGACTTTGGATTCTGTATATTGGGAATTTGTTCGCTGAATTGCCTTGTGTTTAAGAAAATTCCATTTTTCCTTTGTGCTCCAAGGAGCTTCATAGTGATTGGAATCATTTTTGTGAAGAATACATTTTTATTTTATAAAGATTCAGTACTTGCCTGTATTACTAGCCAGGGTTTGATGATGATAACTAGTGGGTCTTTTGGAAATTACTGGAATTTAGGTACTTTAGGACTCCTAGTTCATGACATTGACAGAGTTCATAATGACTAGAATAATCAAAGTAGCTATTGCTATATGACAGCATGTGAATGATCTTTGTGAAAATATGAATTATATAAAAAAATTCTAACACCTGTCATGTTTTGTTTGATATAGCAATTACTATGCTAATTTATAAAAGATACAACATTAAGTATTCTCAATCAGGAAGCCATTACAGTTAACTGAACTTCTTTACTGTATATCAGATAAACATTAAACACTTGTCACGTTCTCTCTTACAACAATTAGAAAATTATAATATTAGAAGAAATTTGATAAGAACAGGCCATTCAGCCTAACAAAGCTTGCCAATCCTATTCACCAAATTCATCCAAAATAACATCAAGTCAAGTTCTGAATGTTCCTAGAGTTCTACTGTCCACCACACTACTTGATAGTTTATTTCATGTGTTCATAATTCTCTGTGTAAAGAAAAACTTCCTAATGTCTGCGCAAAATTTACCTTTAACATATTTTCAACTGTGCCCCCATACTCCTGTTGAACTCATTTTAAAGTAACAGTCTGGATCCACTGTACTAATTCCTTTCATAATTTTAAACACTTCAATCATGTCAGCTCTTAATTTCCAAGTCAATTAAAATTTCAAGCACTATGAGCATATGTCAGTGAAGACTTAATTGTAACAATCTTGCTTATCTTATTTTTGATTTGCTTTTCCTATTGTGGAGGGCTGTATTGGTAATAGACTGAGCTGGTCAACCAGACTTCCACAACATCAGCAACAGAAACAAGAAACCAACTGCATCTGTGGAATTACTGGCTGTCCTAGGCCAATTAATCTTCCCATCATGTCCTGGTTTCATGATGGTTCTCCTCCTGCTTGGTTGTGCTTTTTGTAGATCACTCTTACTAGATGCTCAGTCCACCTCAGTTGGCTGTTCCAAATCTAGAGCAGCAGTGTTCTACACAGTGATCAGGCCAGGTCATTGAGTTCCTCACTGAGTAGTAAGCCAGCAGCTCAGAGCAAAAGTTTCACTTTGAGCATTTGTACCAAACCAGACAGTCAATCATTCTTTTGGTCACCACCACAAAGATCATGAGTATGGGTAAGAATACGGTAATAGAGAAGCTTGATTGATTAATCGAAGGCTTTGCCTGAGGTCTATCAAAGTAAAATTCTGGATTTACTTGATCCAGATCAGTCAAATGATTCTATATACTGTAAATGAGCTGAAAAATTGTAAATGGATGTAAAGAGTAAATTTAAATATCATGCAGCATGGTTAACATCAAAAAAGAAATGTAACATCCATTTTCCAACCTGTTGAATCTGAACACAGGGGTCTGCTGGAGCCAATCCCAGGGCGCAAGGCAGGAACCAATCCCAGGCAGGGCGCCAACCCACCACAGGACACACACACCCACACTAACCTGCATGTCTTTGGACTGTGGGAGGAAACCGGAGTACCCGCAGGAAACCCACACAGACATGGGGAGAACATGCAAACTCCACGCAGGGAGGACCTGGGAAGTGAACCCAGGTCTCCTAACTGCGAGGCAGCAGCGCTACCCACTGTGCTACCGTGCTGCCCAGAAACGTAACATACTGGACAAATTTGATATTTAACAGAAACAGCTTCAAAAGTACAATGATTTACCAAGTTTTACTATGTTATAGCTTTGAGCATAGGCAGCATGATCATATAGTGGTTAGCACTGCTGTGTCATACATCTAGTGTCTAGAGTTCAAATTACACATCCAGCTGTTGTTTATGTGGAGCTTGCATGTTCTAATTTTGTTTATGTGACATTTCCTCCATTATCCAGAAAGATGTTAATTAGCCATTTGTGGGTGTATGTGTGAGTGGGCTTTGTGATTACAGTCTGTCCATAGTTGTTTCCTGTCTTGTCCTCAGTGTGCACTGCATGGGCATCTGAGGATCACCTTCTAGGCTCAAATAAGGTATACAATACCCCATCGGAGCAAGGTGGGGGGCATCACTAGTAACAATGCCATCTTGTTTCTCTTCTGTAGTTCCAAGAAGCTGAATATTGAGGGCACCTATGCCCCTCCCACTGTCATAAAAGCCCCAGCTCTTTCTCTCAGGAAGATATAAATCCAAATGCTCCAGGAACATGGTGTGTCAGTCAGAGGAACACAGTTCCAAATGATGGAGCTGCCTGACCTTTAGTAAAGCAGGAGAGGCTATGAAGGCACATGTTTTGCCTGATTTCTATTGTGCCACCATACACTCATTTTAATTCAGTTTTTTGGACCACAGCAGCATCTTGGGTTGGCACCCCAACTTTTCTTTGGGTCTCCTTTGCCTCATTTACCCCTCTCAATATACACATAAAAATAGCTTACCTTAGGGCAGGGGTCCTCAATCACGGTCCTGGAGAGCCGCAGTGGCTACAGGTTTCTGCTCCAACCCAATTGCTTAATAAGAAGCCCTTATTGCTCCAGTAACACTTCTGCTTCATTTTCGTTGTCTCACTCGTTAAGATTTTGAACCCTTAATGCTTATTTTAATCTTAAACAGCTGTATTCTTGGTATTTAATTGCTCCTAATTACCAATAACATGCAAATGACAAAAAAGACCAGAATTTCTCCATTTTGCTTGTTACCATTTAAACCTGTGTGTATTTATCATGCACTATTGGGTTTAATTAAATACTTGGAAGGAAAGTAAAGAGAAAAAAGTGAAGGACTGAGAACTACTCGTCCATTTTAGCCTTCAAATCATTTGGATGATATCCTTAGAAAGGGGAAGAAAATCTAGGATATGAGAATTACCTGACATATTAAAATGTTAAAGTACTACCAAGCCATGAAATTAAATTATTGGCAACAATTGCTTTATAATTAAGCAACCGGGTTAGAACAAAAACCTGCAGCTACTGCGGCCCTCCAGGACTGTGATTGATGACTTCTGCCTTAGGGATTAACCAATTTATAGTTTCATTTGAAAAGAAAATAAAACAAACTATAAATGGAGTTTACATTACAGATAGTTCACTTACGTTTCTTTTTTCTTTACCCATCTCATCCTTTTGTTTTCCTCAGTGATCTGTAAAAAACTTTCAATTGACAAGGCTTTTGTTTTACTTGAACGGGTTTTAAGCACACTAACTGGAAAAAGAAACTAAACATGTCCTGAAATGGCCAAGCTCCCATTCTAGCTTGTGTGTTGTGTCAAAAAAGTTGTCAGTTTGTTTTCACTCTCAGAAAAAGCAATTGAGCTTGTGTAGTGAGGCATTGCAACCTGTCAAAAATACAAAAGCTTATTAGGTGCACTTCTGCCTAAAAAGGCCCAGGTGACCATGACCCTACAGTAGAACTACTCTAGGTCTCCCAAATCCCATGCTGTGGTCACAGCTATCAAGAGGAATGAATGGTTGGTCTGCTTTCTATTATGACCGTAAACTCTATAGAGCACCATCTTGGTGTCACAACCCAATTTTTCACATTTATGGGTCCTCACATCTGAGCGGGGAGGAGAAAAAGATTGTTCATTGACCCACTGCACGACACTCTCACAACCCACCATGACCCACTACCATGGTTTGAAACCATGGGCTACAGAGAATCTTTGGGAAGCCCTTGATTGTAGCTTCCACAGACATTTCCCTTTTACTTGCCAAAGGCCAGCAACTCCATTAAGCCCTTGTGCAGGAATGGGATATATTGGATAGCTGCAGCTGACTCTATGGCCAGAGATATCAAGCAGTGGTGGTTATTAGAGCCCCTCACATAAGATACTGATAGATTGCATGACAACAGTGGTGTTGTGCTGTTTCTTTCTTACTGTTCTAAATGCTTATTGTCACTTCAGCACCGAAGGTTGAAATTTTAGCCCAGCAATGAGTGTTGCTTGCCTTTTTTGCATGGGGCACTTGTCATTTTAAGGAGAAGAAGTAGGTACTTTGGTGTGCAACAGACCAGCCTGAAGCTGTTTCCACAGCCACACAAAGCCCACAGCACTCAAATGTAAAATGTCATATATCCCTTCACTTACATTTTGACTTGAAAAAAGTGTTGGGATCCCTAAAAACCCTCTGCTAACAAAGGGGACCCCCATTATACAAATCAGTTTACCTGATGCAATTTTTCACTAAGAAAAACAGTACAGAAACTGAAGTGGCAGTTCTAAAAAATAGCTTCAAAAATACGAAGCAATCAACACAAACTTAAAAAAAAGAATGAAATTTGGGAGAATGCCACCTCCCAGGCAACAGTCATTTTCAAACCCGCTTAGTTCTGAATAGGGTTATGGGGGTCTACTAGATCCCATTCAAGCCATTATAGGGTACAAAGCTGGAACAAACCCTGGACAGGGTGCCAGTCTATCGCAGGGTGAACACACACAAACACACACACACCCACACACATACACCAACCACACACCAATTTAGGTTCACCAATTCACCTAATCTGAATGTCTTTGAACTGTGGGAGGAAACCCAAGCAGATATGGCGAGAACATGCAAACTCCATGCAGGCATGACCACTATTCTCCCAGGTAACACTGACGTGCAAAGTCCTAATGTGATCAGCGTGTATGTGTTTTAGTTAGTCTCGCCTTAAATTCAAATGTGTTCTTTTGAGTTAATGCAAATTAATGTTGGTGTTTAATAGTCTGAGGAGCTGGGCATGGACTTCAGAAGGTAAAAGGCAGACCACATTGCCATCTACATCAGAGGGGATGCTGTTGAAAGGATTTGCAGCTCTAAATTTTTTAGAGTGACCATAACGGACAAACAGAAGTAGAGACAACATATTTCAGTTCTTTGGAAAAAGGCTCACCAGCACCTCTACTTCTTCAGATGTCTGAGGAGAACTTGCATTTCTACATTTGTTTTTATGGACCTATACAGGTACACAGTGGTTGCATCATGTCCTGGTATGGCACCTGCGTGGCTCAAGATAGTAAAGCACTGCACAGGGTGGTGAAGGTGGCACAGAATGTAACCAACACCCAGCTGCCTTGTTTTCAGGACCCATACAGCAGTTAAAAAACTGCTAAAACTAATTATTTTAATATGGCTTGCTTATAGCTTCATTTTAGTTTAGCCCTGATATTCTGTATATGCATTTAATTATCTTTTTTTTTCATGGCTCTGAAATCCATACAAACCCCTACTTTCTCTGCTGTTCTTTGCGGCACCACCACCTGATCAAAGCACATTGCAGTCCCTACATTGATAGATTGAAGGCCAGAGGTCCACATGACTATCATCATCAAATTCTTCCATGTGAAGCCTGAAAACCATGAGGACTGATTGAGATCAATTATGTTAGGTAGAATGCCGAGAGGGGGCTGGGTGGTCTCATGGCCTGGAACCCCTGCAGATTTTGTTTTTTTCTCCAGCCGTTTTTTCTGTCCTCCCTGGCCATCGGGCCTTACTTTTATTCTATGCTAATTAGTATTACCTAATTTTATTCTTATATTTTGTCTTTTTTTCTCATTCTTCATCCTGTAAAGCACTTTGAGCTACATCATTTGTATGAAAATATACAATATAAAAAATACTATTATCGTTGTTGTTATACAACCCTGGCTGCCTTAGAAAAGAAAACAGGATAACTTAAGACCTGAGCCATCCTGTACAGTCAAGTTTTATATTCCTACCTTCTGCCAAACAGTACAGGACTACTAACTCTAGCACTAATATACTTTATTTATTGATTGATTGGCTAATTGTATTTTTGTCAACTGTGCTAAAGTGACATGGAAATAAGAATCCAAGAGTACCACATACTCATGACAATAAACTTTGCTTCACTTCACTTTTTACTCCAAACAAACCCCAATGAGACTTTTAAAGACAACATGTTTCCATGCTGTAACAGTAAAATGTGGCTAAAAAAATCTAACGAGGATGACTCTATGAATCTATAATGGCATCAGTCCATTTGCTTCCTCCCTTTAAAGTCCTGAAAACTCATGTTTATTAAACGTGTTAGCTCGCCATTCATGCAGTGTTACCAGATGTCCCATATATCCCTTGTAGTCACATATTTCTTGCCCAAGTTTGGTGCCCTGATTTATTTTTTTAAAAAATCCTCATTTGTCCAGTATTTCAAACGTGACTCGTTTCTTAGTTCATCGACAAAGCAGTATGCAAGTTGTTGCAGAAAGAGTACTTTGTAGCAAACATCTTTCAACAAATTAAAATCAACTCTATTCAAAACAGGTAACATCAGACTAATCCGATATTTTGTATTTATGAAGCAAAGATTATGAAATGGGAACTGCGCAAGCGTGATATCATGGCACTTAGTTTGGAGATGGCTTGCTTTAACCACGTGCTTGATCAGTCAATATGACTATACATTTGTTCTTGTTTAACAAAGAATTTCAGAAGGAATTTAAAAAAAAAGATGTATTTGGTTCGAAGAAGAGCAAATTAGTGCCAAATGTGTTCTCAAGAAGGACACAGACATATTACTCAGCATATCAATACCAAAAAACATAAATATGTTGAATAGATTAAGTGTCCTAGGTAGGCCAGGACTTGAAGAAGGAGCAATTTGCACAAGTGAATGGCCGTTGGCGTATTGTTCAGCAGCATGCATAAAATACGATCTGGGTGGGTGTGTAGAGCTTTCTAATTTGATTGAGTTATTTTATGTGCAAGCAGTGTCAAGATAATTGTAAAGAGCATGTAGCAAAGCAATATGCCCCCAGCAAATGTATTAGGTGTTGTTTAAAGTATACAAGTAATAAAGTACTTTATCAAATGAGTGGTTCTGAAGGCTCTATTTTTTTGATTTTATTCTTTAGAGTTGTTGTGCATATGAGCAGTGTAAACGTGTTTGTAGACAGCATTGTAAAACTGTGACACCCCTTTTGCCTGCTCCCTAATAAACCCCCACTTTCCCAGAGGGGCCTTCCCATATTCTTTGAGGGAGAATCTGATCACCCTACATCTGTGAGATGTACAATATGTCAATTATATTAGAAATGGATGTATGTAAAGTTATCAAATATCATAAATAATTAAATAAAAATAAACATAAGGCAGGTGTGTAAAGAGAATAAGTCTTAGAGTTAATTTTTCTGACAAGTACCCTGTACAATGCTATGTTAATTCAGAGGTGAGGCTGAAGACCGCCTTTGCCCCAATGAGTAAACAAGATGGCTACGCACTAAAGTTCATCTCTTTGGGGTGGCTGTCAATGAAACCTCACATAGAAACAGTAAGATCTCTGATTTTGAGAGATTGAACCTGTTCAGCTACAAAACCACCCAAGATTGACTGGGAATGTGCAAGGGGGCAGGGCTGGCTCTACTGTTTAGGTGCACTAGGTGGGTGCATAGGGTGGCAAAGTTTGGAGGGTGGCATTTTTTTTAAACAATACAGACTTGCAAACACAGACTCAATACAACTGGATGACAGCTTGTTTAATCCCGAGCAGGGTGATAAGGAGCTGGAGTCCATCCCAGGAAGCATAGGGTGCAAGGCAGGAACAATCCCTGAATAGGGAGGCAGCTCATTGCAGGACAAACACACATATGCACATGATTGTATTGTTTTATATTGTGATATTTAGTCTTAAGTGATGACATACACATTATTACTATTTTGGGGACTCTTCCAAATCCCAGGAAGAGGTTGGTGGGGCAAAAATCATAGGCTGCAAAAATGATAATGATAATAATCCTCAAACCTGCATAGTGGCTGTGGCAAAATAAAATTAAACCATCAAAACAGCAACAGGACAGCAGCTCTTGAATACATTACTGAAGGCTGATATAATTCAAATGAACTTATAATCATCTCCCAAATGGGCTTACATAAAAACTTGTGTTAAAACTTGGCAAATATTGTTCTCTGTTGTTCACCACCATTTATGACATTCACTCTTAGCACACTGGAACAACTCTCTGAATTCATGCCTCGATTGGAAAATTACATTGCATTATTTGCATACATTAGTGGGGATGAGTTAAACAAAAATCCTCGGTAAATGTTTAAGACTAATTATACTTCCGTTTCTTTGAATTTTGTCATTACATTAAGCTTGTCAATTTATTTCAGTAACCTAAATGAAACGTTTATTTTTTTGGAGTTGCCTTAGTAATATTTTGACATTCTCAAACTGTAAATTCACTTTTTGGTATCCACATCCTCCATATTTTGCTCTCTTTTTAGTCCTGGCTTCTCTCTTGTGTTTCCAGGTTTCTATGTATGATTCTGGCAGTAATGATTCCACTGGAAGCAAAGTGGTTGGTAGGGCGCCATTTACAGCTTCGCCAAGGGCATCAAAAATATTAGTGGGGCTGTTATATTAATATAGCAAAGCAGCAGATGCCCTGTTGATGTGATATTCTGTGAACCTTAGCTGCAGCTGGATATCCTGTCCATGAAAATTGCTCTCTGCCTTACATCGACTTAACTTGGTAGTATTTCTTGATTTGCAAATACAGGAATTAAATGACCTTCAAAATTACATTGCAGTAATATGATTTTTATTTTTCAAATTTTGCTTTCTAGGAATGACACTAAATGCAAACATTTTTTGTCAATGGAGAAATGACAGGCAACAATCATTGGGATTATGCAGTCATTTTATGATAATGTGGAGCAAATTTAAACATACTGGAGTTTTTTATTCTTGCTTCATTTTTACTTCCTTTCACCATCACTTTTTTATGGAACAGAAATTTCAATAGCATTTGTAGAAAAATAAAAGATTACAAAAAAATTAACATTCAGTTCATCTGGAGGTTCCATTTAAAACCAGTCAGTTCAGTGATGAACAATGAACAATCTCAGACGTTACTCACGACTTCACCCCCGTTAGTTAACTGTGTATCTTCTTCTTCTTTTTTCGGTTGCTCCCATTAGGGGTCGCCACAGCGGATCATCTTCTTCCATATCTTCCTTTCCTCTAAATCTTGCTCTGTCACACCCATCACCTGCATGTCCTCTCTCACCACATCTGTAAACCTTCTCTTAGGCCTTCGTCTTTTCCTCTTGCCTGGCAGCTCCATCCTTAACATCCTTTTCCCAATATATTAACATATTGTTATTTTTCTTCAGTCAGAAGTGATCATCAATTTTCTTGGACCAATGTGTGTGTGTTTTTTTTTTCCACAACATGGATGCCAACTCCAATCTGCTTTCAGGGGTAAAGGTCACATTCAGTTTTACACTGAGAGTCATTTCTAATTTGTTTGGATTTTACCTGCATCCATTCATTTATGCATTTAATTAATTCAATTTTTCTATTGAAGAGTTGTCACAAGATGGAACCAATCCTTACAGCTGTCATGCATGCATGTCGGAGGATCTCTTCAAGGGCTTGATCAAGGTACAGTATGTGATAATCCGCCAGGGCGAGAGGAGGCGCTGTCACTAACACTCTCTTCGCCTTCTCTCTTCGCAGCACTGAGAAACCGTCCAGTGAGGCCACTTAGCCCCGCCTCTTCCAGTTCATGCATTATAAGAAGCCCAGCTTCCCGGAAAGAGGTATTATTTCCACTAAGAGTGACCCAGCAGCTGGAGCTCCAGTGAATGACCCTTATTTCAACAGCCAAGAGCCCGTTACTTTGTAGTTGTGCCTGAGAGGCTATTTACTTTGGTTTGGACTGTAGTATTAAACAGGATGACCCAGCTGGTGTTCCAACGTTTCTTTTGTGTTACCACCTGTCATTCCTGCACCCAGCAACAAAGCATTAAGCATGATCCAGCCTTTGATGGAATGCTCTTCCATCAGTCACACACAAAGCAATAATAAATCCTGCCAGCCCAGCTTACAATGAGCAAGCTATCAACTGACCAAGTACGAATGAGTGAGGGGTATGTGGGAGAGAGTTACCCCTTATGGACCAGCATTCCATCTACCTCTGCTTCTCTATGACCCTAAATTGGGGAAAACCCATTTTAAAAATGGGGGAGGAATGGATGAATAGGTGGATGGAATTCATATTTGTTTGCAAAACTGGTGAACCTGGAAAATATAAAAGCTGGCAATATGCGGTCTACACACATGGGTGAGACTAAGTACTGAACCCAGAGCTGTGAGGCAGTAATAATTACTGCTGTGCCACCATACTGCCCACAACAACAGAGAAATCTGCATACATGCTCCACTTAATGCCTCTCTGCCAGGAAACAATGGCTGTCCGCTTTCTCAGCATGTGATCTGATTGCGGTATGCACATTTTTTGAAGTCCCAAGTGCAGAAGTCTGGGCAAAATCATAAATCAAATCTGTCACAAGAACAAGAAGGAGACATTCTCCGCTGCAGCACATTGCTTATCCTTTGACACGGAGCTCTCCTGGGACAATTATTTCTGGATCACAGCACATGTGACACAAAAGCTGCCTCCATTTTCACCTGATTTCTTCACCACCTGTGCTTTGACTAGCATAATTAGGACACACATACACCCTGGTTACTTGTCCATGTCCCTGTCATTACCGCACTATGCTGTGGGATTGTGGGGAGGAGGGGAGTGGAGTGTTGGTGCACGCATCAGCAAATGCCAAGGAATTTCAGACACATGGAGATGCTACGGATGTGCGGAAAGATTATATCCAATGTCACGCCAAAGAATTTGCTGTTTTTAGCCTGCTCTGCCATTCATTGGAACTGTATAAAATAAATTAAAAAAAGAAGTGACAATCACACAATTACTCAGAATATTTGGATTACCTTGGAATGACTAGGCCACTACATTACGTCAAACTCGGCTTCCACAATGCAACTGAAATGTGGGTTTTTAATCCACCCGTATTGATTTGGGGACGGCAAACAGAAAATGCAGACAGGTGTGAACCATGATTCTGTTTCTTAGTGAATCTTGCAATATTTGTTAGTTTGGCACCATCTGCCCAATCTGCACTGAAGTGGCTGAGGTTGGGAGCCAGGCCAAGCGTTCTGCTTGCCTACATTATATAAGCTGTCTCCTGAGCCAAACCTGGATGCGTCTTTCTTAATCCTGTTTAAGGCACCCACGCTTAAGTACGGCTTCCATTTAGTCAGCATGATCACATTCAGAAATTATTAAAATAGCAGGCTTTGCTGTTTGCTGCACATAAAAAAAGTCAGCAGTTCTGTTTTGCCTTGTCAGAGATGAAGGCTGCTCACAGTTTGGTAACGTATGAAAACAGCCAGCCACGTTTGGTGTAAATGACTTAGATCAGCTGCCTGTGGACCAGTACTGAGAACAGCAGGGTCAGACAATGATTTTGCCTAATAGGGTCATTATTGTCATATATAAAGAATACAATGAAATTCTATACTTGCATGCTCTATTACATGCAATGTGTTGCCACTATCCAATGTCTTCCTTACCTGAAAAATCTCAGAACACATTTGTCATTGCTGAACAGCTATAAATTACAGTATATACTAATGTAGTAGTGCAATCTATTACTTCTGCTTCTTCAATAATGGCATTAATGGGAAAAGGCTGGTTGCTTAGCCACCGTAAAATGTACAGAAGTACAAAATTGGGCTCATTTCAAATTTCTGAACAAAATGAAAGTGGCTTCCATTTCACTACTGGACTCCTAAATTCTTCCATTTTCTAACCCACTTATGCTGCTGGGTCTATGCACCTTTAATGTTCTCATGCAGGAGACAATTGTTCAGATTTTCTTTAAGTATTAGCAGGTTTTTATTTTAGCTAAGCCTATAGTGTCCGACTACTTCTGCCTTGCATTACAAATCATTTCTTAATTTGGCTTCTGTATTCACTATTTCTGTACTTAGAATAGGGATTTAAAACTGGGTTGCCAAGTTTAGCTGCCTGTTGACTCTCTGGTGAATTTCATTACTGATCCACTTTTTAACAAGAGGGCTTTTGGTGCCTTTAATTATGATGCTAACTTTAATAAGACATTCATAGGACAATTCCCTGAATGTATTTTATGCCTCCAACTTCAACTGGTATGGCCAGCGATGTGTCTTTGACCATCAGTATAGACTTTCCGTAACTGATGAAGACCAAGTTAGGAGACAAACTGAGAAGACAACACACAGAAAAAGGAATAGATGGAATTAGTCCTCAAGTACTTATAGCCTGGGCTGATAAACTTTATGGTTTCCTCTGTTACTTGTTTGGTCTGTCACTGAGACTCCAGAAAGTGCCACTGCTATGGAAAAAATCCTGCATTGTTTTTCTTATCAAAGAAGATGAGTGTCTATTCACCTTACAACTACAACCAGCAGCCCTTACATCTCACATTGTGAAGAACTTCAAGGAGCTGGTCTTGGACTATATGAGACCTTTTGTATAAGACCACCTGGATCTACTGCAGTTTGCCTACCAGACAAGACTAGAGTGGAGGATACAATTATTTGTCTGCTCCATAAGGCATATTCTTACCTATGCCAAAATAGCAGCACTGTGAGGATTATATTTTGTGATTTCTCCAGCTCCTTGACCACCCCTGTTAAGGAGTAATCTCAAAGATATGTAGGTGGATGAGCGTATAGCGTCTCGATAGTGGACTGTCTGTCCAGCACACTGCATTGTGTGAGGCTCAAGGACTGTATCTCCAAAATGGATGTGAGCAAAACTGGAGCACCAAAAGAAACAGTTCTGTCTCCTTTACTGAACATCTCGAAGTAGAAATATAACACCAGGTCATGTCACTCACAGAAATTCTCTAAATATTGTACTAATGGCATGTATTGACAAGAGGGATGAGGTAGAGTATAGGAGTCAGGTGGAGAATGTTGAGAATTGTCTAAAAAAGAAAGTGGCCAAAGAGCCTCTATTCTATGTCTAGTCACTATTCAGTGAGTGAAGGTAGAGGTGGTGCATTGCTACAAGTACCTGGAAGGACACATCAGTGCCAGGCTGGACTAGCCTCATAACATATGTAAATTACACATACTGTATAAAAACTATATAAGAAAAGAAAGAGAAGACTCTTTTTATTTTAAGAGACTGCATTCCTTTAATATAGATATTGGTGTCCTTTACATGTTTTGGAACCCTGATGACCAGTGCAATTTTCTGTCCTGTGGTGTGCTGGGCTGGTAACACACTTCAAGAGAGGCCAACTGAATCCGCAAGCTGATTAAGAAGGTAGACTCAGTTATGGGATGCACTCTGAAACCACTGGAGGTAGTAGCAAAGGAGAGAGAATGAAAACAAAACTGAGTGCCATTATGAGCAATACTGCACATCTCCTCTCTGACACTAACACTGAGGACATTCACGCAATGGATTATTCAACAGAAGCGTGTCAAGAAACGCTAATGGGGATCCATCATACCTACGGCAATATGTCTTAGTTTTGTCAAGTTTGACTTGCTTGTTTGGAATGTTAATTGCTTTTAATAAATTCGATAAAATGTTTATATATCTATACTAATAAAAGGCAAAGCCCTCACTGACTCACTCACTCACTCACTCACTCACTCACTCACTCACTCATCACTAATTCTCCAACTTCCCGTGTAGGTAGAAGGCTGAAATTTGGCAGGTTCATTCCTTACAGCTTCCTTACAAAAGTTGGACAGGTTTCATTTCGAAATTCTACGCGTAATGGTCATAACTGGAAGCTGTTTTTCTCCATTTACTGTAATGGAGATGAGCTTGAAACCCGTGGGGGCGGAGTTTCGTGTGACATCATCACGCCTCCCACGTAATCACGCAGTACGTAGCGAGCGAGTGACATATACAACCATATTCATGAGTTCTGCTACTTCGGAAACAAAGCACGATGTAAACCTAAACTTTAAATTAAGTTCATAGACAGGCTGCCGCTGGCGTTTGTAATTTAGTGCCTGCCCATATAAGGCCGTCTGTCAGCGGCAATCCAATAGCAAACTGCCACTAAATATTCACAGGTGAAGGACTGTGCTTATGCAGAGGAAGATGAGATGGTCAGGGTGGTGTTTGGCACAAACTCAGCGAAACTGCGAGAGAAAGTTTTAAGTGCCAGGACTTCGGTAACATTAAATACAGCCATGGACATCGCACGAGATGGCACCAGCACAACCTTCGATGCATGTACACCGAGCGGCTCACGTGAACTGAAGCAGTGCACAGACAAAAAGCAACAGTTCCAAAGAGCGCTGAACAAAAACCGAATTACACAATTGAAAAGGCAGCAAAAAATATGAAGCGTCTGATACATACAAGCATATTCATAAATGCAGCTACTGCGGAAACAAAGCACACGGTGGAAAAAGTCAATGTCCCACTGAAGGAAGACAGTGTAAAAAAAAAACCCGTGCATGCAGTGTGTCAGGTCTCAGATAAAGAAGAAGATGAGCTGTTTATTGATGCAGTAAGAAACGAATCGATGAATGAAACCTGTTATCTTTACAACGATTGACAAACACGGAATGTAACTTGAACACAACACATCCTACAAATACGAACCTGATTGAAAGAAA
Organism: Polypterus bichir lapradei; assembly: GCA_026402145.1. NCBI lineage: Eukaryota > Metazoa > Chordata > Cladistia > Polypteriformes > Polypteridae > Polypterus > Polypterus bichir. The sequence continues at coordinate 40,962,015 of JANRMT010062861.1, forward strand.
TAATGATAATCAAATCCTTGATGACAGGAACACTCAGTAACACTCACAAAACAAATACTGTATATTGACAGTCATGTTACGTTATTTTTAAAATGTTCCCTTTTCTTTTTCATAGCTTTTTTAACACACTACTTCTCCGCTGCGATACACGGGTATATATATATGTATATATATACCCCGATCTACATACTCAAATAATGGATACTTTATTCGCCATCAATGATTGTTTTGGTAAAGCCATACTCAGTGTATTCAATAGATGAACGGTAAAAAAGTAAGAGCGAGGGGAGGATGACTTATTGAGGCATGCAGGCAAAACCACAATAGCACGCGGGCTCGATGTACTGTAGTGCGCAATCACATTTGAAAAAATATATCTTTTCAAGTTCTATTTAGTCCATATGTGTCCAACTCAAGGGCCGCGGGCCACATCCGGCCCGGCGTGTAATTATATCCGGCCCGCGAGATCATTTTATATACTGTATTATTGTTATTAATGGCCCGGGTATATGAAGCGCTGGTAACACAATAAACTACAGATCCCATAATGCAG
>JANRMT010062861.1:40962967-40989453 GCA_026402145.1 Polypterus bichir lapradei
CAAAATACCCGCACTTCGCAGCGGAGAAGTAGTGTGTCTGAGACATCACACACTGCATGCATGGGTTTACCTTTCCCAGTCCTGCAAAGTCAGTTCACGTGAGCCGCTCGGAGTACATGCATCGAAGCTTCTCAGCTGTGCTTGTGTCATCTCGTGCGATCTCGCGATGTCCACGGCTTTATTTAATGTTAGCTCAGATACCTGCGCCTCGCCGCGGAGAAGTAGTGTTATTTAATGTTAGCTCAGATACCCGGGCTTCGCAGCGGAGAAGTAGTCTGAGACATCACACACTGCATGCACAGGTTTACCTTTCCCAGTCCTTCAAAGTCAGTTCACGTGAGCCGCTCGGAGTATGTGCATCGAAATTTCTCAGCTGTGCTTGTGCTATCTCATGCAATCTCGCGATGTCCACGGCTGTATGTAATGTTAGCTCAGACCCACCACTTAAAAGTTTCTGTCGCACTTTTGCTGAGTTTGTGCCAAACACTATTCTATCCATGACCATCTCATCTTAGTTTGCATAAGCACAGTCCTTCACCAGCAATTTTAACTCCGTTACAAAGTGATGAAAAGTCTCGTTTATATCCTGCGTCCTGTCATTCAACTTGTATCTCGCGAATATCGTATTCGGCTTAGGCATGACAAACGCCAGCGGCAGCCTGAACTTAATTTAAACTTAAGGTTTACACCGTGCTTTGTTTCCGCAGTAGCTGCACTTATAAATATGCTTGTATGTGTCACTTGCTTCATATTCTTTTGCTGCCTTCTCAATTGTAAGCACAGTTTTTCACCCACGAATATTTCGCGGCAGCGTGTCTATTGGATAGCTGCTGACGAAAGGCCTTATATGGGCAGGCACAACTCCGCCTCACACGGCGACCAAGCTGCAGGCTATAGCCATTTATATGGACGAAAGTAGGTTCCAGTTATGACCGTTATGCGTAGAATTTCGAAATGAAACCTGCCCAACTTTTGTAAGTGAGCTGTAAGGAATGAGCCTGACAAATTTCAGCCTTCTACCTACACGGGAAGTTGGAGAATTAGTGATGAGTCAGTGAGTGAGTGAGTCAGTCAGTCAGTGAGGGCTTTGCCTTTTATTAGTATATATATATATATTTGTCACGCATGCGCGAGTAGGAGGCCGCGGACGGACCTGAAACCGCTTCTTTAGCCACATCAGAAGTTTTCATATTTTTTGTATGTCTTGTGCTTGTTGCGTGTATTTCTTGAGCTTCTGCATCTATCTATCTTTCTAATATAACTAATATAACCAGTGGTGCTTGAAAGTTTGTGAACCCTTTAGAATTTTCTATATTTCTGCATAAATATGACCTAAAACATCATCAGATTTTCACTCAAGTCCTAAAAGTAGATAAAGAGAAACCAGTTAAACAAATGAGACAAAAATTAGTTTAGTTGCAGTTATTGCTGCAAAGGGGGGGTCACACCAGATACTGAAAGCAAAGGTTCACATACTTTTGCCACTCACAAATACATGTATGTAATATTCGATCATGTTCCTCAATAAATAAATGACCAAATATAATATTTTTGACCAAGTATAATACTTTTAGGACTTGAGTGAAAATCTGATGATGTTTTTGATCATATTTATGCAGAAATATAGAAAATTCTAAAGGGTTCACAAACTTTCAAGCACCACTGTACAATTGAAAGAGGGTGTACTTACTGTTTCAAATGTCTGTATATAACATAAAATAAAACAACATTCTCTCACCCACTTTATCCAATTCAGGGTCATGGGGGGGCTGGGAAAAATCTGCAAGCTCACATCATCAAGTGACCCTAGTGACCTTTAAAGTCAGTCTTTCTATGACCCCTAATGTGTCTGTTGGCAACTGCATAGCAACATTACACGAAATGGTGATTCCTGTGCTAAAACATGTGTGATTTGTATCTTTATAAAGTTTTAATGAGATTTCATGGATGGATTTATAAACTCTATGCAGTGGTTTAAGGGTTTTCAAATTCAAGGGTTACAGTTTTCTCATTAGTTTTTGTTTCTTGTGTAAAACAAAGATATTTCCTGGTATGCCATGAAGCCATCTTTGTTTCCTATGACATCATTGTTTTAGGATATTTGGCATCTCCTGTTGTCATAGCATTCTCCCATGATTGTGCGCTTGGTTTAAATGGTTTTAACCCCAATGGTTTAAAGGTCTCTCCAAATATCTCCAGACTATCCCACTTTCATGGGTGGAACTTAAGCTGAAATCTTTCAAAATCTTTTGTTCCTTTTGACTACTCAGTTTTTTGATCTCCTGCTCTCATTTCTGACTACTGATGTTTGATGATTTTTCCAATTTGTTTGAAAGATAGAATTGACTTTTAGTTCTGACCTTAGCTTGCCTTTTGACTATGAGGATCTCCTGGAATTCACCATTAAACAATTTACTGTGTCATCGGTGTAAAAACAATAAATAAAAAATACTTTACAATGACCACAAATTCAAAACAAATATTGGGAATGAATTGAATAATCTCAGGAATGTATAATGAAAAGAAACATCTGTGCAAAGATGAAAAAAGAACAGTATAAAAGAACCGATCATGAAAGAGAATTTTTAAACCAACACACTCAGTTCAAAAAAGAGAAGTTAATTTTAGAAAGGATTTCAAATGCAAGGTAGAATTATGGGGGATTCAGCACATGGCAGGGGTAAACATGTGCTGCGACCTTTAAGGAATGAAGTCGGACATCTCTGGCTTTGATGCTCAAGGGGTGTAAAGAAATGGTGCCTCCTGGTGGTCCTGGCTGTCCTTATATCTCTCCAGAAAATCCCTCTATTGAGCCAAATCATTTACATTTAAGTTAATTAAACTTAAGCTGACACTTTCCTTTCTTCAGAGGCTCTTGCAAATCACAATCAGGAAAATATCAGAAAGCCACAAAACATGTAAGATACACTACCAACAATACATCTAAGCAATCCTGCCACACCATAGAATCGTAAGTGGGTTAGTCGAACTGGTGACTCAATCTTCTCCCTGCATGGACCAGCATGTGCTCATTTGTGTAAGAGTATGCTGTGCTACATGGGTGTCCCTCTAGGGTTTGTTCTTCCACTCAGTTCTGGCTATCTGAACCCCTGAAATGCATAAAAAGATTGAAATGTAAGTGGATAAAGGGTAACTAGTGGATTACAAGGTAATGCCATGAAATGGACTAACAGTCTGTCAATGGAGAAATCTCACCACGTGTTTGAGACTGCTGAGATTGGCTCCAGCATGCACAAGCCTGAGCTTAACTAAATGGGTTCAAGAATAAATTAAAATAAATAAATAATAATAATAATAATAATAATAATTAATTAACAAAAATGTAAAACTAAAAGAGAATGGCTGAGGGTGTAAAATGACACAAAAAATAACAACTAAATTCATCAACTTTAGTAGGCTTAAGCACAAAAATGGCACAAAATGGTCTCGGTCACGAACAGTAATCTGCCAAGCAAGTCCCCTAGTGCTTGTCGACAAGTGTCCCTGCTGACTTCTTTAAGGAATAGGATGACTATAACTCGTCTAGCGTTTGGTGAGTCACATCCCTGCCATCCAAAATAAAAAAAAGCAAACTGTCCTCTTTAATAAGCTTGAAGATGTATTTAAAGGGTAGCCTTCAGGTTTCGCGTTCTCTTGTCTTTTATGAGCTGTGTCTCAGGCTTCTGTGTAATTCATAGACATCACAACTGCTGGTTTTCCACAGGTCAAGCCACTTAAACTGAAGAATACGTACAGATCTTTGCTTTTATTGTAAAAGCGGCCCCTAACAGCTGTAAGTCTCTTCTTATAGGGCAGGCCACTGTTTGAAAATATTTTAAAACACTTTTCATAAGAACAGGGCAATCCTATTTGCCTAATCTTTACAAATAATACCAAGTCAATCTCCACCAATGCTACTTGCCAATTTATTCAGTACGTCTCCGTTTCTCTGTGTGAACAAAAACATTCTAACATTTGTGCTAAAAGTATCCACAATGTGTTTTTTTTTTATCTAAGTCTGGTTGAAGAATGTAAAATAAAGTAATAATTGGGCACAACCACACTAATATGGAGTGCCTTCATAAAGTATTCAGACTCCTTCACTTCATAGACTGTTGTCATTTTGTTATGTGGCACGCTTATGCTAAAATAATTTAAATTCATTTTTCCTTCATCAAGTAACACTGAATACCACTGAATGACAAAGTAAAAACAAGATTTTAGAAATCGTTTGCAAATGTATTAAAAATTAAAAACTGAAATATTGCATTGACACAAGTATTCAGACCTTTACTCTTTACTTAGTTGAAGCACCTACTGCAGCAATTATAGTCTGGAGTCCTTTTGAATTTGGAGCAACAAACTTCACACACCTGGATCTGAGGATTTTCTGCTTTTCTTCTCTGCAAAACCTCACAAGTCTGTTAGGCTGGATGGAGACAGTCGGTGGAGAGCCATTTTGAAGTCCTTCCAGAGATGCTCATTTGGGTTTAAGTCCGGGCGCTGGCTGGGCCTGTCAAAAACATTTGCACTCCTGTGTTGTCTTTGCTATGTGCTTATGGTCATCATCTCATCAGAAGGTGAATATTTGGCCCAGTCTGAGGTCAAGAGCACTTTGGAGCTGGTTTTCATTATGGATATCTCAGTATTTAGCCCTGTTCAGCTTTGCCTCAACTCTGACTAGTCTCCAAAGTCCCTGCCACTGGGAAAAAAACACAGCATGATGTTGCTTCTACCACGTGTGAAAAATAATCAGACTGGACACACTTGGAAAAGATTGGAAGCTGCCACCCTTATATTATCCCTGGCTGCAATGGATTGATTTTTAAGCAGAGATGTTTCTCTGTTGGAGTCCAGGATTGAACTGCTAAAGGTTTGCAAAGATGGTGGCTTCAAAGGATCAAACCAGAAGTGACGTAGAGGAACCGGAAGTGATGTTCTTCTGACGTCAGTCTGTGTGTCAGAACCGGAAGTGACATTCTTTTGGGAGCTGGAACCGGAAGTGATATCATGCTGGGTGCTGGAAAGTGACATCATCAGTGCTGAGTCAGACAGGTTTTCCCGCGGCTGGTCTGCAGAGATAACAGGAGAAGGTTTAGTGCACCCTGCCACCCCCTGGCCTGGCGTGGAATTACCTTCACTTGGTCCATACAACGTCCTCCTACTCGCACGTGTGTGACACATGCTTCACCGTTGAAATGGTATTGTGCATGTGATGAGTAATGCCTGGTGTCCTCCAGACACGATGCTTAGAATTGAGGCCATACATTTCAATCTTGGTTTCATCAGACCATAGAATATTGTTTTTCACTGTTTGAGAGAACTTTAAGTGGCTTTTGCAAACCCCAACCGCACTTTCATATTTCATGTGGCCACTCTGCCATAAAGTTCAGATTACTAGAGTGTTTCAGTGATGGTTGTCCTACTGGACGTTTCTCCCATCTCCGCACAGGTTCCCTGGAGCACAGCCAAAGTGACTATTGAGTTTTTGGTCACCTCTCTTTCCATGACACCTCTCCCCCGATTGCTCAGTTTGGACAGGCACCCAGCTCTAGGAAGAGTTGGGGTTGTTCCCGACTTATTCCTTTAAGAATTATGGAAGCCACTGCTGCAGGAATATTTTTGTAGGCTTCCCCAGATCTGTGCCTTGACACAATCCTGTCACTAAGTTCTACAGGCAATTCCATCAACATCATGACTTGGTTTTTAATCTGATGCACATTGTCAGCTGTGGGACCTTCTATAGCCAGGTGTGTGCCTTGCCTAATCATGTGCAATCAATTCAATTCACCACGGGTGGACTCCAAACAAGTAGCAGAAACATCTCAACAATGTTCAATTGAATGGGATGCCTGAGCTAAATTTCAACTTGCATAATAAAGGGTCTGTGACATTTAATTTTTAAAATTTTATTTAGTTGTCAAATATTCCTAAAATCCTGTTTTCACTTTTCATTCTGGGATATTGAGCGTTGTTTAAGAAAATGTGAAAAAAGTGAGGTTTGAATATTTTCTGAAGGCACTGTATCTACAGTGACAGATTGCTGGTCAGTATTTGCTATATTTACAATGCTGCAGAGTCCAACTAAGGCAAAAAAAGTGAAGATACAACATTTAATTCACCAGTCAAAGGTTAATGGTTAGCTTTTCAAATGTAGCTGACAACTATAGTGCTGTAAGCCAGTATTCTGTAAAGAGGACAATATAAAAACCATTATTACAATACTAGCCGATTCCCGCCGTAGCATATGGCGGTATAAAAACAGGAACGGAAAACGGTGAGAAAAGAATTCAGATATCAAGAAGAAAGAAATACTTCTTGAAAGAGGCAGTTGTGAATAGGTGTTTTGCTGGAGACAACAGATAATGAGTCGAAAAATCTAACCCTAGAAAAAGCCACGTACAGCTGACCGTGGCTGAAGACTAATTGTTATAGATTAACGCAAATCTTTGCAAACGTTTGTCCTTGGGACTTGTTGATAGTCATGGAGAAGGCGAGTCTGAGTGGGAATTCTGTGCGTTTAAATTGAAAAGGGAGATTGGTGTCGGAAGGAAGGAGAGAGATTCTGGGAATGAAGATTGTTTCAGAATTTTGGATAGCGATCAGTTTGCACTCAATAATCTCATATATATATATATAATCTCTTATACATATTTCTCTTCTGGTTTGTCCTGCTTCCTCTTCAAACCCGGTCCCCGCCCCCCACCACATGCAGCCCACACAGCATTTCTCGATTCCTATTCCTCCTCTTCCAAACCCTTCCCCACACTGGCTGCAGCCTCCCATACACCTCCATGCCGCATTTCTCGATTCCTATTCGTCCTTCGGACTACCATATTCCCCGCTCCTCTGTCATGACCCCATTGGTGTCACGTCACCTCCGAAGTGAAAGGTCGCATGGTCAGGCTAGATATAGGGCGATGATGTGACGTGACGGGGTTTGAAGAGGAAGCAGGACGAACCAGAAGAGAAATATATATAAGAGATGCTTTTTGTTATATTCTAAAATGCAAAGAAGATAATACACATATTCTATTAGCTATTATTTAGTAGTAAAACAGAAAATAATGTTTTTACCTTAAGGAGGATATGATATAGCTATGAGCAGCATGGTTGTGCAGTGGATATCGCTGCCGCCTCTGGATAAACCCTACAACTAGTTGTTGTGTGCGTGATGTTTGCATGTTCTCCCATGTTTGTATGGTTGTTCCTCCATGCAATCCCATTCTCATGTGCTTTTCATGTTGGTAGGAGAGTCTAAAGTGGTTCTGTATGAATGGGTGTGAGTGAGCCATGTGATTTACTGGCACCGGGCCTAGAGCCGTTTCTCTCTGTGTTCCCAGTGCTGCCAAATCAGGGTCCAGAACTGGATAAAGTGGGTCAGAGAATGTTATGTTATGTAATATACAGTCATTTGAAAAAGTAAATACACCCTCTTTGAATTGTATGATTATGTGTAATTATGGCATAATTTACCATACCCTAAAATCAAATAAACAAAATAAACTAACAGATTTCACTTTGTGAATATTTAATCAAAAAAAAAAAAAAAATCAGCATATAGAAGCAATGTGTGAAGTATCTGTCAAGATCCCATTCAGACCAAGGAGGCCTTCATACTTCTTGTCTGCTATGGAGAGTCCTCTGTGAGAAAAGATAAGGTCAGGGAAATAATTAGTCTGGACAGCTGTGCTCGGGGCTTCAAGGGCATAACACACAATCTGAACAGCTGCTTACACATCCTGCCTTCTGGGTGTGGGCACAGGACAAGACTCTGCCATTCAAAGTGCAGGCAGATGCAGTTTTATTCCCATGATGACTAAGCTATTCAAGCCTCATTAATAAAAAAAAAATGGAAAAAAAGTTTTTTTAACTGTTGGACATGCTAATATGCCCATAGTGTGTATGTGTTTTAAATAGATGGGCATTTATTAGACTATTACACTTTGTCATATCTTCCATAATGATTAGATAACATTGTATGTTTTAATGGCTGTGCTAGATGCTGTTCAATAAAATTTACTGATCACATTTCCACGTGCGGATAATAAAGGCTATATGTCTTTTTATCTGTTTTATTATAATGCATTTCATAACTTTTTGCTTATTTAAACTGGATATGCTAGTGCCGTATGGACATTTTAGAGCACTTAAGTGAGAGTTTGTTATTAATGTGTATATCTGTTTGGTTTAAATTATTTTATACTTTTTGGTTTAAAATTTTCTTCTTTTTTTGCATAGTTCTTATACTGTAACCTTATTTTTATATTTTTAAAATTATTTTTACACATGCAAATAGGGCTTCCTTGTAAAAGAAACTTTGGTTCAAAAGACTACTCTGTAGGAATAATGACTATATTAAGAAATCTCAAAATGTATCTGTCTTTCTATTTGTATTATACAGCGCCTTACATAACTATTTCTAAATTAGTAATGCTATAGAAAAAGAGTCCAGTGTAAGGACGAGTGAAATGTGCTCTTATTACGCCCTCTACTGTTCACGTGAGGGAGATGCTATACAGTAGAAAACAATAGTCGGCAGTCGAACTTGAGTGAGATTCGCTTGGAGTCCTTCAACTCCTCTCCTGTAAACCTTACTTTTATGTGATTTTTAAAATAATTAAATCTCCCAGAATGTACAAAATCTATGCAAGAGACCAACACTGTAAAGAAAGACCATTAAAATTAGAAAATATGGTGTCGTGTGAATATGACATGGTGATATAGGCTTTGGACCTTAAATCATGAGGTTGTGGGTTCAAATCCCACTTCTAAAAATGTGTGACCATGAGCAAGTCAGTTCAATTGGAAAAACAAAACAAGTGTAACCAATTGTACCACTCAAAAGCTGTAAGTCATCAAATACTTCCACCCATCCATCCATTTTCCAACACGTTGAATCCGAACACAGGGTCACGAGGGTTTGCAGGAGCCAATCCCAGCCAACACAGGGCACAAGGCAGGAACCAATCCCGGGCAGGGTGCCAACCCACCACAGTCATCAAATACGTAAATGTACATTTAAACTAAGCTATCTGATGTAAAAAAAAAAAAAAGCAAAGGTTGTAGGTGGAGGAGAATTAAAGCATCCTCACTTTCAGCTGCTTGGTCTAGGTCTCACTGCCTGATGAGAAACACGACCTGAAAAAGGAGGAGTAGTGTTGCTGGCCACCCACAAATCCTCAAGGGTGAGCCAGCCCATCATGCTGCCCCGCTGCCTGCCTACCTGCATCTCACTGTGGTCCCAGCACAGAGGAGGCAAAACGATTCAATGGCATCCATCCCGCAGTGACACAGAGGAATCTTCACATACTCTGACATTTCCACTTTGCACTTCAATGCTTGGGCAGATGAACAGGCTGGGTCATTGTCTGCAAGAACAAAAGGGGAGGACAGCAGCTTGAGCCTCCGGAATTCCCTGTGCTGCTTGGCCATCATTTAAATTTTTATTAGGGAAATTAAATTTCCTCAGTATATCAGTATAAATTAACTAAAGGTTCACAATGTTTTTTCGCAGAGGGAAGGATGTTGGAGTAAAGGGGGGTGGGGGGCATCTAGTCTATAAGCTGTTCATTACATGTGTAGCTGAATAGACAGCACTGTACTAGGAGTGAAAACCTGTGGAATGTTGCTGGGCGGGGCATTAGGGGGACTGGAGGTGGGGTTAAAGAAAACAATCTCATACCTTCATTTTAGAACACTGGAATGTATCTAGGTAATAAGGTGCAAACCATCGTGGGGGCACACGCTTACACATGCAAACCTGTTAAACTCAAATATGCCAATGTACACACTCAAACGTAAAGGTGGGATACTCACATTCAGATCTCCTGGAAGGACGGCTAAAACTTTGCTTACTGTAATACTGAATATGCATGTGATCTACATAAGGTTTTATATACTGTCTCTTTAACCCCTTCGCATGTACAGTATATTGCCCATGGTCCTCACACTTGTTCTTTTAGTCTCTCATGTTTGTTTTCTTGCAAACACATCATGCAGTTATAGGACTGTCAAGTTTTATGGTAAAGAAAAAGAAAAATATTTACTGTGAGATAGATACAGTAGATAGACAGATAGACAGACAGAGAGACAGACAAATAGACAGATTAAGTGTTCATTAATCTACACTCAATTGTGTAGATTAATGAGTGTAGTGTAGTGACAAGCTTTGCACACCAGAATTTGGGGATTTCCTACAATCTTCTCTGCAGATCTTCTTCAGCACCTGTAAACAGCCATCTTCCGGTCTTTCCACATGTCTCTGTTCCGGGAGAGATGAAGTAATAAAGGCTAATACAGAAATCAAAAATGAGAAATACCGAGATGCACTAAACGACCCAGCGTCCACTTGCTGCACTGTTAAAAGTTTAAGAAATTGTCTCTTAAAGAACTGAGTCAACCAGGGGCCTGTGGGTTTTATTCCAGCCTTGGTTTTGGGTCACTGTCATGCTGAAAGTTGAAGAGTCTCCCCACTCTGAGGTCATGTGCACTCTGGAGCAGATTCTCTTCAAGGACCTGTCTGTATTTGGTTGCTGTCATCCATACCTCTGTTCTGTCCAGTGTCCCTGTCACTGCCATTAATAAGACCCCCCTACCATGCTTTACTATAGGGATGTTATTAGGCATGTGATGAGTACTGCCTGGTCTTCGTCAGACATTGTGCTTGGAGTTCTGCCCAAACAGTTAATTTTTTGTCTCAACAGAACTAAGAATCTTTTTCTATATACTCTTAAAGTCCTTAAAATGCTGTCTGGTAAACTCTAAACAGGAGTTAGCCATTCTGACAAAAATGCCTGACTTACAGATTGCTGCTGAGATAGTCATCCTTCAGACAGGTCCTCTCGTGTCAGCAGAGGACATCTTAAGCTCTGTCAGAATGAATGCTGGGTTTTTGATCACTTCCCTACCCACGGCCCTTCTATTAGGCTTACTCAGTTTGGCCAGACTGCCAGCTCCAGGAACAGACCTGGAGCACTCTTAAAAAATAAAGGTGCCAGAGTGGTTCTTAAGAGGGAAACCATTTTTGGTCCCCAAAAGACCAATCCATATGACAGTTCCAGAATCTTTACTTATTTATATTTACATACAGGCTCCATACAGTGAATAACCATGAATAGATGGTAACAGATTTGTCAAATATATGGGTCATTATTTTAAAAGGACTCTTGCTGCAAAAGCCCTGTAACACAAGCAAAGTGCAGGTATTCTTAATCTGTTAGTGTCCTGCAATACACCAAACATTAAAGATTTGATTTTTTTTCCTACATATTAGGCAGTTTTTCAAAGCATGAAGAACCAACTTCATATGCAAAAAATCTGCTTTAGAATGAAATGGTGCTTTCTCAAGCAATATTGCTACGAGGAACAACAGAACATAGCAAATAACCATATAGTGCCATTACAGAACCGTTATTTGTGGATCTAAATGAACTCCATTTGACAATTTTTGAGGGCACTATGTTCCTGGGATCAGTCGAAATAATTTACATCCTTGCCCTGATCTATGCCTCACCACAATTCAACTGCATAGGTCTACAGAGAGTTCCCTGGACTCCATTGCTTGGTTTTACCCCAGACATGCAGTGTGCATTATGGGTCTTTCTACACACAGATGTGTGCCTTTCTAAATGATGTCCAGTCAATTCAGTTTGCCAAAGGTGCACTCCAGTCAAGTTCTAGACACATCTCAAGGATCATTAAAACAAACAGGATGCACCTGAGCACAATTTGGAGTGCTAAAAGCAAGGATCTGAATAATTATGTAAATGAGGATTTCAGTTTTTGATTTTAATATATTTACAAACATGTTTTCACTTTGTCAGGAAGGTATTTTGATGGGCAAAAATGGCAAATGTCAGTCATTTTCCAACCCGCTATATCCTAACACAGGGTCACGGGGGTCTGCTGGAGCCAATCCCAGCCAGCACAGGGCGCAAGGCAGGAACAAATCCCAGGCAGGGTGCCAGCCCACCGCAGGGCACACACACATACCAAGCACACACTAGGGACAATTTAGGATTGCCAATGCACCTAACCTGCATGGCTTTGGGAGGAAACCGGAGCTCCCCCACACAGACACGGGGAGAACATGCAAACTCCACACAGGGAGGACTTGGGAAGCAAACCCGGGTCTCCTTACTGAGAGGCAGCAGCGCTACCACTGCACCACCGTGCTGCCCAAATGGCAAGTGTATCCATTAAAAATTAAATCTACAACACAATAAAGTGTGTATAAAGTGAAGGACTATTTTTTAAATTCATTGTAGATAGACTTGATTGATTTTTTTTTTTTTCAGCAATACACCCGAACATAAGGTTACCTTTCCATTATGATCTTAATGCATTGTCTAGCACAGTAATCCACTTCAGGGGCACCAAAGCCTGGCTCCTACCTCAGTTACACGGCACTAGTAAAAACCTGGATGAGGCACCGGTCCTTTGCAGTGCATGCACAAAGATCCAAATCCAACTTTAAACCACCCATTAGGCTAATCTACCTGTGTCTGGGTTCTGGGAGGAAAAAGTAAAACACCAGAGAAACATTCACACGGACATGAAGAAGACTGGAGAAACTCCAAAGAGCTGTTTACTGGACATAATGCTTGAGCCTTGGACTCAACAATCACTTTAAGTACAATGCTTTGGGATTTAAATTAAATTCTGCTACATACAATTACACTGAAAACATAACTAATTGAGTTGTTTATTTTATCCAAGTTAAATTATCAGGGAATATCAATGTCTGTTGATATAATGCAGTTCTTTCTAGTTATGTTGACATAATTCTCGTAAATGTCACATTAACACAATTCAATACGTTGAAATAAAATTATTACAATACTGCCTCGCAGTTAGGAGACCCGGGTTCGCTTCCTGGGTCCTCTCTGCATGGGGTTTGCATGTTCTCCCCGTAGGTTTCCTCCCACAGTCCAAAGACATGCAGGTTAGGTGCATTGGCGATTCTAAACATTCCCTAGTGTGTTCTTGGTGTGTGGGTGTTTGTGTGTGTGGGCTAGCTTGTTTCCTGCCTTGCGCCCTGTGTTGGCTGGGATTGGCTCCAGCAGACCCCCATGACCCTGTAATTAGAATATAGTGGGTTGGATAATGAATGGATGGATTTTCTTTTAACTGAACCATAATCAGTCCTGGGGATTGTTGTCTTTACTCACCTATTTTATATTAATCAGATTTAACACTTTTTAATGAACAAACTCCAATATTCCCATTTTCACTACACACAGTTCAATTAAGTTAATTTAATGTACATGACTATCCTATATAAAGATCTGCCCCTAATGTTGCATTGCGGCCTACAGGATCCCCACACCTTGTACAGGTGGAAATGAAGTTAAAGACTTTCAATAAATCGATTTTTCTGAATGCTGTGGATTTTTAGTAGTTGTGGAAGCCAATTTATGATAGTTTGGTTATTTAGTTATTGATACACTGGGAATTTTTTGTCCATCCTACATCAAAAAAACATATTTTTCTTTGCCTCCTATTAAACAGAATTATTGATATAAGTAAAATGGTTTATATTTTATTATGAGGCATGTTCAAATATACAGTGGTGTGAAAAACTATTTGCCCCCTTCCTGATTTCTTATTCTTTTGCATGTTTGTCACACAAAATGTTTCTGATCATCAAACACATGTAACCATTAGTCAAATATAACACAAGTAAACACAAAATGCAGTTTCTTAAATGATGGTTTTTATTATTTAGGGAGAAAAAAAATCCAAACCTACATGGCCCTGTGTGAAAAAGTAATTGCCCCCTTGTTAAAAAATAACCTAACTGTGGTGTATCAAACCTGAGTTCAATTTCCGTAGCCACCCCCAGGCCTGATTACTGCCACACCTGTTTCAATCAAGAAATCACTTAAATAGGAGCTGCCTGACACAGAGAAGTAGACCAAAAGCACCTCAAAAGCTAGACTTCATGCCAAGATCCAAAGAAATTCAGGAACAAATGAGAACAGAAGTAATTGAGATCTATCAGTCTGGTAAAGGTTATAAAGCCATTTCTAAAGCTTTGGGACTCCAGCGGACCACAGTGAGAGCCATTATCCACAAATGGCAAAAACATGGAGCAGTGGTGAACCTTCCCAGGAGTGGCCGGCCGACCAAAATTACCCAAAGAGCGCAGAGACGACTCATCCGAGAGGTCACAAAAGACCCCAGGACAACGTCTAAAGAACTGCAGGCCTCACTTGCCTCAATTAAGGTCAGTGTTCACGACTCCACCATAAGAAAGAGACTGGGCAAAAACGGCCTGCATGGCAGATTTCCAAGACGCAAACCACTGTTAAGCAAAAAGAACATTAGGGCTCGTCTCAATTTTGCTAAGAAACATCTCAATGATTGCCAAGACTTTTGGGAAAATACCTTGTGGACTGATGAGACAAAAGTTGAACTTTTTGGAAGGCAAATGTCCCGTTACATCTGGCGTAAAAGGAACACAGCATTTCAGAAAAAGAACATCATACCAACAGTAAAATATGGTGGTGGTAGTGTGATGGTCTGGGGTTGTTTTGCTGCTTCAGGACCTGGAAGGCTTGCTGTGATAGATGGAACCATGAATTCTACTGTCTACCAAAAAATCCTGAAGGAGAATGTCCGGCCATCTGTTCGTCAACTCAAGCTGAAGCGATCTTGGGTGCTGCAACAGGACAATGACCCAAAACACACCAGCAAATCCACCTCTGAATGGCTGAAGAAAAACAAAATGAAGACTTTGGAGTGGCCTAGTCAAAGTCCTGACCTGAATCCAATTGAGATGCTATGGCATGACCTTAAAAAGGCGGTTCATGCTAGAAAACCCTCAAATAAAGCTGAATTACAACAATTCTGCAAAGATGAGTGGGCCAAAATTCCTCCAGAGCGCTGTAAAAGACTCATTGCAAGTTATCGCAAACGCTTGATTGCAGTTATTGCTGCTAAGGGTGGCCCAACCAGTTATTAGGTTCAGGGGGCAATTACTTTTTCACACAGGGCCATGTAGGTTTGGATTTTTTTTTCTCCCTAAATAATACAAACCATCATTTAAAAAACTGCATTTTGTGTTTACTTGTGTTATATTTGACTAATGGTTACATGTGTTTGATGATCAGAAACATTTTGTGTGACAAACATGCAAAAGAATAAGAAATCAGGAAGGGGGCAAATAGTTTTTCACACCACTGTAAGCAGAAATGTATGAGCTACACTTTATTTATTGAATACAATGAAACGACTCACACACTATTTTTCTATGTACTGTAGTCTCCTGTCACTGCCATACACTTGTTCAGGCTCTCTTGAAGCTTCTTAATCCCAGAAGAGCAGAAGTCTTTTGACTGCACGTTGACCCTTTCTTACACAGCATCAATAACCTCCTCATTCGACTTGAATTTCTTCCCTCCTAAAAATTCCTTAAGTGGACCCTCTCTGAATGATTTGCACCAATTATACATTCTAGACTGAGAGAGACACTCATCCCCAAAAGGATTTTTAAGTCTTGAATAAATCTGAGATGGAATGAGTCTTTCATTTGTCAAAAATGTAATAATAATTTGCTGTGCAACACTACTGTGTACCTCCTGCTCCGACCTGTTGGTTACAGGACAGGAAGAGGGGAGAGAACAGCTACCAATGCTAGACAAGTTCAAACATAGAAGTGTTTGTCCAATGAGTCACGTCTACCTTGCACTCTTTATAAGAACAGAGCATTAAAATTCCTGATTATAACTGAACGTCCCTCATATTTATGACTTTGAACATGATCTATAAAGATATAGTTAATAAAAAGCTGATAATGATTCAAATATAAAAAAAAAAAAAATTATATAGATTATAAATAGCTGGTGATGATAATGGTTACATAAAAATGCTTAAAAAATTATTTTAACATAATATAACTAATTTTAGAGAATATACAAAATTTAATTCATTTTACATAATGTAGATTGATCAAGTATATGAAGCATATATATTTTTGATAAAAACAGATTTACAATGTGTAACTGATTTCATTTTTTCAGTGTAGTTGAACTGAAACGTTTATGTGCATGAGGATCTGAAAAGTATTAAAAGGACTGCGTAGAACTGCACTGCCTCAATTGTGTGTTCAGCCTGAAAACCGTTAGTAAAAAGTACTGATGTGGTCTCCAACCCATCCCAAACGCACATCAAGGATGATCAATGACTAAACTCTTGTCTCCCTTAGTTAAGTCCCCAATGTCGCCATTCGAATGTATAGTATTACGGGTTATAGGGACATATTGTGGAGTCATTACTGTCATGTGCAGAGACTAAAGCCAGCTTCTTACTTGCATGTGCTAATCAACGTGCAACATGTCGATACTCTCTGGCGTCATGATCAGTGCATATAACAACCTTACCTTGAAAATTCTGTCTGCCCTTATCTGAAAATATAAGCAGCATTAAAGTTAAAAGTCGGAATCTCCCGGAATTCACAGGTAGACCTTATTGGAATATACAAAGTGCCTGCGCGTATCGCAGAGCAAGACGAATCTGCAGAGTGTCAAGTAGTTGATAAATAATTAAGGTTAAAGATGGATTTTAAGGAACAAATGCGACTTTCCCTTATCACATATCAATGAAGTACAGGTTAACTCTGGTTCCTATTTGCATTCAGTATAATTTTCCCGAAGTTTCTGCGCTCGTTTGTTTTATTGTTTTGTATGGGGAGCTTGTGTCTTATGCCGACTGTCATTGTGATACCGTGGGCATGCGGCAGTCACTGAGTTCTTCAAGGTCAGGTGACTCCTGAAGATCACATGTCACCTGACGCTTTATTTCAGTGGACAGTACTTCTGAAGCCAGGAATGAGCAGTGAACTGCACTGCAGGAGTTATTTGTCGATAAAGGCCCCGAACAGTGTAAAATAAAGGTGAGGGAAAAATAAAAAAGGCAAAAAGAACAATTAGCACTACAATAATTTATAAGTATATTTAAATATTGGCTTTTTATATTTAATGTACACCTTTCTTATTACTGTTGCTTGAAATCGAAAAACAATCAAGAGCCAGAATGTCTTTTTCAGTTCTTGTTTCGATTTCCAACTTGAGTTTCTTCAGCACTGGTAATAATGCCCAACCTCTATTTTGTCATGAGACCATTATGCTACGAAATATTTACTATTTTAGAAATAATGAAAAAGATTTTAGGCATGAAATCCTGAAATAAAAATATGTTTGTCTCTGGGAGCATCATTTATACTGTATGCTATGGTTTCAGAGATTTTGTTTAGATTTGCTCTAACACAACCCATAAACTCAACATTAATATAAAGCCATCTTATTTAAATACTTGAAAATGTTCAAAGGATATGTGGCCCTTTTCACATTCTGTGGCCCTGCTTGTGTGGTGTAGATGAGCATTCTCAAAGAAGCTGCTGAAATATATTTCCTTTTGCACATTATTGGTAACGACAAATGTTTTTTTAGATTTCTCAAGTAAGGCAAACAGCAGTTTTGAGATAACCTGCTTCTACTCACTAATCATGGTGCCAGAAAGTGGCAAAATTAACAACCATATCAATCTATATTTTATTTTTAGTTTTTGTAAAAAGGTGACAAAAGTGTGCTCAGAAAATGTACAGATGAATATATTGTGCTAGATTGTGTATGTTCCATGTTATTCCAGATCCTTATTTAAACTGATGCCAATTAACATTTAGGAATTATCCTTTAATTTTAATTGTATCTTTATGGTTATTCTTCTGTGCATGAAGAAGTGCATCATAATAGCCTTGGGGTGTAATGCAACAGAATTTCATTCAATTCTTGCCTTTTTGATTTAATGGGACAAGATACCTGCATGCCTGTTGTAGAATGCCCAAGAATGGCCATAGATCCCCTTATCATTAGACTGTGCACTGAATACACACTGGTGCTTGGTGTGTGTGTGTGTGTGTGTGTGCCCTGCAGTGGGCTGGCGCCCTGCCCAGGGTTTGTTTCCTGCCTTGCGCCCTGTGTTGGCTGGGATTGGCTCCAGCAGACCCCTGTGACCCTGTAGTTAGGATATAGCGGGTTGGATAATTGATGCATGGCTGGATGGAAGAATGATTGTACGTATATTCTGGCTGTTGCAACATTATTACAGTTTAGCAGGCTAGTTGGTTGTTTTTCCAGATGGAAAGCCACCTGCTACTAGTGAGACACAAACCTGCTACAATATCTATTTCTCTGTTTTATTCTTTGAGTCTCAGCAAAATGCCTGATAAATTAACACTTGATGTGTATGTATGGATGATCCTTTGGTAGATTGTCTGGAAATAGAATGAACTGGTTTAGACTGGTTCTCCATCCATCCATCCATTATCCAACCCACTATATCCTAACTACAGGGTCACGCGAGTCTGCTGGAGCCAATCCCAGCCAACACAGGGCACAAGGCAGGAAACAAACCCCGGGCAGGGTGCCAGCTCATCATAGAGACTGGTTCTTCTCCTGTTAAATTCTCTTTGTAACCAATGTGTTTTCTTTCTCTCAGTCATGATGACCAGCTTACTTGAATATTTAAGCATTGTTATCTCACCTCAGTTGCAGGATATTTTCTCCACTAAATACAATCAGACTTTTAAAACTGTTAAGCAATTACATTCCTTCTGATCATCCCCTCTTTTACCATTTCATATTAAATTAGCTACAGTATTAATAAAACATATCCAATTTCCCATTTGAACTTTATTAGTGTCATGTTATTTTTCATCCCCAATTATTTCTGAGCAGATATAAGAATCATACTACGTTGGTTTCTCTAGAACTGTGCTTATCAACTGTTTTGGGTTTGTGACCTAATTTTTCCCATATAAGTGTCTTTGTGATCCATCAATGGGGGGTCCTCTTGGTGAATTCATCACGATTGTTAGAGCAGGGCTGTTCCCCCTTGGTAAATCTTGTATGATTGTTAGGACAAGAGCAGAATTGAGCACTGTTGATGGTGTGGTGACCCATTGTATGACCCACTCGCAACCCACCACATCCCACTACCTATATGAACAAAAGCCACTCATGACCCACCAGTGGCAGCCCCGCTGGTTGAGAAAGACTGCTGTAGAGTAATAAATGACCATTTATTAAGTTTTCCACTTTAATCTGCAGCATTCTGATGGCGGTATAACTTTGTCATTTGGTTTTTGGTCTCCAGTCAGTCAGAAGATGGTGACTTCCCCTATCAACCCTTCATTTTGGTTTACTATTGAATTCAGAAGATTTGACCCCAAACCTGTCACAGTCCTTCATTTTACTGCTTTTATTCTAAATTGTGGTGCTTTGAATATCTGTTTATGGCTTACATATTCTCTAGGGGCTTGGCGCGAGGTCAGCACACCTCTGTAGTTTTGGCCAAGGTGGCATATGCACACCTCTTTTTTATAATGAGGCCATCCTCCATGGGTTAACCATAATATATGAGCTCTTGGTGACATTTTAGAACTATAATGGCCTTTGAGCATTCCAAGGTTTGAAGTTCTCCTTTAACATTTCTTTTTTTTTCTCTTTCTTTTCTATGTCCAGCACAGATCTGTTATTATACTTTTTCTTTGTCCTCTCCACTTCCATCTCAATCAATCCATAAATTCTTCTCCTTATTAACTGCTCCCTCAAAGCCGGGGCAACTTTTCATGTGTTGTTGCACTGAACGTCCTACAAGTCCTACAAGTGTTCAGAAATACATCTTCTAAAAGCCCAAACCATCAAAGCATAAATACTGCTCAAATTCATTCATTGATCATATGTCACTTGTAAACATACAGTATTTGTCTGTCTGCCACCAGACTCTTAGTGTCAGTTTTGACCAATAAAAGACTCTGCCCTGTACTTTACATTAACTGGCCAAGCAGAGTGAAGAATCAAACCTGTATTATCTCATTGTCTGCATCAGACACATTAATGGAGACCTTTATTATTTGAAACATACAGAAACTGTTGGAGCAATGAGTTTAGCTACTAGGACGACACCCCTGATGGAGACTACAATGAATAAAACAAAACACAGATACTGCTGCCCCACCTGGACAGACTTAAGTGGCCCAGTGACTCGCCAGTTCACTCCCTGAGGCCCATTGTGGCTGTGGATTTTAATCCTAACCCACTTCCGCTTTCAATTAGATCTCTGCTTTAATTAAGCAAGCTGCTGTCTCTCATTTTATCTACTTTGAGGTAAAATCCAGGAAATAAGAAAATGAATTTACTAATTTTTTTAGCAAAATGCAACATACATTTATGCATATTACAGGTATCTTGGTGTTTTTTATCTTGTTTTTCATTATTATATCTTTCATTCTGTTCTCACACATCTTCTGGATATGTTTTTTTTTTTAAACTAATAAGCACAATAGTGGGGTCTGTTACACTTTAGGCAGGTCTCATCCCAGGCTCATGTGTCTTTTCATTTTATTTTTCCATCCATCCATCCTCTTCCACTTATCCGAGATGGAGTCGTGGGGGCAGCAGCTTGAGCACAGATGCCCAGACTTCCCTCTCCCCGGCCACTTCTTCTAGCTCTTCCGGGGGAATCTCGAGGTGGTCCCAGGCTAGCTGGCAGACATAGTCCCTCAAGTGTGTCGTGGGTTTTCTCCGGGGCCTCCTCCCGGTTAGACGTTCCCGGAACACCTCACCAGGGAGGCGTCCAGGAGGCATCCTGATCAGATGCCCAAGCCACCTCATCTGACTCCTCTAGATGCGGAGGAGCAGCGGCTCTACTTTGAGCCCCTCCCGGATGACTGAGCTTCTCACCCTGTCTTTAAGGGAAAGCTCAGACACCCTGCGGAGGAAACTCATTTCAGCTGCTTGTATTCGCTATCTCGTTCTTTTGGTCACTTCCCATAGCTCATGACCATAGGTGAGGGTAGGAACGTAGATCGACTGGTAAATTGAGAGCTTTGCCTTATGGCTCAGCTCCTTTTTCACCAAGACAGACCGATGCAGAGCCCGCATCACTACAGATGCCGCACTGATCCGCCTGTCGATCTCACTCTCCATTCTTCCCTCACTCGTGAACAAGACCCTGAGATACTTGAACTCCTCCACTTGGGGCAGGATCTCACTCCCAACCCTGAGAGGGCACTCCACCCTTTTCCGGCTGAGGACCATGGTCTCGGATTTAGGGGTGCTGATTCCCATCCCAGCCGCTTCACACTCAGCTGCGAACCGATCCATTTTATTTAACCTCTTTTAAATATTGTACATCGTGTTATTAAATATGATTTAGTTCTCTTTTTCATGAATATAAAGTAATTGTATTTCTTACTTTCCTTAAATTATTCGTTCTTGCTAATCATTCATCCCCCCAGTAAGGTCACAGGGAAACTGGATCCTATCCTAGCAAACATAGGGCACAAAGCAGGAACAATCTGAATCCATCTTAATGTGAACACAAACAACATATGTGCACTAATATATTTCTCTATTCTTATGATCCTTATATTTTACATAGTGAGCCCAAGGGGGCAGGGACCCCTTGGTGCTGCAGCTATGACACTACTCTCAGGGCTATGTATGTCTGAGACCGCCTTTGACAGAAGCTTTCTGTCACATGTAGATAGCAAACAGAGACTCTGATGTCATGTTCTGACTTAATCACACTGCTCCACTGACTTTTTGCTGGTACTGCAACTTGAGCACATGTTGCGTTAATTTCTGAGGATGTGCTCAGAAGACACCTCAAATAAACGCTGGGAACGTGTGGCAGCCATGATGCATGTGCACTGGGAATAAGGCAGGGACTAACACTGGACAGGGTGGCAGTCCATCTCAGACTTTACCCACACACACTGGCACAATCAACCAATTTGGGAGTTACAGACTAAACCTAAGCTAACCTAACAGGGAGTTGGCAGTAATTCGATACAGACATGAGGAGAACATGCAAACTCCATATAGACAATGGCCAGAGCATGGGATTTGTGATTAACCACTGTGCCAAACCAGAAACAAATACACAATATATTTAAAATCATACACACACATGCTATAATATAAACGATTAATAGACTCCCCCACAGACAAAATTACCTTGATACAAATACATGTCAAGCACACACAGACTAGACTTATGAACAATGCACTTACATCGCTTACACTACACCATACAAATTAACAGCAAAAAACCCAGACACTCTAAGTGACTTAAATTCAAATAATTCTGTAACTTCTTTATCACTATGAGCAGCAACCCCTAAATTCTGAAGTTCTACTTTTGTTTAACTCGGAAGAAACTATTTGTAAGCTAAGCAGCTCCATTTTATGATATCTTTAGAGGTGACCTGCTGAGGCCATGAAATCAGCCATCTCGCATTTTAAGCATTTAAGGCTTCTCTTAAATCGTGTTCCATGCTTCTTTGGTAGATATATTGTTCTTTTCAAAAACAAGCCAAGGTCATCTCAGGTAGATAGGAAAGCCAGACAGGTTAAAGATCAGCACTTACCCTGTGTACCTATAGAGTAGTCTACAGCTGCCTGTGGGCGATCATTGTATCAGTCATGACTATTGATTAATGGACAGGCTGCATGCACAATGAGGCCAAGCAGCTGTCTGGTTCACTGTGCTGCTTGCATTTATTTATTGACTCCCTACAGGAACTGGATATTCATTCTCAGAAGGTCTGCAGTCTGAGTCTCACCCTCATTTGAGCCGTCAGCCATCAAACCTCATACTGCAGGTCTGCGTCTGTCCAGCTCCTATTTGTTAAGAAGTCAACAGTCAAGGCAGTCTGTGCTAAGTCATATTGGCTCATTCTAGACAGATGCAGACTGGAAGTAGAAATTCACTAGCAATCCAGAAAATATGCTAACTACAGCAGCCTTCAATGACTTGGGGCCAGGAGCTAACTGACAGATCTTTCCTGAATGAGCACTTACTTCCAAAGGTTCAGTTTGACAAAGTACATTTTACTTGGATTCCTACAATTCCCTCTCTTAACAAGTTATCCATTTTGGTTCCGAAATACTCCTATAAACCACTAAGAAAATAATTGATTAACAGTTCCCACTATGAAAGGTAGTATAGAAAATAAAATATCATTACCAGAGAAAAAGAAAATGCCACAAAGCAAACTAAAGCCCTAATGTCCACATAGTTAGCAACTACCCTGCTGAAATGGAGCTTCTGTGCCTGAACAGATTAGAAGAGCCCATGTGAATGTGGGGATGGGTGTAAATGGGTCCTGTGATGAAAAGGAACTCTGTGTAGGGGTGGTATCTGCTGTGCTAATGCTGCAGGACACCAAATTGAATTAAATGTTACATTTAGATTAGATCATTTTAAATTAGATAAAATTAATTAGATTTTGTCTTCACTTTGTATATGATCACTCAACATGCAGTAGGTAGTCATAAACAACCTGTGAATTGCAGCTAAGACAATTAAACACATAATAACGCAGTTCAAAAAAGCACAGGTTTAATGTAGAGAATAATGCATTCATTAAATAAGTATAGTCGTAACAGTACTTACCACTGCTGCCACACAGCCTGGTTTAATTCTGTGCTACACCACAGTCTGTGTGGAGTTTGCATCCTGTCTTATGCCAGTGTGGTTCATTTTCCATCTTAAATGGTAAGTGAACTGATGTCTCCAAATGACCCGGTATTTTAGCTTATCCAATGTTTATTTGTTCCATCACCTTGTGAGCTGGTGTTTGAATGAGTAGGTAATTAAAATGTATGAGTTAAGTTGTGATTTTGTCAAAACCTTTCTCTGTTTAATTTAACATTTTTAATTTGACTGATTTGCGATCCTAAATTGTCCCTAGTGTGTGCTTGGTGTGTGGGTGTGTGTGCGCGCATGTGCCCTGTAGTGGGCTGGTGCCCTGCCTGGGATTTGTTCCTGCCTTGTGCCCTGTGTTGGCTGGGATTGGCTCCAGCAGACCCCCCATGACCCTGTGTTAGGATGCAGCGTGTTGGACAATGACTGACTGACTGACATGACTGAATTTGACAAACATATTTTAGTTTGAACTAACTTCATTTTTTTCTAAATTAGAAATTGAATGCATATTTTACTTACTTTAGTTTTCAAATTCTTATATTTAAGTTATATTTGCATCTGTTTTTTAAGATGTACTTATCACAGGTGTATTCTAATTACTTCCATACTAGGAGCCATCTCATCTCACTGGCAGGTAAAGTGACTTGCTCAGTGTCACACCAACCACTAGAGGAAAACAGAGGACTTGTCATGTCATTTTATAACCCATTTAATCCAGACCATTGTCACAGGGGTTTCGGAGCCTATCCCAGCCAGCATAAGGTGCAAGGCAGGAACAAAGTCTTTCTCAGCGCGAACAAAAACACACACCAACCACACACTAGGGCCAATTTATCATCACTAAGTCACTGAACCTGTATATCTTTGGACAGTGGGAGGAAACTGAAGGAGACATGAGGAGAACATCCAAACTAAACACAGAGAGGATCCGGGATTCGAATACTGGTCTCCTTACTGTGAGGCAGCAGTGTTACCAATGCCCCACTATGTTGACCTTCCGTTTGCATTATGCATCGCATTCAGTTGTCACATTACGTGACTTCTAATCATCATGTATGTCAGATTTGCCAGCTTCAATTGCTGATCTTGTTGGCAGACAATGTCAATTTAAATATGACTGGTTGTATCAAATTAAGTGAAGGGTCATGACTTTTCTAACACAGTCTCACATTTCCAAAGTACAGTATCATAAACTCACCCATTTTTCTGACAGCTAACAAATAACATGCTGCCTGATGGAGCTGGTGCTGTATGAAGGGTTAAAAGTTATGATAAGTTCAGACACAATCTCAGCCCTTTTCTAATATACAATGCAGAAGCACCTATTGCAATAGCCATACCCATTTGACTCTCTGTCTCTTCGCATGAAACAACTCAGACTCCAGTGGACCAATTTTATTGAAATATGTCACACTTATTCTTCAGGGACATTTGAAGGGGAAGTTTCATTGAGATATCTCAAAGAAATCTCACTACAGCAAATTTTAAAATTTTGAAAATCTCCTATGGAAGAGCATTGTCCAATCTATGAACTAATCTATCTTAAAATGGAGAAATGTTCTGTGCGACTTCAACTATGTTCCTTTACCATTTTAATTTTACCTTGTGACCAGTTACACCAACTTGTATATTTTCTATATATTCCTGTTTTGCACCTCCTATAGCCCCTACTGACAGCAAATATCCCCATTACATATTAATGAAAAACCACAAAACTACTTGTATGGATAAAAAGTTACTTGCTGTCATAGGCTGCTTGCTTTGAGCAATTCTGTTACTGCAAGTCCAGCTGCACATGCACAGGACTGCAATTCTCTTATAAGCAAGTTGTTTCTGCTTCATGAAGTCTTCTCACCTGCATGAGCGCAAACAAAAGAAAACCAGCGCATCAGCAGTTCACTGCTTCCAAAGCTTTAAGTTGTAATGGTACATTAAATGATATTCATAGCCGTAAAAGTACAAAATACGAGCAAGGAAAATAAAAGGTTATCTAGATATGAATTGTATATATGAATAAGTACCCTATTGCTTAGTATTTACCTTACAGGACTAGGGTGGTGTACCATGTTAGCCATTATGAATGTAGAGAAAAGCCAAGCAAAATGACACCTTTTATTGGCTAACTAAAAAGATTACAATATACAAGCTTTCGAGGCAACTCAGGCCCCTTCTTCAGGCAAGATGTAATCCTTGGGGTCTGAGTTGCCTCGAAAGCTTGCATATTGTAATCTTTTTAGTTAGCCAATAAAAGGTGTCATTTTGCTTGGCTTTTCTCTGTTTACCTTACACTAAACCAACTGTACAGCTCCATTTTCTGCAGTTTATAATGATTCACTATTTCATTGACACTATAACTAACTAGGGTGGCCAGACATCCAGGTGACAGGGACAGTCCCAATTTCAAGCTATGTGCCTCAATAATTAACTGAAGAAAAACAATAATATTCTGGTTATAATAAGCTAACCATTTAATAAAGTTTTTCTGTGCAGCAAACATTGTCATAATATATTTAGAATATCATGTCTGAAACTCTAAGAGGGAACCCTGCTTGATTAACAAGTTCTGTTGTGAACAGAATCGCAAGCAGGAACAAGAAGCACACAAAAATAGTACCAGGATTTTTTTGTTTACAACACACTGTATGAAATCTTACATGTTTTTTTTTTTAACATACCCTGATGCCTCACTCAAGATGAGGAGATAAGGCAGGCATTGAACAAATGAGGATGGGCTTTATGTGTGGGTATACATGCTACACAAGACAAGGAAAATTTGGTTACTCTATAATTTACTATAAGAGTGTAATGGTCCCTCACCTTGCCTTTCACTTCTGTTATTCCCTAACAATTTTAATTACTGAATAGCTCTGCAAGTTCCATGTCATGAAAATTATTAGAGCCAAAGAAGCTCAAGCAAAGAAGGAATTAATTACAAAAGTTTATATATATATATATATATATATATATATATATATATATATATATAT